>JAWWEE010000105.1:2194523-2290787 GCA_035221455.1 Xenops minutus | reverse complement strand
CCCCCCCCCGGCTCCGACCCCGTCCCCCCGCTCCCATGTCCCTGCTCCGATGTCCCTGCTCTGATGCCCATGTGCCAGCTCTAATGTCCCTGTTCTGGTATCCCCGCTCTGATCCCCGTGTCCCTGCTCTGATGTCCCTGTCCCTGCTCTGATCCCCATGTCCCTGTTCTGATGTCCCTGCTCTGATGCCCATGTCCCGCTCTGATCCCCATGTCCCCACTCTAATGTCCCCGCTCTGCTGCCCATGTGCCAGCTCTAATGTCCCTCCTCTGATCCCCATGTCCCTGCTCCGATGCCCATGTCCCTGCTCTAATGTCCCTGCTCTGATGCCCATGTCCCTGCTCTGATGTCCCCGCTCTGATGCCCATGTGCTAGCTCTAATGTCCCTGCTCTGATCTCCATGTCGCCGCTCTGATCTCCATGTCCCCACTCTAATGTCCCCGCTCTCCTGCCCATGTGCCAGCTCTAATGTCCCTGCTCTGATCTCCATGTCCCTGCTCTGATATCCCCGCTCTGATCTCCATGTCCCCACTCTAATGTCCCTGCTCTGATGTCCCCGCTCTGATGCCCGTGTGCCAGCTCTAATGTCCCCACTCTAATGTCCCCTCTCTGATGCCCGTGTCCCCGGGGCAGGACGGAGCGGGACGCGACCAGCTGGTCCAAGAGGAAGCTGAAGGAGGTGCTGGAGGGGCTGGTGGTGGAGGGCGAGGCCGGGCGCTGCGAGATCGGCGACCTGAAGCACGTGGAGGGCGAGGCGTCCTGCAACAGCCGCAAGGGGAAGCTCATCTTCTTCTACGAGTGGCACCTGCGGCTGAGCTGGAAAGGTAGGGCAGGGCGGGCCCCGTGGGAAGCTGTCCCCGTGGGCAGGAGCCCTGGCAGGACACGAGTGTCCCGCTGGGCTGCAGGCAGGCACAGGCTGGGGACAGGCAGGACCCACGTGGGGCTGAGCTGGGGGAATGCGTGGGTTTGAATTACCTGGAGAGCCGGGCTCGGCGCCTTCCCCCTCCCCCGGTGTGTTCTCCCATGCTCTGTGCTCGGGGTGTGTCCAGATTAGGATTGGGTCCAAACAGTGTTTGGGGCCAAAGCACAGCTGCCTGCTTCCTGCAGGTGGGGAGCAGCGAGCTGGAAGTGTAATATTGCAGGTATTTCCAACAATTTGCTGTGAATTGTTACATGAGTTACACGAGGGCAGTACTCTTTAGGGGGAGGTAAGGAAGCTGGAAAGGATTCTGGGTTATTTGGGATACTGTGGACTGTTGTGCTGTATCCATTTGGAATCCCAGCTCCTGGAGGTTTGTCCTCCACTGTGCTTGTGCCATGACAAGTTCAGCTTAGGATGATACCAGGGAACTCCTTCCCCTTGGCTGTAAATTGTGGACTGCCCCTTGCACTGGAGTAAGAAGCAGGAGGAGCTGTGGGAAGCACCTGCAGGGATGATTTTCCCTGGATGTTTGTAATGCCAAGTGACAGACTTGTTCCTCCCCAAAACACTGTCAGGGTTTGTCAGGCCTTGCGTGTTGCTGCAGGAGGTTTGGCTGACCAGAGCAGATGTGAAATTGAAGTCTGTTCCACAGTGAGAGGGCACTTTAAAAAGCGCTGTTGGTTGTTTATTTTTGGTCCTTTTAAATGTTCCAAGTGTGTGACAAACTAGGAACATACTTAGAGCTGTGATGTAAATGTTAACAGAGAGGAAGGCAAACATTACACTGTCCTGCAGTTTGTTTGTTAAAACAATTGCAGTCAGCTTTTTGACCTTTTTAAGCCAAAAATCACCTCAAGCTTTAAACGCAGGTTAGTTTGTTGCTTTTCTTTCAGTGTATAAAGTTGAAAAGGAGGCAGAAAATAGTTTGTTTGTATTTCTGTGCAGATTCTTTCTCCTCTTCGAGGTCTTGGTGCTGCTCAGTGTTTGTACACAGCTTGGCCTGGGTTGGATTCTCTGCTCAGTCCGTGCTGCCCTGAGTGGATCTTGTCTTGGAGGGTTTAGTTTGAAATCTAAAAACTAACTCACTGTCAGCTGGTTTTTTTTAGTCCCTACAAGGGAAATTGTTTAGGGAAAGCCTAAAAAAAACCAGGTGCTGATGTTTTGGGTTTTTTTTTTTCCAAATTTGGTAGCCAGCATGTTGTGTCTTTTGAGAGCTCTGAATGAGGAGTGAGGGTTCAGACTGAACTGCTGAAAGCACTAATTGCTGTAATTAGTTCCTTCTGTTAGTCTGGGATAACTGGGACTTCGAGCTCTGATTAAAATGTGGCTGTGCAAGGACAAATGATAGAAATCCTGAGATTTGCAGCTGGTCTGGAAAGTCAGTGTTGGAAGAATTGCACTATTGCAATTTACATTGGAGAGACACAGAGTGAGGAACTGAGGGTGCTTAATGGCACTAAAACTGAGCAAAATGGCTGTTCTATCATTTGTTAGAAGATGTAAGGAGGATTTTAATGGATTATTCGACATGGTGATGGAAGCTTTATGAAAACATGTTTGTCCTTTTAAAGCAGATATTTCAACAGTGGGTCTTTCTGAAATGTGCTTATTAGTGTTCAAAATACTGGATTGGCAGGAAACAAAAAATAATTTATTCTTAGGTCTGTTATTGAGGCCCCCTGGGATTCCAACAAATACTTTGATTGTTTGCTAAGAAGGAAGTAAAGTTTTGTTTACATTACAGTGGTGTTAAAAATGCAGAGCTGCACCAACGTTCTGCCCACGTCACCTTGACCAACCAGCCCTGTTTGTTCACTCCCTGGACTTTGCTGCCCAGCACAGACACAGCAGCTGTGTCATTTGGGAATAGTTTGGGAGTTGTGCAAGTTGTTGATGGGATTAGCTGAGCAGGTAGAAGTCAGGTCTGTGTTCTGAGGAGCAAAACTTCTCCCTGCTTGCTTGCACTTCCTTTGTGGGAGAGCAGCCAGCAATGAGCTTGGCTTTGGTGTCTGCAGGGACAGCCTTGTGTGGGTCTCCTGTGCTGATCCTGGTGCTGGCAGAGAGCAGGGCAGAGCACACTGAGAAGGCTGGGTGTGATTTGTGGTGGGCCCAGAGGTGTTTTAAGGCTGAAACTGAACTAGCCACATGGCTTTTACTGGAGCTGCCAGGTTCTCCTGGAAGACTGTGAGGGAGGTTGTCCAGCTGAGCCTTTCCCTGTGTGGATGTGGCTTCTTGGGAATTAACAGACTTTTGCATATTGTGCAATCCTTCATTGCCTCAGATCCCCACTGGGGAGGGACCTTTGCCCTTTTGTGTTGCCAGCAGTCCTTCACTCTGTTCCTTGCCAAGACACACCTGAGCATTTGTTTGTGCCTTCTGTGATCTCAAGGAGCAGCACGTGGGGTTCTGTCCCTGCAGTGCCCCGGGGTCACATGGCAGTGATGAAAAATAATGGCAGTGATACTAAGTAGTGGCTGGATGGAGCTGGCTCACCTCCTGTGAAGGTGAGAGAATCCAAAAAAACACTGCATTTACCTCCTGGTAATTCCCCTTCAGCACTGGGTTGGTTGTATTTGGAGTTTTGCCACTGGACTGAGGCTTTCTTGTTGGCTTTTGTATGTTTTAACACTACTCTGACAGACCTGCACGTTTCTGCTGTTCCTTCCCAAAGGGATTTTATCGAACAGGGAGTTAAGTTAAATAACAAAATGCTTTTGCAAGACAAACAGGGGCGAGTCTTCAGTGTAGTGAAGAGTGTCAGAGGTGGAATGGAGCCCTTTCAGAGCCAGGCAGACAGGGTGCACATCCCAGAGCAGGTGCAGGTGGTGGAGCTGTGTAGGTGAGCCCCTTTGGATGCACATCCCATGCTGGGAAAGCCCTGCAACACCTCTGACACCTCGGGCTGCTCCCTTCAGCAATGCTTTTGCACAGCTCATTTCCAAGCATAAACGTCTTGCTATGGGGGAAATAGTTTTTAATGATGCATTTAAGAATTCGTTATGTTAATACAGGTACAGTGAAAGAGTCTGGTGAGAAACATAAGGGATCTGTTGAAATTCCTAACCTGTCAGAAGAAAATGAGGTAGATGATACAGAGGTAGGTGTGAAATACTGGTATGGCTGTATAGGTTCAGAATTCTTATATAAAGCATTAATCAACATGCAGGCATCACATTTTGATTTGCCCTGTCATTAAGCGGGATAATTACACGTGGATAGTTTATTTCATGTTTCTGTTTATTATACTTGGAATAATGACTTATCTCTGCTCCCAAACTTACCTCCGAGGAATGTGCACAATTTGCTTTGCTAATTATTGTTTGTGACAATATATTAACTACAAATTGGAGAAGAACTCTCCTTGTAGTCTTAAGAAATCCCCAAAAACAACCCAACAAACCACCCCCAAGCCCTAAGAACTTAAGGAATCTTCCTGTTGGTTGTAAGCAGTTGGTGCTGTGGCTTCCACAGATTCCTCAGCTGAGCAGTAGCAACTCTTGTCTATACTTGATGAACCAGGCTAAGTGGAGATATTACATTTATTTAAGACAAAACCCAGGAAGACTTATTTTTAGCAAAGGTCAGCTGACCCAAGAAGATAATGAACGTGAAATTGCAGCTGTCCTGAGCATAGTAAACAAAGCCCAAATGCTTTCCTTTGTTGCCAGAACCCAAAAGGCTCCAGATCAGGTGTCTCTTAGATCTTGTCACTTCTCTTTTTCTAGATAAATGTTAGCAAAAAGAAGGGGGAAGGTGACATTCTGAAGGACCTGATGAGAACTGAAGGAACCACTAAAGTCAGAGAGGCCCTGAGAGATTATCTAAAAGCACTTAAAACAGGTAAATGAAAACAGCATGTTTTGTTCCTGTGCAGGCATCTCTCCAGAACAGGCTGGTCATACACTGACAAGTCCTTGGGTCTGTATTGTTTTGATTTTTAATCTGTTTGTAATGGAAATATGTGGGTAAAGTGGAGAAACTGGACTGGAATTGTGTGTCCTGTTCAGTGCTCCTGCAGAGTTTTGGTGCTCTCTGCTGTGCACCTGGATGTCAGAGTGATGGTACAGCTCAGTTTGCCACTGAAAAGAGCTTTTCTTCCTTGCAGAGTTCACCTTGGGAATGATTCTGCCAACTAAAGCTCCTGTTGGGCAGGAGCTGAGCATGGAGTGCAAACCAAGTGGGAACACCATGCAAGTATGTTGGCTTTAGTTTTTTTGCACTGAATTGAGTGACTCCTGATTAATAATACTGTCAAATAGGTACAGAAATATTGTTGTGCAGCTACCATGTATTCCCAGCACTGTATGTGTGAGAATCTGCAGGTAAAACAGTCCTGCCATGCCACAGCTTCCAAGATCCTGCACTCACTCACGTGCCTGGTTTTGTTTTTCAGGATTCTGTCTCAACACAGTCTCTGGACAGCGTTGGAGTAAAAATTCCAACAGTGAGGATATTTATGAGGGAAGTGTTCAACTCTCCAGCTGATGAACTTTACAGCATCTTCACAACAAAGGAGGTAAGTGATACTTTCGGTAGGCATTACTCTTAATGTGGATATTAATCTAGCTGAATAGCTGTGTAAGTAAGAAATGTGTCACTTTCATAGTGTCAAGTACAGATTCCACTTTTACCTTTTTATTAAGAGTTGAATAGGTTGCCTTAGACCTTTTTTTCCCTACTTGTTACCTTAATAGGAAGAAAATCCAACTAAGCAAAGGGAAGCTGCATGGTTATGTATTTTATGTGCAGCTCAATCACAATCTCCTTTACCACCTGAGAAAACCTCTGCTGTTTGTAGGTCTGTGTTGTGCAGGAGCCTGAAGGGCTCAGCAGTGGCACTGCTGTTACCCCCAGCCTGCAGGTTAATTATGTTAATTACTGGAGGTGTGATACTGTTGCTTGTAGGGTATGAAACATGAATTCATTAATTTGCTTATGAAGGTGTCCTTCATAAGAGTCTGGGCTGGTACTGGAGAAGTTTAAATGATAATCCCAGCACTACCCTGGGGAAACAGGAGCTGCTGCTCCATTTCCCTCATTTGCCAGGCTAGGAATAGCCAGTCCTGTGTGTGCTGTGGCCATGCCCCTTGCAGGTGACCCGTCTGTCCTGCTCTGGTGGCCCCTTCAGCTTTCTCAGGGTTTATATTCTCATTCTGTCACCTCAGCAGCCCCTGCCACTACCCAGCTCTCAGTGCAGGGGGTATAAAATCAAAAGCCTGATGAGTCTTGAGTATATCAGTTTGAATTTCTTCAGCAAACCTCTCTTCCCTGCCAGTATTTTTATGTGTGTGTTCTTCTGTTTGCCAGTTGGTACAGAAGTTTTCCAAGTGCCCAGCTGTGATTGAAGCAGAGAAAGGAGGCAGACTCCAGATGTTTGAGGGCTGTGTCAGCGGGGAATACACAGAACTGGTAAGAAGCTCCTATTTTGCACTTGAAAAATGGGGGAGGAGAGTGTTATCTGCTTTTCTGAAATTCAAAAGTAGTGTAAATTTGTGACCTTTCAGCTTCCCTGTTGCATAGTTTAGTTCCTCTATTTCACAGCCAAACAGTCGCTGTTAATTTGCGTGGTTTTCCTTCCCCAGAAGAGAGCAGGCACTGCCCACACCTAGAGCCCTGCACGCTCCCTTTTAACTGGGAGGGAGAAAGCAGATTTGTGGTTTACCTCCTGTATTCATTCTTCTTTTAACTGGAGAAAGGATTTTTGCTCAGCTCAGGACAGATTGTTACCTGTTGTGGAAGCAGAGGGAAGTTCCATGGATGAGCCTTTGCCAATGCCAACTGTGTTTGGGCAGCTGTGCCTCCCTGTGCACTCGGGCAGGCTGGGCTGTGTGACAGTCCCAACACTGGCACCCTTCAGGTGCTGGTGCCCATTTCAAGGTCTGCCACAAAGTCAGTGGTTCCTGTGCAGTAGCTGATGAGCCCTGAGCTCTTCCCCCAGCCAGAACAGAACAGTGCAATGCAGCAAGCAGAGAGCTCCATGAAAACACTTTATTTCAAACCCCAAACCATGGTTACATGCATGTGTCTAATACTCCACCCTCTCTTGGTTTTCAGGGGACAATTAACACTGAATAGTCCAAATGGGAACTACCTCCAGTGCTAACTGGAGAACATTCTTCTCTTCCTCCAGGTCCCAAGCCAAAGAATTGTGCTGAAGTGGCGGTGTAGGAGCTGGCCTGATGGTGAGTCCTGGGGAGGAGCTCTACTAGGAGAGGCCTCCTTGGCAGGGACACCACTGCTGGTCCGTGTGCTGGGAGAGCAGGCTGCTGGCCAGAGGAAATCAGCACCAACAACTGTAATTCTTTGAAGCAGATTTCACTGCAATGTGGTCTTTTCTTCCTTCAGAACATTATGCAACAGTTGCCTTGACCTTCAAGGACGCGGCGGCGCAGACGGAGCTGCAGCTGGAGTGCAAAGGAGTGCCTGTCTCTGCCGAGGAGAGCACCAGGCAATGCTGGAAGAAGCAACATTTTGAAGAAATACAGATTTTACTGCAGCAAGCCAAAGACAGCATGGAATGAGAATAGCACTGTAGTTTTGTTAGGGCATTACTTTTTATACTTTGTTAACATTTGGTTTTCTAAAGAGAAAAAAAATAATTTATTTGTGGGAAGAATAAAGACCCACTTCTATGATACTGTATATAATTTAAGCATTATTTATGGATTTTTAGTGAACGAGGAGCAAGGCAGACCATGGATCCAAACAGCTTTGCTTGGGGAGACTGATCTGTTCTGCTTGTCTGCAGCTTCAGAGCTAAGGATGATGCAGCTGCAGGCAGGACTGTGGTAGGACAGCCTTCCCAGCAGAGCCAGGTGAGCTACACCAAGCAATAGGAGGCCTTCCCAGTTCCTTAATACTCAGTGCATCCAGTGGCAAAAGGAAATTCCTGCAGGAGATGGTTCCCAGCAGAGGTGAGCCCAAAGGGGTTATAAAACTGCTCATCCATTACATCTTTCAAGAAATGGGCGTATCATTTACAGCCTCTTTAAATACTTATTAGATTGTTTTAGCTGCAGACAGCTTTTGTTTCTAGCTGCAGTTTTAGGGAAAGATAATTAATGATGCCATGTAATTATTAAGTCTGCATGCACTGTACTCCCTTCGTGTGAAATTTATTTTTGAAGAAACAGCAGCGCTTTCTGCAGTTCTGTAAACCTTCCACCATTTATGGCCCTCTGCACTTCAAGGAAAACTGAGAATTTTGGCAGGAGCAGAGCTGGGCTGCTGAAAGGCACAAACCACACTGAGGTGAGCAAAGCTAATGTAGTTCTCAAATGCTTTAGAAAAAGTGTACGAGTTAATTATGCAATTTGAAACAAACAGACCACAGAAGGGCTGCCTTTGGAAAATGTGCTTGGCTCAATAAAAGCTGTGACTTTACAAGCAGTTGATTTTCTCCATTAACTAAGTCCTTAAAATTCTGAATTTAGCGGTAAATTTGGAATTTAGCGGTAAATTTGGAATTTAGCGGGAATTTAACGGGACCCTTCCCCGCCAGCCCCTCCCTCCTCCATGGGATCCAGGTGTGACAGTGTGAACCCAGTAACAAGGACAGAGCCCTCCCAGTGCCAGGACAGGGGCACACACTGGGCAGCCAGGGCTGGACTGGGTGGGGTTCAGCCTCTTGAGAGGTGTCCTACCTTACCATCTTCCTGTTTCTGAAGGTCCCAAATTTAGTTCCCTTTTCTGATCAATAGTCAAGGGAAAGAAGCCTGCCATTTTAGGGTGGTGGTTGACAAAGGGGCAACATAGAAAGGGCGAGGAAGGCGAGGAGGAACAGCCCCAGTGCCCCTCCTTTGCTCTTCATGGTGAGGTGAGTGCTGGCAGAGCTGGAGCTGGGAACATGTCCAAGCTCTCTGGACACCGAGTTCCTGCCTTACCTTGTGGTGCTGCCCACTGGGCAGAGAGAGCTGCACACCCACAGGCACGGGCTGTCCTTGCAGGCTGAAAAAAGGACATTTTCCCTTGGCTTCACTAGCATTCCTGTGCTCTTCCCATCACTGCTGTGTGCTGGAACGTGGCTGCCATTACTGCGGTACTGCCAAATGTTCCACTGCTGCACATACCTGTCTTGGAACAGAAAAAAGTTAAGGGAAACATGAATTTTAGTTGTAGCAGGTGCCCTTCAGGAGGATTTCCAGCACTGTCAGCCAGGCAGAGCAGAGAGGGGCACACCAATTCATTCTAAAATTGGGGATAAAAGTTCTCTGAGACTCTGCAGTAAAAAGCAAAAACTGTGAAGTGACTGGTTAGCTGAGAAAGCCAAAGGGAAAAATAATTCCAGGGGAAAGACATTATTTGTAAGATTATGGCCAAAAAACAGTACAGTTTGAGTCCCAGACAGCAGAGGCTGACTGTGCATGGAGAAGGCATTTAAAAGCTTCCTTTTGAAGGGGTTAAATGGGAGGTAGAACTTCCAGAAGGAAAGAAAGAACAATTAAATGAGAGATGGGCTAAAGCCTGGAAGAAAATCAAAGCTTTAAGAGACTAAGGAAGCCAGTTAAAGATTAAAGGGTTTAGGGTTAAAGGGTTTTCAAAGGCAGGCATTTGTGAAGGCAAAGAAATCATAAAACTGATCTGAAAAAACTGATCTGAATTTAGAGGGGAATACTGTGGAAGTAATAATGGCTCACAGAGCATGTCAAATGAGGAACACAGGGTAAACAACTGGAAACAGGATCTGGAAAAGTAAAGAGATACAGGTATTGCTTACTTTTGTTCAAAAATACAGGGAAAAATTCTCAGTAAAAACTGGGGGACCATTCCAGGGAAGAGCAGTAAGAATAATCACACTGTGGTAATCTGGGCACAATGAATAGTACAGATTTGTGCATCCTTTATGAAATAATTATTAAATACTGTTTATAGTTGGTCTACTTCAAAAAGAGGTAAAAACCATCCCAAAAGGCAGAATCCCACTCTAGTTCCAATTATGGTGTGACCTCATCCTGCAGGAGAAGATAAAGCCAAAGGGCAAGAGCTGGAAGCTGAGGTCAGACAACTTACCAATATATTAATAAGGGTAATTAATTAACTGAAACTACTCACCAAAGGGTTGCAAGGGCTGCTGCAGCTCCAAGAGTTTTAGATCCACTGGCAAATAACTTCCTAAGGACAGCTGGACCAAAGCACAGATCAGCTGGCTTGGCAGAAGTGCCAGAAGAATCCTGATGCCAGAAGTTTGGACCAGAAGCTGTTGATGTCTCTGAATCACAACCTGTGGAGAAGCTGATCAGAAAGAGTAATAAAATTAGTCCTAAAGAGAGCAAAAACATAATTACTTCATGTCTCGTTAACAGAGGAGACCAACTTAAGCACTCACCAGCATCAGCAGTGTCTGTACATAGAGAAGTAGCAGTTCTAAATAAAAGGGAACATAAAGTTTAAACTTTAAAGACAAATTATTAATTACAAGTTAAAAAACAGAGCAAGGATATATAAGAGAAGCAAGGAGAAGGAAATGCCAGCAAACTGTAGTAAATGGTAGATGGCATGAAAGAATTCAGAATTCAGACCAAAATAGATACAGTATGAAGACAACAGAAAAACAAATGAGCTAAGCAACTGGAAAATGAAGCTGAACGTGCAGTTTAATTGGATATTAAAACCAGCATAACTGACAGGCCAAAAGGCCACATAGGAAATGGATATTGCTCAGGAGTAAGAGGAGGAAACGTGGGGGGAAGGATGATAAAGTGATTCCAGCATTTCAGGGCTGCAGCAGCTGTCAGAACTGAGGGAGCACAGCCAGACAGGGGAAAAGAAGGGAGGTCTGCAAACAGGGCAGGACAAAAATGATACAGCACAGGTTCAAATGAAGGAAACAAGATGCCAAATTGCACTTCATGTTCCAACACCACCACCAGTCCTTGTCCTGGGGGAGTGAACAGACCAGCACCAGGATTGACAGCAGTTCTCCCCACGTGCTCCCTGCTGCTCTCTCACTTACTTGGCTGAGAAATCCACAGACTGAAGCAACATATTATAAACAAATGAAAAGTCATCACAATCAGTTTAATGAAGTGCACAGAATAGCAATTGATCATGTCAATAAAAATAAAACAATTAATTTTACATCAAGTGTGCTTTATTTCCTCCACAGGTATTCTGTTAAATAAAGCACCATATATATACTGCCAGGCCACAGCTAAAGAGGATTCTTTACAGAATCAAATTTCTTGTGGTTGTTTAGTATACAAGTAAACTTAATTTTGATAATAAGAACCACAGCGATCTGAGGCAATCTGCCTCGATTATAAGGTACAAAACTGGCACAGAGGACACCATATTATACACAGTAAAAATGCCATAAGTTTAAATTACATCATACAGGGCCACGAGGCCCTGTCTCCCAGACAGCCATATTAAATGAAAGCCACTACAGTGAACTCTTAATTACATAAAACATAGCCATTATCTGATTGCCCTTTAAGAAAGTGTACGGTAGATGCAAAATAAAATTTAAAAAAAAAAATTAAAAAAAAAAAAAAAAAATCTTGAGTTCTGCCTGACCAAGAATTAAGCATATAAATCTATCTTGCCATTCAAGCAGAGAGCACTGGACAAACTGAAGCACAAAACAGAAATAAGCAAAACTTATACAAACAGCATTTTTTGAGGAGGGGGGGGAAGGAGGATTTTTAAAAAAACCAAACAAAAAAAAAGCAGACATGCTCCATCTAATGTCAAGAAGCAGCTTGGTTTCCTTTGCCGGCTATCCGTGTGACCACGTGAATCGTAGACTCAATGGTCCTGCACAGGATGTCTAAAATGTCATGCTGCTGCATGTGACTAAAAAGTCCTCTGGAATGGCCACAGCTCAGGGACAAACTGGAGTCGGGGTCCTGGGATGGTAAGGCTTGGCCATCGCAGCCCCTCAGCTCGGCGAGGTCAGATAAAACGGCCGAGATGGACGTGGAGGGGAACTCCGAGTCCTCCTCGGCTCCCCCGGCGTCCTTGCAAGGCTGCAGGTCCTTGAACTCCTTGCACTCCTCGAACTTGGCGCTCCCTGGCTGCTCCTCGCCGTGCTGCGCCCGCGTGGCCAACAGTATGTCTTCTGAAAACGAAGAAGGGCCTTCCATTCTGTACTCCTTGACAGAACTGCTCTCGGGGGACGGAGGGTCTTGCTCCGTGCCCGGATCGATGATGGAGGAGTCCCGGGTCTCGTTGTCCGAGGTGCTGGTGGGGGTCAGAGCCTCCCTGGGTTCGGCTTTGATGTCGCTGCTACAGCTGTCCACAGTGTGCTCCTCGTCGCTGCTGACCCGCCGCCGCTTCACCGGAGTCGCTCCTTCATCGTCTGCAAGGCACAGGGAATGTGCTCAGGGAAAGGGCCCTCCCGCCACACCTCCCACCCTGCCCACCTTACAACTCTCCCGACACAAAGTTCAGGCTCTTCGTGAATTTTAGCTCTGTAATAAAATGGCATTTCCTGTGCAGTGCTGGGGACTGGAGCCAAGGAATGGCCCACCCTGCAGGGACAGAATAACGTGTGAACGCTAATTTTATAACCATTACACAAGGCACACCTTTAGTTTTTCTTTCTTTGGCTTCTTGCTCTTGTAATGAGTTCCTCTGTTGCTGACAAGCTCTACATTTGTTTAAAAGCTCTTGTAAAGTTGGAATCAGGGCCGAGTTGAGCTGTTTGGGAGTGTGCACTGAAAGCAGCAAGGCAAGTGCTCGGAGGTCCTGGAAACAGAGAAGTAATAAACTTAACAAGCCTTATTTCAAACTGGCCTTGGCTAAACCCTGTGCAGGGAGATCTGGCAATAAAGAGGTGCTTCAGCATGTTCTGAGCAGCCCAAAGATCAGATCCCAAATCTATCTGCCCTACTGAAATGTCCCACTCCCTGCTATTTGCTGGCCTTCATGCAGATCTGTCCCGAGAGGAAATCCTGCTGGGTTAGGGCACTTCCACCACCACATTTGTTGCACTTGGCCCCCCCAGTAAGGCTGGCACTCCCAGGGTCCCGTGGCCACCCTTAACCAGCAGCTGGCACAGGGCACTGAGGAGTTCCTGCAGGAATAAGCTGCCTCCTAAATGGTACCAGAACAACTCAGGGAAGACTCACCCCATTTAAAGTAGAGCTTGCTTTGGAAATTTCAACCCTCTGGTTGCTGAAGTCAGATTCTAGGCTTTGATACTGATTTATTAGATTTGTTATTAGAGTATTGATTAAGTTGGCACAGTTTGCTTCAGAAAACACCTGCCCTTGCACCTGTGAAAAGAAGGTACTTTTTAAAAATCACAAAAAAATTGGAACTGTGAAACAGCCTCCCAAAATGAACCAGCATCAACAGCAGCATTGCTTGGAATTAGCACCAAAACAGAACATACCTTGAGAAGAAAATGGGTCAGAAAGGTGTACACAATGTTGTTGTTAAGAAAGGTCCTCTCATCCATCAGAATACACTTTATATATTCTGCAAACACTGGGTCTTCACAGAGGAGCTTTACACAGTTCTTGGACATGGCAGACTGGCAAAGGGAGAGAAGATGGAAAGTCACCCCTGGAAGTGCAGGCCAGGCCCACAGGAACAGCTCAGCTCTAGGGGGTGTCAGCAAATTGGACAAATCAACTCCTGCCAATTCTTACATCACTTTCCTGGGAGGAAGAAGAATTTTCTTCCCTGGTAAGGCCAGTTTAATCCCATCAGCATGTACAGGAAGAGATGGTGCCTCCCAGAGAGAGCTCCCAATTTTAATTTCATCACCCCAGTGTTTGTGCTACATGAAAAGCTGGAATTTCACGGGGCAGGATGAGGTGGTTTCTGCACACCCACCATCCCACCAGTGCTACCGTGGGCTGTTGCTGTGTTAAGTTTTTGCAGGCTGAACTGGAAGAAAACACAATACCCCAGATTCTTGCACTTGAGTTATCAGGTGTATCAGAGGTGTTGGATTAAACAACACCCACTAGTTACAATTCCTGGGTTCATCCCTGTTCCTCACCCCTTGTCTTTTGCTTGTATTTGCACTCTCTTGGTTCTCAAAGTGACTCTTACCTGAGTCTGACAAAGCTCAGTCCAGAGTTTGGGGAACAGCGCAAGGTGAAGTGGCAAACCTTCATAAGCAACCAGGACACCTGGAATTGCACAAGGAAACAAGTCAGTGGGGGAGAATTCTGTGGGAGACAGGGCAATTCCCAAAAAAAGCAGTGCCAAGGTGCTGGACCGTTTTCTAGGATGACATTCCTTGTGGTCAGAAACCCCCAGTCTGTGAAGTGTGTACAATTCATTTAATGAACACACAGTGGGTGATTTGGGGGGTACAAGGACATTATTGGTGTGACACTGAGGTCTGTGCACCTCAAGAACTCACCCCTGGGCCAGGGGGGAACACAAACCTTTAAATATTGTCAATTAGCTGTCACTGATGAGGTGCTGAGCATTCAGGATGTGATCCAAAGCCACTTAAACTGCCCAGCCAGCCTCAGCAGGCCCTGGATTAAGCTCTAAATGCACAATAGGACTGAATTCTCCCTGGTTGCCTCAGCTCCTTCCTGGAGAGGCCTAAAGTGTGCCAGTCTCGTGGGTAAGGCTGCACTACCTTATACATGCCTAACGTTTTGTGGACAAAAATCATGTCCAAATGCAGCACATTTCACAGGCTCTGCTTTTCTCTAAAAATTCTGGATATAAACCTTAGTGGAGAAGCACTCAAAATTACCACAGGAAAAAAGCCCCTGGGCTGTTTCACCTTGATACTCACTCATTTTAACTAAAGTCTCAGTAAACTTTTCACAGTTGATTGCAACTCGACACAGGAGGTGGATGAACTGGTGATAGGAGAAGAAATAGTCCAGCAGCATCCGGTCGTAAACATCATCTTTGCCCTGAAGATTTAAGGGAGCTTCATTTAAACTCCAGAACAACAGGACAGCTCCCAGAGTTCTAAACATCTCCCTTTGTGTCACTGCACTCCCTGCCCTTATATGTGTCCCTGTGCACTAAAGGAGAACCGTGGGAATGCTCCAACAGCCTCCTTGCCCAGCTCTTGGCAAGCACCAGGAGGAGGGAATGGCAAAAATTTCCCACCAGGAAAATCTTTCATTGGAGGGCTCTGAATCAGCACTGAGAAAGTGCAAAGCTGTGCAAATACCATGTCTTGACCAGGACAAGAAAACAATGCAGCAATTTTACATCACAGATATCTAACCATAAATACACTACTGCTTTTTAAAGCATGACTTGTCACTTGTGATCTGTACAATTCAGGATTTTCTTGAGACTGAGCTTCCCAAGGTTTCAAAGCCGAATTTTCAGGATGTCTCAAACAATAATATATGTATGCCAATATTTTAACATACTTTGGACATGTACACTTAAAATGGCATCAGCTTCTGTAGAGAGCAGAGAGCCAACAGGAAACCTCAAAAACTCAAGCAAACAAATGCAACCTTATACAAAGCAACTGAATGAAAACCAAGCATGCAGAACCACAGGGAAATGGCACTGTGGATGTGGTTATAGAGGTTTAAAAATCCTCTGCTTCCTAATGTATAGGAATTCAATGCAAAGTGTAAGACATGTCATGGAACATGACATCTGCTAAAGTCCAGCTATTTACACGCTGTGGTACCACATCTGTTACCTCTGCATACAGATGGGAAAACCCACCACAGAGCATTTCTGGCTCTCTCTGATTTTTCTTTTTTTTTTTTTTTTTAACCACTTGGCTTACACAGTAGATTTGATGGTGCACAAATAGACACAGCATCGTTGTGAAAGCTTTAAAAAAGAAGGGTTACTTACCCTACAGTAACCGAGCTTCTTCGAAATGTGTTGCCCACACAGATTCCCATCTACGTGCACATAGGCCCCCTGTGCAGGAGATTGGATTCTTTCTGAATAGCTGTGTCCACTGGGGCTGTGCCTGCACCCAGTGTGTCCTTGCGACCACTGTACCTGAGGGCACAAGGGGTATGGCGGCTTCAACCACCACTCAATTCCTTCCCCCGTAAGAATCCCCTGGGGCAGCACCTGCGAGCAGCACAGCGGCAGGAGCACAGAATCTGTGTGGACAAAGCATCCTGAAGAACCACGGTTACTGCACTGCAAGTAACCAGTTCTCCCGCTTCAAATGATTGTCCAGACATATTCCTCTCGGGGTGGGATTCACCTCACCTGCCTGTGGCTACCTGAAATCCCGACTCCCTGCAGTGCCAGACTCAGGGCAGGAAGGAGAGGAGGGGAATGATGGCCCTCCGTCCCAGGGCAGAGCAGGACGTGGCCCTTTCACACAGGCAAAGTGAGGTGAGCTGAATCCCACCGTGGGACGTGGAGAATCGCTACGGAGCAGCCCCACCGAAACTGGCATCCCAGCAGGAAGCCCACAGAAGGGAAAATGGGAAGTGAAAGACTGAAAGCCCTCTGTGACACTGCAGGCACTGGAGTTGACCCAGACAAAGAGGAGATGACACCTCAACCCCAGCTCTAGGGACTCTAATGGGCCCTGCAGGATGTCCCTGGCTGACTGGCAATAAACCTCAGCACTGTGTGGAACCCATCGGGACAGTCCCTCAATCTGCTCTAGAAATGCCACAGACAGATTGGAAAGTAACCCAAATGTGTGCTACGGGTTTTTTTCCTAACACAAGGTCCAAAGCCTTGTCCTGTCTGGAACATGGAGCTGTGTGTCACCAGGGACAGGGGGATGGTGCTTCTGGAGTGCACAACTAGAATGGAGTATATGAGGACAACACATCTTGAAGAAGAATTATGCTTTGCTTACAAAGAAAAGGTAAATGCATCGAGCTACTGGACTCTCAGAACACTTGTATAAAAATGGGAAAACAGCAGAGAAACAGCTGGTTTGAGGCCCACACTGGACATACCTTGTTGGCTTCCACCATGGTAGGCAGGAGGCACATGTTGAGCTCGGGACGCGGAGGACGAATATTGCTTTTCCCCCCTATTAATTTCAAATTTTCACGACATGGAAAATAAGGTCCAAGAGACACTGTAGTGTAAGTTCGGATAAAATAGGGATATATCAAAAAGGTCAATATTTGACATCAGCAAGGAACACGACAGAGTAATAACAGTGTAAGAGAACTTCAAAATACAATCACTGAAATACCTACTTGGGATATTACTGTGGTGGTATGTACAATGATTGTGCTGTAGAAATGGAACCAGAGTATGTAGGAAATCATGAGGACTTAAAAGTACAAGCTCCTTGAGGACATCTACAAACAAAAAGTTGTTTTTGCTATTACATATTGTTATTTCTTAACAGCAAACAGTTCAACTTAAGGCTCATGCATTTGCAAACTTCTCTTTTGCATCCCTTTTCCACACTCAGCTCCACTGTGAGGATCACCTGAGTGACACCCCTAGGTCAGTCCCAGTTCCCTTCACCTCTGCCACTGGGAGAACACCTGCTCAGTGGCAGACCAACCACCAATGAGGGGTGTCAGCTTGGATAAAGGAGAAGCTCAGCAAAATTTACCCTCTTTGCTTCTTCTTGAACAGGTCTGATGCCTGGAAAACGTCAACCAGCAGTAGTCAGGAGGACAGTGAGAAAATACTCAAAGGAGGGGAATGCACAGAAATCACACAGAAAAAGGTAATTTGGACACAGTTTTAGGCCTTTATCAGCAATCCATTAAATAACATTAAAGAAGCCTGAACTAGGGAAAGCCTGGACCTTTCTGAAATAGCTCTGGCTAATGCAAAAGAGACACTCGTGTGTAGTATCTGTGCCTACATTTTCAAGACCAAACCCATTCCGTTCTAGAAGCTCTTCCAGCTCCACCTCCTCTGTTCCAGCTTAGGGCAGTGGGTCAGAAAAACCACAGGAAAAGCTGTTGCTCAGATCACCTTGGGCCCCACGTTTCCTTCTGAGGGGAATGTGGGTTCATGTTGGGATTGTACTGTAAGATCGGGGCTCAGCCTCTAAACTCCCTGCCCCCTGCACCTCTGAGGAGTTACCCCCTGTAGCAGGGGGCCAGTTCAGTCCCTCAGTGACAGTGCCAGCTGCCTTTTTGTGCCTGGGGCAGTGGGAACGTTCCCTCCAGCCTGACACAACCACAGCAGCAGCACTGATGGCCTGCCAGTGTTCTCGGCACACTCCCGACCCGCAGCACTTGGGGCAGAGCAGGGGCACTTCCACCCCACACAGGGCCTGGGCAGGACAGGGCCCTCCTGCCTGCAGGGCCATGGGCAGGACTTACCAATGCAGGCGTTCCTAAGCTCGGGAGGGCTGTAGGAATTGAGCAGAGTGAGCAGCTTATGGGCAAATTCAATCCGCTCCTGCCACTGGATGAGAGCTTGTTTCACATCTGCAAGTGCAAAGAGCACACTGCTTAGGGCATTGCTCCAAAGCAGGTGAAAGACAGCACAGAGATTTACTGCTGGACAATCTCTCTGTCCTCTAACATCGTTTTAATCCACCCAGGAATCGCTTAAATCTCACTGCTATTAAATTTATGTCATCTAGTTTCACATTAACTCAATAATAAGTAACAATTTAATATCTATTGATAACCACGTATCCTACTGTACAGCAAGCTTGTAAACACAGATACAAACAAAAATATAAAGGGTTTGGGTGAGGGAAATTAATTAACAGACAACAGGCATAATCCTTGCAAGGGTTATAATCAAACCTTTTCTTTGCAAATATGGACGTGTTGACTTTAGAACCGAAAGGAAAATAGACAGAAGCTCTACCAGGTCTCCAGTCACATGGCAAGCTGTGGCCTCGTGGTACATCATGTGCAATGTGTTAAAGGACTGGGAAGAAAAGATGCAAAAATGAACATGCCAAATTAACGTAATTGTTAGTATTTCTCTTTTTATCCTACAAATTTGACAGTTATTTTATGCTCAAACAAGGTATTTTATGCTCAAAAATACACAGGATTGGATACCTTCACAACGTTCTTTATTTGTTTTCAAGGTAAAAGCTTTGTGTTTGTGGCTCAAAATAATGACAGTTTTAACACCTTTATCTCCAACCCAGTGAACAAAGCAGAATTTGAGAGCCAGTATTTCTATATCCCTGTAATTCTGTGCCACCAGACAAGGTGATACAAGAGGTGCCCAAAGACAGACACAGCTGTGCACCTGGCAGAAAGAAAGGCAGGACTAAGACAGATGCCAGTCATTTTTCAAAATACTGCTCAAGGACATCTGCTGTATGATTGTACATCAGATAAATTACTTCTCCTTTTATAACTAAAATACCTTCTGGGCATCTGTGATTGATAGAAATACTGAGAAGGAAAAGCAACTCATTTCCGAGCTGCAAAGATTCCAGCACGAGATGTTAGATATTTGATGTGCTGGGGGATTGGAAAGATAAAGGAACAGTAACCTCATGGCCTGTAATGCAAAAACCTTGCCATGCCATTTCTGTATTTCAGTGAAGATTAAAGACATGGCCACTCCTAAGTGGGAAACTTTTCGGGATGTGACAACTCCCTGGAGCATTATTTGTCACCACCCAAAGCACTTCCAGCCAACAAGTGAAAATACAAGGCCAGGTAATGTCAAGCTGTAAAGTAACATCAGTTTTAGCTCATTTCTAGTAATGTTTTACCAAGGGTCAATTTATTTCATATTACAGACTCTATAAACTTAATTAGCCATTATTGGTAGGGATCAGGGTTGACCAAGCTGCTACACAAGTTCTTTTAGCCATCTGTTTATATGTATGTATCTCAGTCTGCTCATGTTCCATGTATGGATAATGTTACAGCTCAATTCCTCACCTTTCAGACCCTCTTTACTGACTTTAGGCATTTTCACAACAAAGAGGAGCAGATGTCCTTGGGTAATTAACTACAGTTAATTAATGAATAGCCCTACAAGCATAACAAGCTCCTGAAAACTCAGCTCTCCAACAGCACTGCAGTGAGTTCATTCTCATTTTTCTGACTGATCTTGTAATTCCATCACACAGAAAACACACCCTGGCCACGTTAAAGAAGTCAGAGAACTTTTTATACAAGCCATATAAAAATGGGACTGCACTGAAGCTCCAAGCACCATCCAGCCCACCCCCATGCCTCAAGGCAGACTAAATCTCCTGCACAGATGTTTGCTCCAAGCCCTCCTGATGCCTTCCAGTTGTGCTGGCTGACCCCCCTGCCCAGCCAATTCCCACATCCCCAGTGCCATTTCTGCACAGCCACAACCCCCTCCAAGCCCCCATGGATCCTCCAGGTTAGGATCTCCCCCTGAACACAGCACTCCACACGTGCCAAGAACGAACTGAATCTCATTTTTACCCTTTCCCCACACATCCAGCTGTTCCTTCTTGTTCCCCACGGGATCTCACACATCCTTCCCGTGGTGCACTGCCAGTGTATTTAATAACACAGGTTCTCATCCATCAGCTCCATAATGGAAGTGCTGAACAGCATCCAGGATATTTATCACACCCATCAGGACGTGTGGAGCTGCAGAGGGAACTGTGGAGGGGCAGGGGGGGCTTGGCATTCCAACTGTATCCACTGCAGAGCTGCACTGTTTCATTTTTTCCCATTCTGTTTTGAACTAACTCTGGTCTGGTCTCACGGACCAACTACCCATTTATAACTTGAATACACTAAATGTGCTCCAGAAATGCACTTTAGGTTTAGTTTCATGAGAAAAAAAATGGAGTTTGTGTGTTCTCAGACCACTCCTTCTTGCAAACAGAAGCACAAAAGATAAACTGCCTTGGGTGGGCCTCCAAGAAGTGTCAGAAATATTACTCCCAATTGCAGCTGAGTGTCCTTTAAGTTATTTCTGTGTTTTAACCTGTTGCCCTAACACTTTTTCACTCGCAACAATTGTGTGACTGGCTCCCAGAATAAAGGCAATGACACCAGAAAAGCTTCATCAGCTCACTCCTCTCAGCATAATCTGCTGGTTCATTTCCCTCTGTCATGAGAAACAGGCAGTTTCCTCATCTTTTTACTGCTAAAGAAATCTTGCCAGAGACGACAGGGAAGTGTCCCTGCAAGATGTTTGTTGTAATTAAATCACAAAGGACTTACCTCGGTCATCAGAATCAATCCTCTGTTGAACACAACAAGAAGTCTGTCTTCATCAGATTCCAACAATATTCTGAAGGCACTAGGAAAAAAATCCAGACATTGAGAACACGGAAAATTGCAGCCCATCTTTTCACAGTTCAAACACAAATGCTTACAAATGTAAAGGTCATGCCCTATTTTGCAAAAAACAGCACAGAAGAACAAAGAAACACCAGAAGAACGTAATTTTATCTCTTAATTTTCCCCCCTTACTTTCTCATTTAAAAATGCCTCTGCTATCAACTTTCTTTATGTTACAGAAAGTGTTTTATAAACAACCTTTATAGAAATATATTCCCAACTGATGTCTGCAAAAATGCTACAATCTGCAGAAATTAATGTACTTCAAAGGGGAGAGATTTATGCCTCTTAAATGGCACATTTAAACAGGTTCAGTTTAGCCTGTGCTTGGCCCTTTAAATGCATAAAGGCCTTTTTATCAGACTATTTTATGCTTACGGCAGAAGAGAAAAGAAAAAATTACGCTAATAAACACAAAACCAATCCCAGAGTGTTTGGCACAAGCTGGCTGTGCTCTCTGTGACCCCCTGGAACCCTTGCAGGGAACAGCTTGTGCTTTCCACAGGTGTTGCAGAGCATCAACACTTTCCTTTCAAACCCCTTTCAAATTTCAGAGTTGTATGGGAATGTCCAAGCAAGAGTTTCAGGTGAACATCTAAGACTAGAAATGAAAAGCTCTTTGAAGACATGATACAGCAAAACTCTATGCCACAGGTCCATTTCTGCCCCAAAATAACCAGCAGCAGCAGCTGGAACTCGAGCTTTTGCCATGTAAGCAGGGCAGCTGAGGATGGGACTGCAGCTGAAATGCTGGCTGGGAACAGTGCTGTACCTTATCAGAGTCGTCCAACAAGACCGCCCGTCCAAGCAGCGCAGGTAACAGCTTATGGTTGTTTTCTTGAATTGCTTTATGTCCTCTATCTCTTCCTCTCTCATGTCTGGCCTCTGAGCCACAAACAGCTGCATGAGGTTGAACAGCTCTTCTACTGCCTAAAACACAGCAAAATCCTTAATTAGAGCTGGATCTCCCAGCATCTTCCAGCTTAGACCTCGTTTTACTTACTGAGGATGTACCACTTCCCTGGAGTAACACATGGGACACACCATGGCAGCAGATTCACATGGGAATCCATGTTTAAGCATTACATCAAAGCTACAAAATCAGATGGTGTGATCCTTCCTAGCAGCACAGCTCATTACCACATATACATGTACAGGAGGAATGCCAATCCCCATCTCTGGGACCAAACATTTGGAAAGCTGCTTGGGCTAAAACCTCTTGCAGTCTGGGAAACACTAAACCCCCAGGAGTAACTCAGGTCCCTTGCAAGACAAGCTGACACTTCCCAGGGGAGATGCCAACCAGGAGAGCAGCAGGACTCCTCCAGGCCTGTCAGAGGCTCAGGTTTCTCTGTGAGCTGAGCCAGGCAGAAGCTCAATACAGAAGATTCCATGCATCCTGCATCTCTCCCTAATGGAAATCGCTGTATTCCTTCTGTCCCCACACACCCACAGAGAACCCCACATTAACACTCACTGAGTACTTTGGCTGTTAAAGCCTTTGTCAGGCTCTTGTTTCCCCTTTCTAACACGCACTCTGCTGGCTGTGTCTCCGTGCTGTAGCCACAGTGCCACTCCCAGGGCTCTGCCAAAGGTATGAGAGCACTCCCAAGGTAACACCAGGCCATGTTCCACTGGAATGCAACAGCCTGTTCCAGAAACTGGGAATTCCTCCAACTTCACATGTTAGAATGTGGCCTGCTTTCTAGAGACCACCACTAAAGGCTATTCCTTGTTTCTTGGGACTCAGCTGGTGTATGGAACATGGAACAGTGGGAACACCAGTGTCTGCTTCCAGAAAAACCCCATCTGCTCTCCAGGTGCTACACAGCTAGGGACATCCAAACCAATGCCCTCCCAAAGCACAACAACTGGATCTAAAGCCCAGGCAATCCAAATGCAATCCTCTGGCCACCAGACACGTTCAATCCTTTTTCCCCTTTTCCATTACAAGAGACATTGAGGCAGGAGCGCAAACGGTGCCAGTGGCCTTAGGGTGGCAAGCACTTACCCCTGGGTACTGGCTGGCGTGGGGGGTGAGGTTCTTGAAGGCCCACTGGATGTTCTGGTGGGAGGCCAGCTGCCTGGTGAAGGCAGGGGACTGCTCGCAGCAGAGGCGCAGGATGCCGTAGTAGGCGGGCAGCATGCCGCGGTTGAAGAGCACCACGTCCTGGTCGTCGTGGTCGGCCAGGATGTAGTTGAAGGCAATGTTCTTGGTCACCACGGGGTTCTGCACGATAAGGCGCACGTTCTCGGGGCAGTCCACGCACACGTTGTACCAGAAGGACAGCAGGGCCTGCTTGTTGTGGTTGGTGGCGATGGCCGGCTCGGAAAGCTTGGGCTGGAAGAGGTTCCACAAGTCCATGAAGTAGGTGGAGAACATGAGCTTCTCGGTTTTTGAGATCAGACAGTACGTCATGAAACTGAAGTAGGGCACCAGCTTCGTGGTGCCATGGACAGCAGCATCAACATAGAGTTTGGCTCGTGAGAGAAGGCCGAGCAGCACGTTGTAGACTTGGTGAAGGACCACGGTGGTGTCGGGGCTGAGAGGCAGGTCCCGCGTGGGGATGTGCAAAGAGCGCGTCGAGCGGAACATCTGACGGAAGGAATTGCTTGGAATAAGCGACACCAAGAGATAGGCTGCAGCTTCAAATAAAAACAGATTGTTACACCTTTGACAATGACACACCTGCTTAACAGCCACGTAAACAGCACTTCAATCACACTGCATTCCATTTACACACTGCAAAGTGTTTGACACACTCTGCTGTTCCTGCAGTCCCACTAGAGATGCAAAACCCCCGTGGATGAGACTAGAACAAACATGCTAACAGTGGTGCTTTCAGGCCCCTTCACCTCCATCCCTGCGTGCTGCCTGCTCTCCCTGTGCTAGCACTGCATCCCACCCCAGGAACACAGAACCACATTGTTAGCCAGGACACCCTGGGAACTGGGGAGAGGGCACAGGTGGCTTCTGCTTCACCCACAAAATCAAAGGACTTGAGTGAATTGCTCTTGAGGGGTGAGAGAACCACACCTACTACTCCTACCCACAGTACAACTACATGATGGACACTATGGAAAACCTCCTGGATTAGCTTTCTCTTCCTCAGGTCTTCCTGGACCTTGCAGGTTAACCACATAAGGTAAAGAAGCTACTAAAGGATCATTTAAGCTACACAGTTTTCATCAAAACTGGGTAGCAAGTCTGGCTGAGGCACCACAGGTGCACTGAGGTGTTAAAACACAGCCATTCTAAAACAACTGGAAGGGGATGGAAAGGCAAACACAGGAGCCTTTGTGTGTGACAGGGACACCCCATGCACAGTCACTTGCTACAAAAGGAGAGCCATTCCCCTCACTTGAAAGTCACTTACAAGTTCTCACTCTGGGGTAGTTGTGTGCCAGGAGGAAGCGTTCCACCCAGTTCTCCATGTTCTGCAGCACCCAGCTGTGTGCCAGTTTGTTCCGAGGGGTCTGCACAGCCAGCCAATCCAGGCACTGCGAGGGGTTGTACTCAATGACCTGCAAGGAGAGGCCAAAAGGCAACAGGGACACATCGACCTCGGCACCACATGCTGATTGCCTTAAAACCCCCTCAAAATAACTACTGAGACTTTCAAATAGCTCTTAAAACTCACTTACTGCTACCAAAGCACCTACAGGACTGAGCTGCTCTGGCAGACAAAGAAAACCCATATTAAATGTCACTGGTTTGTGCTTCTGAACCTTTTGGAGCTTTTGAAAGTCCAGCCTTTCAAAAGTACAGGAAATCATTCTACAGATGATCAGATGTTTAGGAGTTGAGATATCAAGGGCTAAAACTGAACAATGTCATCTTTATAAACAAAGTATTTTTTTTTAAATATCTAACACAAAACCTTAACACTGAACCAATATCTTTATCCATGAACAGAAATGGTATGCAAAGACACTCAGACAGCCTCACACTGAGGGTAACTATGACAGTTTTTCTAAGCACACAATTTCAAGGAATAAGTTCCTCCAGCACTTTTCCACGGCAGTGAAAAGCCTGGGGGGATCTGTGTGCAGCCAGCAAAGCTTTACAGGGAAGAAGAAAATGTGGTTTCCTGGGCCTTTTTGCTTCTGTGCAGTTGCAAACCTGCTGACACGAGGCCCATAAATGTAATTAGCTCCTCTGCTAGTTTTTCCAAACTTCTCTTTCCACCTCGAGGCCCAGGTGCCCAGATAAGGACAGAGGGACTCCAGCCTATCTCAGGAACCAGAAGCACAAGCTGCTCCCAGTTCCTCTAATCCACCTGAAGAATCAGAGCAGCTGACACCACCAGAACTCTGCTTATAAAACTTTAATCCCAATTTAAAAATAAACACCTTAAGAACAATCTCCCCCCTTTATTTAGCACTGACAAATTGATCTGTCAGGTTTCCTTGGCAATGGCTGGAGGCTGTGGCCAAGAATGGGACCATCATTGCTCACTGTCTGCAGAGCTCAATCCCCTTTTAATGACTTCTGAGAGCTGCAGTGGCTGTAAAAGGAGGTTTTACACCCTCAGCCTGTCTGTGCCCCAAGTGCTGGGGCTCTCAGCCCTGCCTGTGCTCACAGGGGAAGGATAACACTGGAACACCAGGCACCCAACCAGGGCACCAACTCTGTTTTACCAGAGGTCTCAATTCTGCACAGTAATAACCTCTTACAAACCCCAGCCCCACTTTTTGGGATATTAAATGTTCTACAGCTTGTCCTCAGCCATCTCCAGGCTGGACACACTGTTCTTAAGCAGGGATAAAGAGGAATTTTGAAAAGTGAAATAAATAATAAACATGAAAGGTAGATTATACTGGAACTCAAAGAGCAGGTAGATGAAGTGAAGGATTTACTTCCTCATCTAGTGCTCAGAGCAAGGAATTTATTTATCCCTGTGCCAACTTGTTAAAAAGTCTCTTTCTCACTTTAGAAACTCATGTAAGAAAATTAAAGGAACTTGTAATGGCTAAAAGAACTCCACTAACAAATGATGGGTCTTGAAACATTTTACAGTCCTTGCAAAAGGATAACTGAGAAGGAGCATTCCAGTCCCTTTTTATGAATCAATTCTTTTCTCATTAAGGTAAAATGTAAATGTCTCTTGGATTGGTAATAAAAAAATCATGGACTGATGCAGCAAGGATGACAATGGAAATTAAAACCTTTTCACAAATGTAAAAGAGCCAACAAGAGAAATACAATTCAGCTGCTGGTTTTTGACACTGTACCTCCCATATCCTCTGCAGAATGTAAGAAGCAAAGGGTGGCATTCCTGGAGGTCCACCAGCAAATTCCATGAGCATGGTCAGCAATTTGAAAAAAGGATTGGCTGCCTGCAATGCACAAAGAGAAAAATATCCATTTTCATCTATTTTATTTTATCCCCTGATTTTTTTTTAGACTATTTAAAAACCCCCTCCAGTATCTGTAAGATTTCCATGAACATTTGTACTGCTTTCATCTCCTACTATTTAAACTGTAAAGAATGCATGTATCTCCACATTCACACATGGAAACAGCAGCATGAAGCCACTGGTCACAGTAGAAGGCAACATGATTCAGGATTTCTTTTAAGTTTTCCAAGACTCAGCCAGCTTTTAACAGCCCTTCAACAAAGTGGCTACTACTGTAATTATGTATTTTGCATCTGGAATCCATTTGGAACTCTCAGGATTTCTGTTACTGCCAGGGCAGGAATTTACTGTGACTGAGAAATGTGTTTGCATGCACAGAACTGCAAAGTATTGCCCCAAAACCTGAACAACCAGGCAGTAATTGCTTATGTCTACTTATTCCAGAACACACATTTTAGTGTTACCAATGCTTTATAAGAAATTCCTGTCGCTGGAGAATGGAGAAATGTGTTATTTTGGCTTTGAATGAAACTTTCATCTTCTGTGGCACAGCAGATTTCTGCTTTAACAAACTTAATCCACCATGCAGTTAGACTTCACTGACTGGCACAAACCCCTCCCTGGATCCCCTTCCATGCAAGAGTTTTGATTAGCAAAGGCTTTCTTTGAGTAATTTAAAACACCAAAACACAAGTGCAGAGTATTTAATAGGAGCATGTTTACATACCTCAGGAGTCAACTTGGCTATGGATGTGAAAAGCATGGACACAATCTTAAAAACAAAACAAACAGAACTCACTTAGACTTGTGCTTACTCATTAAAATAACAGCAATTAGCTCATTCAATTTACCAGACAAGGATCTGAGCCAGCAGCCCCAGTGAGTCCCTGGTACTCACGTGTTCTGCAAGGCGATTGTTGTACCGGCACAGGCTGAAGATGAGGTTGCAAGTCTGCCTGATGTTGATCCCATCACGGATATGTTGGAATAAAAAAGGAAAGCCCTGCAACAAAGAAATCAGGGATCAGCACAACTGCCTACAATTAGATGTGAGAGGGGTTTGAGGAGGCTTATCCAGCCACTCTTCAAGCAATTACCTTTCCCCCTGTCAGTGCTGCCATGTCGTTCTGGGACAAAGTCAAATGCCTGAAAGAAAGAAAATTATCATTTTAATTCAGCCATGAGTAAGAAAACTTTGAGACATCCAGGACTGAGTGTTAGTTTATATTATTCAGCATCACAACATACAAGGGACAATAAAGGTATTGATGTAAAAACGAACAAAAAACCAAAAAAGTATTTTGTACTTAGACTGGACAAAAAAAGAAATCCAAATGTGGGCAATTGAGTGTATTTAAGTATGAAACCCATGTTGGTATTCGGTCACCAGTGACCTTTCTCTTTTAAATGGTTAAAAATATAATGGGCTCAAATACAAGCCCATTTAGGCTGTTAAAAAAGCCCACAATAAACACGTCAAACAGAGCCATAAAACCTGTAATTCCTCTCTGACCCAGCTTAGGTCAGCATTTACTCTGGTTTTCCAGCCCTTGCCTTTCTGAGCGAGACTGTTCAACCAGCAGAGCAATCAGGGCAATCATCTTCTCCAGGGCAGCAGGCCTGTATTTCTCTTCTGCTAAAGAAAGGATATCTTCCTCTTCCTCCTCTTCCTCCCCTTCTTCCTCAGAAAGTACTTCAACTTGTGGCTGAAGGGAAAAAAAATAAAAGATTAACTTCAATGGGAATATTTTGAGCTGTAATTTCAAAGAGCCTTTGCACTGATCCTGCCCTTTCACTCCAAACAACTCAATCGACTTGTAGGGATCAAAGCAGGTCAATATCTAATCAATTGCTTTCCACAGTGAAGCATTCATTGTGTATAAGCTAAATTGTACTTGCAAAGCTAAAGGCAGGTTGGCTGAAGACATGGTGGTTTATTTAACAGAGAAAGCAAGTCAATGTAATACCCTAAGTGGTACAGAAGGAGTGAGCCATCATTAATAGCATGGCAGGGGCAACTTTAATTGCTTCTACTCCGTATCTATTTCTGTACTAAACAAAACCAGCTAATTCAACATCTTTTTCTTAAATACTACATTTACTTAACACTGAAAAACTTGTATAGGTGAAGCAATTTTAATGAAACAGCTAAAGGATGGCTCAAGAGACACACTAGTGATGCCATGAACGATGAACACCAGCACCTTTCACCCAAGACAGCCAAACTCACGTTCTCAGGCCCTTTGGTTCCCATGTAGAAGTGGACCATTGTAGAGATGGCTTGGAGGGAGAGCAGGAACTGGCTCTGCAACACACAGGGATGGAATCACTGCGTAGCACACACGTGCAAGTCCGTCCCCACCCCCCCAAAAGCCAAGGCTGTACTCACTTCCTCCTCCCCCATTTTGGCAAACTCGTAGAGGAAGGCGAAGTACTCGGTGAGGTGCTTGCTGTGGGGCTTCACGCCGTGCTCCATGATGGACAGCAGCGTCTTCACGAAGCGCGTGACGCACGAGCGGCTGCCGATGTCCTCCACGGGGCCGTCCATGTCATCCGAGCTGCAACAACAGCACGGCTCAGGCTCCTCCTGCACGTGACCTGCACACCCAGCCTCAGCCACTCCACAGCTGGAAATGCCCCCAGCAGCCCTGGCTCTGCCCTGTCCTGTTGGCACACTCCCATGTGTCCCCTTGCTCCTGTGCCAGGTGACACGTGTCCCCTGTGTGCTCAGAGCTGCCCCTCAGCACTGAGCCAAACAACTCACAGAGGCTTCCCAAGCAGGGGGAGAATGCAATTCTATTATTTGCCACACAATAATATCTCTATCTTCAGACCCTGAGTTCTGATATGGCAGCACAGTGATTACAAACTCTGCCGCTTTCACCCTGGGGAAACTTGTTAGCACAACCACAAGCTTAACACAAGAGGGATGGAAAATGGGTGTGTCAAGAAGTGTTTTCTATTCCATCACTGGAGAGAAAGGGACAGGTTTCTTGGCAATCAGAAGAAAGCAGAATCCAAAAGGGTTCTTGCCACTTTTGGACAAACCTGTGATTTAGTTACAGGACTTGCCTCTCTTCTCCAACCTTCCTTTACTGGATGTACGAGTCAAAATTTGCACCTGGGTGCCTCCAGGTCCAATTTTCAGGAGGATTCTCATGTCTAAGCAGTGATATTTAGGGCACTGCTGACAGGGAGAATAAAAACCCTACTGAAAAACTACTCTAAGGGAACAAATATTCCAAACAATGTCTCTTCAGAGTCCTGCCATAACAGGGCTTTGAAACAAATCAGAGCAGTTTGGGCAGAGTAATAAAGAACAATTCCAAGAGCCCCATTTCAGGTTTACATGACTGTTCTGAGCAATTCATTAATAAAAGCAGTTGCAGGGATGCATGGTGTAATTATGATTTCCAGGTGCTTTGTTTTACCAGTCTTCCATTCCTGGCTGGAGGTAAAGGTGGGCATGGACTGGCCTCAGCCTCTGGATCACGTGGATACACAAACGCTGGAACATCTGCAAAGGGAGAAGGGAATGAGCTCCAAGTGTTCATCCCTCACACACAGGGCAAGATGTGCTCTCTAAGCAAGGAATGTTCTGGCTCTGAGTCCCAGCCCTTCACAGGCTCCAAGCTGCAAAGGTAAGGCTGAGACTGAGACCCCACAGCTCACTCTGGCATCTTTTAAGTGAGCAGGTTTGCTAAAGAGATGCCACAAAGGAACCCTCAGCCAGCTTTTAATATTGGTGTGCACTGGACACTCCTCAAACGTGAAATCAGACTGCTGCTCATAAACAGGAGTTTTACTGTTATTTTCTGAAATGTTTCTGTATCTTTGACAAGGTTTTTATTTAATTCTGCCTCAGCCCTGTAAGAATTTATGTGGGAATTTGCAGGAAATCCCTTCCGGTGATTTTGAATTTGTAAAACATTCATGAGGATTAAAACTCTGCACAGAGTTTTCCCATGAAATGCATTCCTTTCCTGGTGTGTTGCAGACAGGAACTATGTATGGTTCCATATGGAAACACCGCTTTGATATTCAGAAATCCAACTGAAGGACTCAGGTGGGATGAAGTAAATGAAGTTTTCACCTTAATAACTTGCAAAGAAAATAGACTTCTAAGTAACACTATTAATAGTTGTGTTTGTGACTGTTTAAATGCTACCAATACAGGGTGGGGTTTTTTGTCAATGTTAAGTATCTCCAGAAAAGGAGATACAAAACTCTGGGGCATAATATTATAAAATTAAATCCATCCACAAAAACTTACTACAGAAGTTCAGAATTGGAGCTCTGAGGAGCACTGAATGGACACAGATTATTCTTGTTCATTTTCTCAGTGTTTATGTTGATGAATTCATGTTGAACTAATTCAGAAAAGACTATTTTTTAATGTAAAGTGCTCAAATTTGTAGAGGTTGGGAGGGAACTGTGGAAACCTTGTGATGCCAACTGTGACCATGGCACTGCATCAACCCCCGTGCAGTGTCAACCAGACACATTCCCTAAGCCACACTCAAGAAGGAAAGGAATCAGGCAATTAGAGGCATTAATCAGAACCCTCCTGTGCCATCAGAACTGGCCTGGCTGTTCATGGGTCACCTGAGCTGTAAAGAACATTTTTCTTACCTGCCTCACAATCTGATTGGGACACTTTATTAGAATCTGCATTGGCCACCAATCATCATCAGCCATACGATCCAAAAACCACTGCAGAAAATACATACTGGGTTAGTTTGGTCCCCAACTTGCTCTAGGCCAATCTTCTTTTTGCATGACATTAAAGTCTGAAGAGAAATCCATGTTACTATTATTAAGGAATAGACAAGTTTTAATCCAAGGGAAAGCTAAATGTCTTCTGTGCATGAAGGAATAAAGAAATAAAGACAACAGCAGTAACCAGCAACATCAATTTATATCCAGCATCTTCTTATCCCTGTGTTCTGCATACCATTAATTAGCTGAAAAGTGATGTCAACACAATAAAAAATCTCTTCCAATAAAGCATAAGCTGAAGAATCTTGTGGAATTGTGACAGCATTAAACAGAACTTCCTGAATTAGATCCCTTCTGCATTTTAACATGTGCAAAAGCCAAAAGGTATAAAAAACTAACAGGGAATGACTCACTCAAAGCTACACTCAGCAAATAACAGAGCTGAGCCTTCTCACTCACAGGCTTTTGGTTTAGTCACAAGGACAGACAGTTTAAAGAATTAATGCTCTTACTTTTATTTTAATTGCACCAGAGTGTTCTTTACTATATTGAAGTGTCTGTGCTACTGAGATGTTTATCTCAGGACTGCACAACACTGAGGCAACTGTACCACCCAAATACTGAGTGTGACACAGCAACTCAGCAACCCAGAATCTTTTCACAGGATATAACACTTGTAAAAGAACAATAATTTTAATTCCTCTCTACTGAAGAAGGTCTAGTGCAGGACACAGGATGTGTTGGGCTCCTTCTAAACCGTCACAGAAAGGACCACAAACTTTACTTCTGCATCTCAGAATTGCTTCCACCAACACCACAGAGAGCTCTTTGCCTTTCCCTGTCTCGTGGGATTTAATGAAACATGTCCCAATTACACAAATCACTAGGCAGTAATCAATCAAATAAAGTTATTTAGATTCCATGACAAAATGATTTTGGCCTGTGGTCTCAGCACAGGTTTCTGCAAACAGAAGTCAAGTCATTCCCCAGAATGTAATCAGAGAGGATGAATTTCATCTCAGAGTGCACAAATACACCACATACAGTAGTTCATAGTCCAAAATATTCCAGGGATACGAACCTCCAGGAAAGTTAAACAATATATAGACAGTTGGTTTGTACTTTGCTGAGTTCCTAAGTCACTTACTTCACAAGCTGCCTGACTGTTATTAAACTGTTTTGTTAACAGTTCAATCCACTGAAGCATTGTGGGCTGCAAAAAGAAATACAGAAAGAACTGTAACTTCCAATAACACATTTCAGCTTCATCTTTCAACATTTCTAAAAGGTTAGGCAGGACACCAACTCTTAAGAATATAAACAATCAATGTTTTATAAACTAGTAACACATTGCACCTACAGAAAAATACCAGCACGTACATTTTTACCCACACATTTTATTCCATTGTGCAGTGCCCACCATAAACGTGTTAAATGACATTAATGACTCCTTAAATATTAATTGGCATTATCTGTGCAACTCAGGACAGCTCCAAATCACACTTCTAAAATGAAAAGTGCAGATACACTTCTCACTCTATTCATGCAGCTACTTAGTGAGAATTTACAAGGAAATAAAATACCTTTTCCTTTGAATGAATAAATGTCTCTAGCACAAAGGAAGTGCTCAACTGGAAGAAAAAATGGCACCATTAATTTAGAATGCATGAATTAAAATGTCAACAAGGAAACAGTTAATAGAAGATGAGATTCATTGGAAATCCTTACCTTTGCTGTCATCAGAGACACCGCTTTGGGGTCTGGGAGTGTGCTTGGGATGCTACTACACAACTGCCACATAAACCTAGAGTCAGTAATTTGATTTGTTAATTAAAATAAACAATCAACATCTGCAAGAAGAAAAGAAGCATTAAGATTACATTTGTAAAGAAAAACTTACCCAAAATATGTATGCTCAAAAATGTTCTTGTCTTGAAGAAACTGCATGTTATCATGCCATATCCACTGAAGAAAAAATGCTAACATCAGATACAAGAAAGCAGTTTATTTCACTACTTAAGCATGGTTTTAAAATGTTTAAATGCTTGCTGTGGCTAAAAAGAAAATCAAAATATTTTTTTCTTGTGAAACATTATTTTTGCAAACATAAAGGATTGGCTCCAAGTTGTTTTATTCATCCTGGAGTGAATTTTACTTCTGTCTGCCATGCAACTGCAGAGCTTCAAACCTCCTCTTCCTCCTGTGACCTCACTTTTACAAAATTATTCACATTTTTAGGCTGAAATTTGGAGAACTGCTCCAACACGTTGAAAAAGAAGCACAGTTCAATCCAAAGCCTGCTGAGCTCTGTGACCTTCCTGAAGAGTAAGATCTGACTGCCCCTCGAGAACCAGAGCAGGATCCCAGGCCAGGCCCTCCTGTTCCTCTCTCCAAAGTCATTTTTATTTACCAAATCTGCTCGTAGTGCTTTTCACACAGAAAGAGTTTCAAAGTTAAACTCTGATCAAGTCTATTGATATTTTTAAAGACTGAGGAGGATAAAGAGCACAATGTGATTTGCTGGCCAGGGATGAAGTGTCTTTTTAAGTTAGGAACATAAAATGTGGCAGATGGTAAAGCAATACATTGGCTTTTCGAGGTGATAAAAAGGGATATAAAGTGATAAAAAAGAACGAGGAAACACCTAAAACTCCCCTCCACTGTAAAGCTGACTTTCCTTCCTCTCCCCTGCCACTGTGCTAAGGCAGACAGTGAAAGGACTGTCCTCTTAGTGCTGTGGATGATTTTCCCTTCCCTATGGCTCCTCAGCTTCGTGCTGTGTTCAGGATTGCCTACAGTGCCTTCCAAGTGGGGTGCACACAATCAGCCTGTACCTCGAGCAGCTCTGAGGACACATCGAACTTGTAGTCGCGGCCGTTCTCCTCCTCGGGCTCCATGCGCTTATAGAACAGCATGTAGGCACTGTGGGTCTGGGGGCACAAACACCTCGGTCAGCCCTGCTCTGGCACCCAGCAGCACGGGCCAGGGGGGTGGGACACAAGTACCTTTTCAAAGGAGAAGTCCATGAATTTATCAGTCACGGAATCGTAGGTTTTGGTCTGTCAAGAAGAAAGGGAAAGCATTAGTTACACGGGTTTTGATTGGTGGCAAAGGTGCAAGTGAACTAGTGCAGGGCATCTGCAGAGGCTGCTGACAATTCCTTTCTCTCTCAAAGGAGCCTTGTTTCTTTTCTCCTGCCACAGTGGCCTGTTGTGACTTTTCAAAGCTGCTCTGCAATACTGTGACCTACATCCCAAGCAATTTCCTGTCTCATCCATCTCTCTGACACCTCCTCTTTAGGCACCTAAAGAAAGCTATTTTATCCATTTGCCAAACTAAATAACTTTTTATTGCTGAATATTGTCTTTGTCACACAAGAAGTTTTCTTATGCACAGAACTGCCTTAGTCAGATACTGTGTTATTCATCATGTGGTTTATATCATGATATAATTATAAATAATGATCAATTCCAGCAGAACCTGAGAACATTTGAGTGTTACAGAGTTATCTGCATTAACAGTGTGTAAAAATATCCTGACTGATGTCACAGGCAGTGACACAAGGCATAAACAAAGATCCAAAAGCCCTGTTTTTCCAGACTAGGCTTAAGCTTGAAGTAATTATTCCTTCCATCCATGGTCTGAGCAGAGCAGCCATCCAAGCCAAGGATTCCTAAATTAGTCCATGTTCCCTATTTTATAACTGACTAGTATGATAAAACCCTGATGTAGTAAAGAAATACCTCTTCATTGAAGAGACACTGCACTAACTAACTTTGCTTCACTAGTAATAATTATACTACTGTTCACAAGTCCTATTTATGTCCTGTGTATTATATGCACTATGTAATATATGCACCATTAGTAACAATTATACTACAGCATTACTAATATAGTAATACTATACCACTGTAATTCTTATACTCTTACTTACACAGCAGCACATATTTTTCTTTTAAAACCACATAAAATACCTGGATTGTAACAGAGATTTTAAGAGCTGAACGTGACAAAAATGAAAGCCATAACTTTATAATGTATAAAATAACTTACAGTCATTTCCCCCCCAAAACACTCTGAGGCAAGCTGGGCAGAATCAAAGGGTTTGACTTCAGCATCGTTGAAAAGGTACCTGTGGGACAAGAAGCTTTGGAACAACTGCTGCTCCTCTGGAGGGCACAGACAGCCTAAGGAGCTCTTCAAGGGATTCCTTCTAGTATTCCTATTCATTCCTAGTGTTTTCTTTGACTCACAACGAATGAAAAACTGAGTTCTAAAGTGCCTTCCTTTCAGTCAGAGCAGAGAAGGGGGGACACAGCTGTGGATTCCCTTTGGAGCAGGGACTGGGTCACAGACTGGTACTGTCTCAAAAATACTCCAGCTATTCTAAGGAACAGGAACAGAGGAAATCTTGTTTCCTATTCCAAGGCCTCAGGGAGAAAGGGAAATACCATATCCAGAATTTACATGTGGAGGGTGTTTCCTGCTTTCTTGGACCACCTGGCAAGACCCTCCTCCTTTCCATGCCCGTGTCTCTTCCCTTCCCTAAATCTCCATTCAGAAACAGAGCTGGATCCAAGGAGATTTGAGGCAGGACAATCCATGAAACCTCCCTGCTCTCCTGCACTCACCTAGACCAAAGTGCAGCCCTGGCTGTGACATGAGGCCAGCACAGCACTCCCTGCAGCCCTGTGTCCACACCTGGCCCAGCTACAGCCCACGGGTTTAGATGGTAATGAATTAATGGGAATAATTTACACACTCACACCTGTCCAATTCCCAGAGGGACCTACAGCAGGCATCCCTATCTAAGTCTCAAGGCAGAAGAGTGACAAGTCAAGCAGCTCTAGGTGTTTCAGACAAGGAGTGCCCAAATGCTGGTGTGCAGGCTCACCATTTGTTGTTTTTGTAGGCGTGGGGGTTCACGATGTCCCTGATAAAGCTGTAGTAGTGCCCCCCATCTGCTGTGCCCGTGTGAACTGTCACACCAATCAGATCATACTCATAGCTCTCAGTTTCCTTCAGGTATGCACCATCTTCCTTAAAACCTGAAAGGAGCCAACACAGTGTCTCATCAGTTATGTCCAGTTATCAACACACCAATGCTGGCAACAAACTGCATGTAACTACTTGAAACTTCTCTCACACTTCAGAAACAAATTCAAACAGTCAGTGCAACCAAAATTAACTGGCCATTTTTCTTGTGTGATTTTGGGAATATAATTTTAGTATAACTATGCTGGATTTGCTTAAAAAGCAAACCATTGTTTGCTTCTGTTACAGCAAAAGACACAGCTTGTGGAACCCGTACCTTCCTTCCTGTCGTTCTTCCCCATGAGGAAATCCTCAGTGTAAGGAGTCATGTCCAAACGTAAAGGGAATGAGAAGTGGGTATTGACCTTCTCCTTCATCATGGTCACCATATTAAATGTGTATCTCATGGTGTTGAAGCTTAAGATACGAGGTAGTTTCTTAAAACATGCCCTGAAGGAGTAGGAATAATCATGGGTTAGCAGGGTGAATGGGATTTTCACAGAGAACCTAAACATTTATTTCAATTACAATCTTGGAGATCTGTTGCTAAATAAATAAATAAAACCATGCCACATAAATATAAAGTTCAGCACTCCCAATGGCCCAGAGCAGGGCAGACACACTGGCAGCAGAAAGGTCAAATTTAGCCCATTGGAAAGGTCTATTTAGGCTCTCACTGAACCTTGGATGAAACACCAAATTTCCAATTTACTCATTTGGTATGAACAGCAATTTCCTAAAATGAGCCATGAATGAATTTAAGAATGAAATCCCCTCACTGCAGGGAGTTACTCTCTTCTAAAGGACAAGTCTAGAGGCAAAACAGCTCTTGTATTAAATCTCCTAAGCTTTACAATAATGATTTTCAAGTTCTCTTTCACTCATGTAATTTAAAAGAACCAGAAGGTTTTCCAGCTCTAGAAATCTGTCAGTTTGTGCAGACAACAAAACATTTTAATTTCCTGTCTCTTTATCAGCAATCATCTTTAAAGCTAATTTTAATTAAGAAACTCGAGGTGATGTATGAAACCCAAGCAACGATCCTGCACAATGGGCAACCCAAATACTGAACAACCTCTGAAAGAATTTAATGTTTAAAAACCAGAAGAACTAACGTTTCAAAAGGTACTAATTTCTACTTTTTCATTTTGTTAATTCCAAAAGGTCTTGAACATTCTCCTGTCCAGGTGAGCTTCAGCTAAGATGCTTTGGATTCTTTCTTTTGGAAGTTTGACTTCCTAGTTCTGTTCTGATTTCCACAGGGACCACATCCCTGTAAGACTACCCAGCAGAAAACTAAACAGCAACCCTGTTTCAGCTCAAGGAATACTCTTATTCCAACAGTAATTTCAGGAATTTACTAAAAAGATCCATTAGGAATGCATATTTTTCCACAGCCATACCTTTTCTCAGCCCTCACTTTCTTCCCACAGTGAGAACACGTGTACATGTTGTCACCTTCCAAAGTATCTTTAATAGTTACTTCATCAAGAGATTCCTACAGAAAATCAAAAAGGAGTTTACATTCCTTTTGGCTATTTATATCTCTGGCCTGCTTTCCCAGCCCCTTCCCTTTCAACCTTTAAGTTTAATGAGCATTTCCAGAAGTTCTGAAAGTAAAGGTGGTCAAAGGCACCAAAAGGTTTGCAAGACAGAGCACACTCCTGAACTGAGAGGAGTCTGACAGCAAAACCAGCTCCTGACCCACACACAGAATTAAGGGACCAATTCAGAAAAATGGGGCTTAATACTCTCAAAGAATTCAAGTCCTTTAAATTCAAATTCCAAGTGTGAAGATTAATGTTTTTTTTAAAAGCTTGGCAATACAGAATTATGCTGGTGTGAGCTTTAAATTAACTTAATAAGCAACAGTACTGTTGAATCTTTTGACATTTGCAGTTCTCATGTAAAAATGACCACAGCATGTTTAAAATACAAAAGTGAGTGGTGATTACTGACTGCAACACAATCTTCAGTCCGGGGCAAAGGGTCCCAGCCATTGCAAACCAATTTGAAACCGAATTACCTCAAAATATCAACCCAGAAACACCAAAATTCGAGTGCAGATACAGAAAGCATCACCATAACCAGCAGTGTGTGGTGCTTTAGGCTTGAGTGCAGCCACTGCTAACTTAGAGCTGTGATCTCTGGACACATCTCAGCCTGGCAATACTCACATAAATATTCTTCATATCTGCCACCTGGCACCTGACAGTGTAGAACTCCTCAGCTGTCTGACTGACGTGCTCACAGTCCTAAGGCACAGCAAGGGCAGAGAAATCACTGCTTGGAGAAGTCAGGGGAAAAGTGTCTTTAAAAGCCAGGGACACAGAGGGAACACTTACCAAAGAAACGACATTGTTTGTGATAACACCTCCAAACAAACTTTTCACCGTGTTTTTCTGTGAATGAATTAAGAAATTCTGTCAAGGAAATTTGAGCAAAGCTGTCAGTTTTCAAGCTCCCTTCTGCTCCCTCTTGCTAACTCACCAGTTCTGGAGACATCTCTTCTATTTTTGTTATGAGGTCAGTGAAGAACTCCGTCATGTCCTTCTGCTCTCCAGTGTTCAGGGGCTGCTTGTCCATGGTGTAGGTTTTACAGAAAGGCCTTGGATTGTATGCCTTACATTCACTTTCCTTGAGGGAAAAGAGAGCAAGCAAAACCAAATGGAGTGTTTGAATTTGAAATTACATACATATATATATGCAGTATATCTGTAATGTTTGTTTAAAAGAGACCATATTTTACATACAAATGCCCTCTTTGACACTTACCATTAAGTATGTAAACATTTTCTGGAGTTCCAGTAGGGTGGTCTTGTGTTTCATATCTTCTGAATACTACAAGAAATTAAGAGGAGGAGATATGATCTTTTTGCTTCTAACTTTGTAAAAATGTACATAAAAATATGTAACAACCAAATTAAAAACTCAACCACTCCATTACTGACAATTAAAAAAAATGATTGTGTACAAGAACACACAGTCTACTATTCCACACTTATCTTTTTTATCCTTATTTTGTGCCTTTTTTGGTCAACATTAAATCTAAGACAAAAAATAATTCTACTTCTAAAAATTTACTGCAGCTAGGAGCTTTTGGGAAGGTATTACAAAATATCAGTAATTTTGGAACAATTTTTTTCAATTCATAGATGTTGTGGGAGTTCTGACCAGTCCTCTCTCTAATCTTGTGCAAACCAGCAGTTTCCCTCTCTTATTTAGATTTTATTTGTATTTAGAAATGGCTAACTCCAGAATGAAGTGACAACTACCAGCAATTAACAATGAGAAAAATGAAGAGCTCATTCATTGCCAATTAGGGTGTTTCTCACATTACATATGCCCTGTTGATGTCAGGGACCAAAATGAAGCTTTCCTCTTTACAATAAATAACTAAAAGCAAGAACACTGTATCTCTGCAAGTTAACCAATATATAATATTTACAGGCCTTGCTTTACTTTGGTGGCACAAGATACATATTCTGGGACTTTAAAAACATTCAACAAGAATGACTTTGCTCTAAGGAAATGATGTAAGCCCAAACCTGAACGAATCCAGTTGAGGGCAACAGAAAAGCGAGTCGGAGAAGAGGTTTCCTTTCAATTGCAAAGGGATTGAAGAGCAAACCCCTTCCCTTCAGCCTCCCCAAGGCCCAGAGCAGCCCCAGAGGTACCTTTGCAGTGAAAATGGCCTGCCTGGCCTCGGGGATCATGTAGAGCTGCTGGATGGTGGAGGCCAAGTAGCACGTCGCTCCCAGGTTCGTCAGACCCACGAACCTGCACTCGGCACGGACGTCGTCGTGGGGCCAGTAATCCCACTTGTAGGGGGCATGGGAAGCTGCAACAAGAGGAGCCCCACAGCCAGGGAACACAGATCAGTTCAGGCAGCAATTGGAAATGGGAAGGTACTTTTTTAAAGCTTTGTGCTCAGCCCAATGAAATGTATCCTGGTACAGCGACGGACACGAGTCGGACTGCACCTGATCTTAAGGAAAATGCAGGGGAGGAACCTCAGGGAAATCCCTTCCTGCTGCAAGGATCTGCTGTGCTCTCCAAAGCATATCAGGCAATGAATCAGACTGAAGCAGACCTTTGCTTTTCCTCTACATTTTCCTCTGCATTTCCTACCAGAAGCAGCAACGTGTTCCCGGCCCAGGAAGGCACCAGACGAGCTGGGCAAGGCTGACAGACTCCTCTAACAAGCCAAGAAATCAGAAAATGGCACTGTTCTCCTCATCTGCCAGTCAAGGAGATGGGAACCAGACTAGACAAACCATTTGTACGTGATTAGTGCTGCTCCCAGACACTGTCAGGCCTCTCCTTCCAGCATCCCATGCTGGGGGGAATGAATTGTTTGAGCTGCACAGGCAGAGAGATGACACAAGCACTAAATGAGAGGAACCAATCCAGTGTCCCAAGGAATTCACTGGAGCTGATCTTCGTTAGTAGGAAGGAAATTGGACACAAAAGCTTGCAATGCTCTCCCTTTGCCAGTCATCCCCAAAGGTGTCATTCTCCAAACTCAAAAATAATTCAGTGCCTCTGCTGTAATGCATGCTAAATAGATAAAGAGGAAAAAAAATCCAAAAAAGCAGACTGGATTGCCTTTACAATCCATAAAAGCTGTGTGGGTTCAAAATTAACATTCTAAATCCTGAATTCTTCTGGCACAGATTAAAGGCCCGTTAAGGATTCTTCTCAATTCACAGCACCAGACAGAACTCCAGGAAGCTCTTTGGAATCCTCACATCTGCAGAGACCAGCCCCCTAGATGTTCTGTAGCACAACAAATCATAGTTGGGATCTTCCTTTTGGCACTGGCACCAAAACAACTGTCAGCCCTGAAGCTTCACGTGGGGAAGGGGAAGAGTTTTATCCTCCTGTTTGAACAGAGCTCAGCAGCCTCAGTGGCCTCGGGTTTGCTGGTCCCATGGGCTGGGTGGCCAGCTGGACCAAACCCCACATTTAACCTCCTAAAGGAGACCATGAGCACAGCAGGACAACCCAGAATTCCCTCCCTTCACTGCAGTCCTTAAATTCACCCTTTTGATGGGAGGGCTGAGCCTCCCTCCCTCTGCTCAGAGCTCACCAACTGCAAAGGAATCCCTGGAGCTCTCTGGGCTCCAGGAGAACAGCGGGGAGCATCTTCCACCTCCTCCAGGCCACCAAACAGCACTCACTAATTTGAAAGGCATTTCTCAGCAAGATCCTGTTTTCTCCACCCTGGCATTTTTTTAAATGACTGTCTTCATTTGCATAATGGAAGTTTTCCTTCTTCACATAGGTCTTAACTGGAAAGGTAAATTTGAGGCTCATTTATGTCTATCTTCCTTATTCCTCACTGTTGCTATGGAAACCAGCCTTTTTGCAGGAAAAGATGGGGAAACTTGAAACCAAACTTGCAATATTCATGTTCTATTTTAAGCAAAATAAAACTGATCCTTTCCCTCTTTGAATGACTTGTGATTTTTCTCCATATTCCACCTTGTGGTGATGCTTTTGCTCCAGCTGTAACACCAGGCAGGATCTTAAATTTCCTGGGAAGCAAAGTAGCTGGGCTTGTTTCCCTCCTTTGAACTGAAGAGTTTAATTAGTCTTTAAAGAAAGTGCAACTGCCAAACACTGCAAGGAATTTTATGAACAACCGAGGGTACTAAATGCATTGCTCAGTAAGATCAGAGCCTGCATGAACCCCCAGCCCTCCCTGGTAAGAAAAACTGTTAAACCCAAAGACAGAATGGAAATTTATCATCTTTTCTTTAATGTTTCTCCTCAGAAGAATGGAGAGACAGGCCTAAGACTAAGATTTTTAAAGAGTAGGATTGCAGAGGGAAACAAAGCAGAAAAAGGCAGTTTTAAGACTCTCTGGATCACATCAATGGAATAACAAGGCTTTAAACAAAGGAGTATCACAAGTCTGTGTTGGTTGCCCATCACAAAGAGAGAAGAGCTCTCTGCCAGCTGTAATAGAATTAACATCCCTGCAATGAGATCTTCTGGATACGGAGCAGGAGCACGGAGCAGATGGCCCTGGAGAACCCAGGGAATGAGCAAATAATCCAGAGAGGAGATTTGAAGAAAGGTAACAACTGTGGGAAATGTTACAGAGAACTCCAGCACTGAGGAATTGCCGGGATTTGGAGTGAGGAAAATCCTAACTGTGAAAAATGAATGACTGCCTCTGGAGAGATACAGACAACCTCAGATAATGTGCCCACAGCAAGCAGAAACAGCCAATGTTTTCAGTAAATATATTCTTCATAGCATCTCCCCTGAACACAGGAGACTTTGGAAGGCCCCAGGCACGTGAGAACAGAACACAAAGCATTATCATGATCAGATTTCCCTTTCGGTTCCCAAATTGTAAGGCACTAAATCAATTCCATAGATTGTAATACATTACAGACCATCAGGTTAGAGGAATTTAACCTGGGCATATGCATGAAATCCAGCAAGCTAAAAAGGCATCATGAGAATTTGCTAATCAAAGATAAAGTATTAACTAACTTCAAAGTCTAGTCATGTGCATATCCTACATGGAACTGTGGTTCCAAAACACAAGAAGCATGAAAGCCAAGAGGCAGAGCAGAGCTGCACTGGCTCTGTGAGCAGAGATGTGGGCACAGACTGAAGGCAGCTACACCATCAGAGGCTCTGAAACACAAGGGTGCTGCTCGGAGCTGAAACCCCACCCTGGGGAGTCTTATGGACTTGGGTACAAACAGGCCATGGCAGGAAGGGACAACACACACCCCGACCCAGCACAAGCCCATGCAAGTGTCACATCCACTGTGACAGGGCTGGCCACGTGTTGGGGCCACAGCCTTTAAATAGCCCACATTTCAGAGCAGACAGCTATCCATGGGATTACAGCCCCTCCTGTGCTGGGCGAGCACAGGATGCCAGCCCTGCCCTGTGCCACTGCCCTCAGTGACAGGGGACGAGCAGCAGAGCCCAAGGAAGTCCCACCCAACACTGCAAAGCTTGAGGTGCTCACACTGCATGTGCTGGGCCATGACCCAGTTGTGCAGCAGCCTGTAGTTCTCCACGGAGCCCTTGACCATCTCCACCAGCAGGTCGTAGGCAGCAGCCCTGGAGGAGTGAGACTTGCACTTGGGCTGCTGCCTGTCCTTCAGGCTTGGCAGCAGGAACAGCAGGTTGAAGATGTCCCTCAGGAACTCCTGGAGAACAGAGAAATGGGCACAGTCAGCAGCTTCAACACAGCCTGAAAAGAGAAATCAGGTGTTTGCAAGCTTCAGGAAATTTCTAGAGACTTTCTGTACCTCTGCCATAGAACTTTCCAACCTGAATACAAGTTCTGAATTAGAAATTTCAATGGCTTCTTTTACTGTACATGAAGTGCACTGTAAGCATCTTATAGGCCAAACAGAAACATGCCCATTGAAAAAGAATAGCAAGCTATGCTTGATTTGTTTAATAAATTTAATTTGATCATTTAATTTGACAAATCACACATGTGTTTTTTTTATAACTTCAAGACTATTTTCCAGTGAAAGGCAGCACAGAACATTAGTCACTACTTGTTTGAGATTTATGGATCCCTAGTTCATCTTCAGACACACAACCATGTGTACTTCTGGTGTATCTTGTAGTCTCATGTTTGGAATATTAACTGAACTTATTATAAAATGCATGGCTGTACCAAGTAAAGTTGCCTTTGGATAATAAGTACATATTGCTGTTATTTATCTTTACCATCCCAGGGAATGCACTAAAAAAATGAGATGGATCTGTCTGAATTTCAGTACCTTCTTTCTACACAGATAATTAAGACCAAAGTAAAACATCCAAAGGATAAAAAAAAAGGGACAGAATTCCTCCCCCATTTATAGAGCAGAAGCAACAGTCCAGCTATTACATTCTATCCTACAATTCTACACTGATACCTTTCCATGTCCTTTTCCTACCTGGCCTTCCCGGGAGAATTTAAAGGGTGGCTTGTGCTTAATGACACTTGTTGCAAGACGAAGCAGCCCTGTCAGCCCATCATCTTCTATGTTCCCATCCTGATGGTCAAGGATTTCCCTGCTGCACAGACACACAGACACAAGAAATGTCACCACTGTGCCAGGAACAAGCAGCACAATGCCAGGTGCATGTGACAGCACTCACCTCCGAATGCAGTCAGCAAGGTGTCTCGCTAGTGCATCTAAATCAAGTAGTGTTGTCTGTTCAAAGTAAAGGAAATGGAAGAGAAATGGGAAATAATCAGGTACCTCATGAATTATGACACATAAGCCTAGTCTGGAACTACTGCTGTGTTTTTGGATGAAATTTTGTTCTTGATATAGAAAAACAGGGACCATTAAAACTCATCTTCAAACACGCTCCAAGGAAGTTTCCTAACCTGTGCTAAGTGGCTGTGAACTGAATATTTTTCCTCTTCCAGCTTTAGTCAAAGACTTGATTAACTCCTCCTTTTCAGGACCGAAATTACCAGCAGTAAATCTCACAGATAATCACAGCATTCCCATGACCTTATACCAAGTTCACCTTCTTTGTGCATTAGAACCACTTCCCCTTCTTGACTCTACACCTTCATCACCTGGAGCTTCCAAGAGCTACTCAACACACATCAGAGCAGGGAAAGCTGGGAGATGGGAAAGATCCAAGAGCTGTTCCCAGCAGTTCCTTGTATCTCACACTGAACTAGAGGTGGCCTCAGGACCCAAACATAAAGCAGCAACACTCCCATGAACACAAAGCAAACCCACCTGACTCGCATCTTTGACATGGATGTTATCGATCAGTTTGCAGAGCAGCCAAAAATATTCCTTGCAGCCTGGTCTCAGCACCGTTTCCTCCTCATAATCCTCTATCTGTGGAAAGAAACTGCTTTTGTTCTGCAGCACAGCAGACCAAACAGCTGCATTACAAAACCACAGCGAGCATAGGAACTGTTACAAAATATTGCTGTGTTCAAGCCTCTGCTTAAGGTAAGTACAAGAACAATGTATTTTACAACAGTAACAGTGCATGCTCTATTTTCCTACTGCAATATTGATTAGTTTTCTTGAAATTGTCAGGCTGATCTACCAGACCTGTCAAAAATTTGCAGCATAGTGCTGACCTCATCCCACCCACTACAAACTGCAAAACCATTCCCTCTTAGGCTGGACAGAACACGAAAAACCTGGGCCGATTTCAACATCAGTCAGCGCAGCCCCGGCTTTAATCTCTGCTGAAAACGAGACCAACACTGCAAAATCCTAAGTCCTTCAATTCTTACCCTAATTGGTTTCAGAGCTTGGGCATCAGGCAGGAACTTGAGCAGCGTGGAGGCGGCGAGGAGCAGAAAGGAGCGGTTGATGGAGTCGCCCCCGTCCAGCCCCGACAGGGACAGCTTGTAGAGGCCATTGCAGGACTCGTGGCGCACGGCAGTCTGGGGGGACATGGCACAGCTCAGCCCTGCACCCCTCGCTGCCTCTGCTCTCACGGGCACACAGGGTGTGCTGTGCCTCCTCACTTAAGGGTTTGAAAGATTACAGCTAGTTACTGAAAGGGAAAATTCCACATCGGGCCAAATTAAGGCAAGCTATGCGATGGCCTTACACTTACTAATTCCTAAATATATGTTTCATTTCACTAGAAGAATTGGTTTTTCTTTTATTCAGAAAAATATCCAGAGGCCATCTCTCGTCCAGCTTTGGAAGCTTGCAGTCTCTCATTTCCAGGGATTTGAAATGGAGGCAGCAGGTAAGCTTTTTCTGTGCTTGAGTAATAAAGCAGTAATAGATAGGTAAGGATTATCACCCCACGTGGCAATGCATTCTGCAGCTTTAAAAAAAATCACCAGTAAATTCAAAAATATTTTCCTTTGCATATCTTGATGCCATTTCCAAGCTATTATTACACGAGAAAAAAATTTAAGTTCAGCAAAGGTTTGGTCATGACCAAGATTTTTGGTTCAGTTCTCGTTCACCTCGTTTTGTAATTCTAAGTACAGCAAACTAAATAATAACAAATAACATAATAATAACGTAAAAAAAAATGTAACAGGGGAAGCACATTCAGTCTAATCCATGTTAGGTGGCAACACCCAGAAATTTCAACAAATTCCAATGGAAAAATGACCCTCAAACAGGAGCCAAGAACAAAGCTGAGGGTTCTTAAGGTGGTTTGCAATGGACCCCAGAACTGATCTTAAGCAGGACTGCAAGGACTCAGCCAGATCCTGCCCCTTTGAGCAGGAAACCACGTGGCTGGAGTGTGATGGCAGCTTGAAGCCAGAGTTAATTGCACTAATTAGGAAGGCAGTGGCCTCTCCTCTACCATACCTCTGGAATGAGCAGGGTGAGTTTCTTGAGCCAGTCCTGCAGGTGATCACTGTCAGCCAGGCTGGACTTCACCAGGGAACAGCAGTGGGCCCAGCTCACCAGGAGCCACATGGAATAGTGAGTGACTGAAAGGGAAGGACACAAACCCCACTGGAACCAACAAACAGGCCTCTGGGGGCCAAGAGCTGCTTCCTTCCAGCATACAGGACATTTATTTCACACCCACAGGCAGGACTGCATCCTTTGGGGAACAAAGGACTGAGCACTGCACTGCTGAGGACCATCAGATTAGATTAAACATGACCAATTGAGGGCACAATCCCTTCCTGCCCCTCTACTTCTCACCCAGGGAAATCAAGCAGTGAGCTGATGCTTTGCTCCTGACTTGAGTTCTTAACATGAACATTTCCCCGGATTATCACCCTTTTAGGGCATTCTGATGGCAGGAATAAATCAAACCCATAACATATGCTGTCCCTGCTAGTAGTTCCTGGCATGTTTTGCAGCACTGACCTTCGTGCCTCGATCTGTGATCAGACTGGGCTTTCAGCACCCTGAAGGGGAGAAGAAAAGCCATTTGAACTTCATCACAGACAGAAGAGAGGAGCACTTAAAAACACAAGCACACAAATAACAACACAGGTGCTCTGAAGTAACCACTAAGAAAACATTCAGTCCTAAAAGGATTCATTTCTTGCACTATTCAAAACTAGTAACAGTAATAAAACTACAAAAACCTTCACGTCACCCCCTTAAAGCTTCACTGACTACATGATTAACAGTCATGAAAAAATACCCACAACCCCTTTATTTTATCCAGAAAAGAGCTGTAAAATAGAACTAAGAACTGACTCATGCAGAAGCAAGCTAGTTCTCTTCAGAAAGAAACCACACTTGGAACACTCACTTGCAGACTTTAAATGTTTCTATTTATTTACTTACATTTTTATTACTTGAAGTAAAAGATTATATACTTAAAACTACACCTGTAACTCAACTAGAGGTCAAAGTCAGGCACACTTGCAGACTTGACTGGAAATGCTCTGAATGTCCTAACTGATCTTTTCAAAGGAATTTTTTTACAGGAATTCTAGAGCAGCAACGTAGCAAAAGCCTGAGCTCTGGACCTTCTCTAAAGCAGGGCTGACAATGTGCACAGTTGATTAGCTGTAGGACAAAAACAAGAAGATATTGTACCTAGGTGCCAAGTTGTCATATGTATAAGCAACTGACATCAGTCGCTGAATCAAACTGGTTCCCTGGACAAGTACAAGAAACACCTTTAAAAATTGAAGTCAAAAGAAAAAAAAAAAAAAACAAGTTAATATAACAACAAGCTTTTTTGATCTGTTTTGTTTTTCTTTTTTTTTCAATTATACACAGTGTGTGAATCTGAAACAAACCCACCTGTGTAGAGGGAGGAAGAACCAAAGACAAACCACAGCATCTCCACAGCTAATTTACTGGTTTTATTAAAGCACATCTAAAATCCTGTGTTCCACTCACCAGGTCTAGATGCTAAAATTTCATGCTGCTTTTTTAAGACAGACAATTCAACTGGATAGAAAAATCAACCACTTATTCAATCCCTTTAGTAAAAACACAGGTGTTTTTTTAAAGCATAAACTACTCACTTCTTTTTAAAAATCTTAGACTTGAGGGTGAGGCTGGACATGGAAGTTTTGCCTGTCCCTGTGACCAACACATTTTATTGACCACACATTCACTTAAATTATTCATCTTTAGAGAACTTCACAGGCTGCACAGAATCTTAAAATCCAAGTCTGAAGAATTCTTAAAAACACTTCAATATCAAATCCACTGCCAGGAGAAACACTCATCCATTGACAATTAAAAATTTAAACCCAGCAGCAGCATTTATATGTACCACATTTGGTAATTTCTCTGTGTGACAGCAGCTTTGGTGCTGGAGGGATTTGTTTGGTCACTTGTTGAACTGTTAAGGCCTTCCCATGTGGAACAAGGACAAAGGGACAGTTTGGCTCCAGCTCCCAGTTCAGAGCTACCCCTTCTGCAATCCCAGCTGCTCCTGTGCCCAAGGAAATGCAGTTACACTGGGTGTGTCTCTGATGCCAGAAGAGAGCACGTGCTTGGGCTGCTTTAGGAAGTCAGGAGCATGGCAGCAAGGCTTGAGGCTGTAGGTGAGCCACCACGTACTGAGATATCCCGACTAAAGGGAGTTCTTTCAGGCTTTCCTAAAGGAGCCTAACCTGCATTTAGCGAGGATGGGGACACCTCAGGCTGCAACCACACTGGAACAGGGTCCCATGAAGCAGTAATCAATTTAGGAAACAAAATCTAAAAAGCAGGGACAAAGCACTAGGATTCTGAATTCCCAGCCTGTGTGCTCCCCACTCAGCAGCAAACCTTTCCACTGCCAGCTTTAGGACAACTGAGGTACTTTTTAGAGGAGAACAAGTAGCACAGCAATTAACATCACTAACTATTCCACTGCACTGCTCTATTCATCCACACAACAAAGGACTCCAGCTGAGGTCCCAGGGCCTGTGTCCCTCTCACCTCTGTCAGCCGAGGGATGTGCAGGCCCTTCACGTGGTCACTCGTCGTCTTCCTCGACTTGCCCGGCCACGTTCTCTTCCTGTGACTCTCGGCCACGCCAGACCAGGCAAACACATCGTGGTAAGCCAAGTCCAGGTCGGAGGGATCCACTGCAAACTGGCAGATCAGCTTCAGCAAGCAGGCAAGGCAGTCCAGCTGCCACTGGGAAGGAGAAGAACATGGCATTTTCATTCCTGAGGGATTGGTTTTACAAATAACTCAATGCCTGCTATGGGATTTCAAATGAAAAGCTCAAGCAAGGTATAAACATGAATTTAGCTCAAACTAATAACAGAATAATAATGAAAAATGTATATAATAACAATAACGACAAATAATCATATTCATTATTGAAAAGTGTCTTTATTCCACCACAGCCACAATGCTAATTGTCTCAATGTCAGCAAGAGAAAATGGTACCTCTTGGCCTCTTCAGAGGGAAAGATAATTACCAGGTCACAGCTTTTAATACAGACTAAAATAAATAAGGCTCCAAATAACAACCTTTTCTAAGATAAGCAGAAAATAAAGGCAAAAATAAAGTACTCTGTTCTTGTTGGGCTCCTTTTGACTTCTTTGAAGGGTGATTTGCAATAGTATTATCAATGCAGTTGCAACCACTGTAAGATGGAACCCAGCCTTTTTCCCTCTAAGATTCCATGAGCTGCAATTTTATGTTCTACAATTTTAAGATGCACAACCCCCACAAAAAAAGGAAAAACAAACCAAACCAAACAACAGAAAACCCCCCAAAAATACAAAACCAGAAAAGTGGGTTTAAAATATAAAAAGGCAGAAGTACAATTTATTTTTTTTATTAACTCTTTCAGGAATATAAACTATTCAAGAAAAAGACGATATTGCAGACTCTGATGGTTCAATTACGGAATTTACACCAGAAAAGTAAGTGTAACAAAGACTCCAGGCAATAAAAGTCTTTCCAAAGGAGAGCCACGCTATTCTGGAGACACAGGGGGAATGAACACCTACCACAGTCCATGACTCCTGTTCTTTAGGCTCCAAGATTCCAGAGTTGAAAATTTCCAGTAGCTGTTGGAGCCCTCCAGCAGCAACAAACTGTAAGCATGTTATGGAACCAAAGTGAGAGAAAGGACACTCAGAAATACCACTAAGTTCAGTTATACACCAATCTAAGCTTTCTAAACCAATAAATAAATTACAAACTATTCAGCTGGATATTTTAGGAAATCAAATTCAACAGTTGTAGGTAACTACAACAAATTTACAGGTCTGATAACACAAAACAGCTTTTGGCTGTTACACCTAAATCTGAGATCAAAACCTCCAAGATATATAATGTTTTAAATGGGCTGCCAGCTTATATTTTCCTTGAGAACCTGCACTAGGTACCCCAGAAGACTGCAGGGAAAACCAACCTTGCAGCTCCAGGTGTTTTTACTGTTTTCTATCTGATCCTCACTGGAATCATCCGAGTCTGGGTACAGATCGCTGTAACTCCCCTGCACACAAACAGACACTATAATTATCAAACAGAATTCAAATGCTACAGAATAACCCATCAATGATACTTTGGCTCAGAGAAACACACATCCCATGCAAGAAACTCACTGTGGATTCCCTTCTGATTCTCCTGTTGGGCTTTCCCAGAGCCTCGATGATTTCCAGGGCGTACAGAAGTTTATGGGCACTTTTGATGCGCAGGAGATCCTTCCAGCTGAAGCCATCGTTGCCCTGGGAAGAGAAAAAGAAGACAGAAAACAATTAACACAGTTACAGGCAACACTCATCTAGGTAAAAAAGGCAGGGAGGGGGTTTTTCAAGTGACATGGACAAATTATTTGGGGTTTATGGGCAATTTCAGGGATATTTCTATACATGATTAACAATTTGAGTAATGAAAATGCAATACTATTCTATGCTAAGGCACACACAATTTTAGACTAGAGGAAGGCAAATGTTCCAGTCTAAACTGTAACTTCCACCAAAATTTTGATGCACGTGTGCATGAAGAGCTGCAGGATCTAAAATCTGTCAGTATGTCATTTCAGCCACTTCTGAAGAGGCCAAACTTTCATCTGTAGGACAAGAGACCAGAGAAGTTTCCAACCAAACCAGGCTGGGAACTTAGAGAAGAGAGGACAAAAGTAGCTCTGTCACAGGACTCACAGTGTTAAAGCAAAGCTGCAGATGAAGAAACCACTGACTACCCTTTTCATTTATGAACTAATGTTTTAAAAGAAATCATAAAAATAAAACTTTAAGAACTAAGCTGACATCTCTGTTTAGTTTCATCTTCTAAGACTTTAACTAGTTTTGTTTATTAGGTTTCCCTGTGTCCTGGTACACTTAACATATTTACTATGTAACACCCCTATTTGGGGGAAATTCAGCTCTAACATGCATGGGTAACAAAGACAAACATGTAAGGTTTTGTTCACCTGCTCGTCTGAAATATTCTGGAATGCCTGCAACATATTGGGGCACGTTGGCAGGAGCATCAGCAGTTCCCACACACGCCTGGACAAGTTTTCTGCGTGGAGATGGAGCTCCTCACACCTTGCACTCTGACAAACCACAGAACAACCATGGGCATGGTGAACTTCTTTGAGAAAATAAGATTTCAGAGCCCAAAAATGTATTTATTCTTAATTAAAAGGCTGTTTCCTATCTAATCTAAGTCCATAAATAGAACAGGATAGCTGAAGACTCACTGAACCTGCAAGAAACTAAGATACATTACCTTTACAGCGTATTTTGAAATATTTGAGTGCAAATAAAACTTAACAATAAACTACTGGTTCAAATACACCATATATTATTTAATTCCCCACAAGCTAATGATGGCATACAAGGCAAAGCTCGAGCTTTTGCAATAGAACCTTTGCAAACCTTCCTTCAAGCCAATGCCCATTATGAGTCACCAGGTCTATTTAACTAATCAATATTGTTTCTTAAGAATTACTCTTTTATAGCTTCTACAGTACTGAGAACATTTAAAATGTATCAGAACAATGATTATACCACATGTGAAATGTGAATAAGCAGACAACACACATCTCCACCTCTTGGATGGAGTACGTAAGAAGTCTAGATAGGAAAATCTAATCCAATTAAGTAAGACTTATTATTATATGCACAATTCTAATAAATTCCTCTGAATTACCTCACTATCTTCCATAGCCACTTCTCCAGAGGGAGGCTTAAAAGAGGCCAGCATCTCCAGCAAGTCAAAGAGGGTGGTCAGATGAGGCTCCTGCAGGAGCAGGAGCATGGGGATGTTGTCCTTCTGAGGAGGAGGCAGGCAGGATGCTGGCAGCTGGACACCTTCCCCTTTCCTTTCCCTCCTGGGAGCACCCAGGGACACAAACACCATCTGGGACACAGGGCAACAACAAGCACCAAGGACACCATTTTAGCACAAGCCACCGAGTGTTTTCAAAAGGATCATCATTCAAAGCTCAGAGAGAAATTGGTATTTTCCTGCGAGATCTCTGCTTTGCAGCGTTTTCAGCACCTCCCACGATTCAAACTTGCCTTTGCCTTCACCCCCCGTTACCTTGCCATACAGAGCTCACATTTATCAGCTGCAGGACACCACAGCCACACCTCAGTGAGGGCCACCTCTGTGCCAGCAGTACCTGCATGTCCTTAAACCCCAGCTCATGGAGGGTTTTTTCATCGTAATCAGTTGTCAGTTCGTGCCCAGATGAAATCATTCTCACAGGTCCCATGAGGCCTCCTAGGAGAAAAGATTATTTCAATAAAACTCTAGAATCATATTTTTGGCTTGCTATTTTTGATAGCACACCTTTCAGCAGCAATAACATGAGGCAAAACCTTACTGTGACTTCCTTAAGAAAACTGGTTATTACATCAAACTATTCAGAAAGAAACCTCAACAGTAACATCACCCAATCTCACAGTGGGAAGGGTTCCCAACACACAATTAAACGTGCCTGGTAGTGAATTACACTGTGCCACAGGAGGAGAATGGAAAATAATGGATCATCAACCAAGTCTCTTTGTGCCACACACCTGGGATGAAGTCAAAGGCCAAGAGGCCATGACTAATCTTATTGCAATGTAAGTTGGAGCCAAGGATGCCAGACACCTAAAAGGAAAAACTGGGGACATTCTTGAGAGAATTCCCAACACTGACCAAGAAACCTGAGTAATTACAGGATTAGGAATTTAGGTTCCTTTGCTGCAGACAATTCAGCCCCTATTCTTACATGCACACTTTTCCCTACACTACCACATCTTTCTAAAATCCCAGATACATCAAAAATTAAAACTGAATTGTGATTGTACTTGATGGAAAACCAGACAGTGTCTTCACTGAAACAGCTTCTCATTAGTGTCTGGAAAAGGATTTTACAAAGAAGGTAATTAAGGTGTCCAAAATTCAGTCTGGCTTACTGACAGTATGTCTCAATAAAATACATATTTTAGAAGTTGTTAAACTAGAAAAAGGAAGTCCACTTAAAATGGTAGTGTTGGAAAAGAATGTTCATAGATAGAGTTGGTTTAGGTAACATGCATTACATGTTAACCTTGCCTATGATGAGAAAGAAAGAAAGAAAGCACTGAGAAGATAATTCAGAGAACATTGACCAGCAATAACTGAGAAGAAGACTGCAGTACCCATCAATATCATCAACAGGATTGAGAAAACGTCCTCCTCTCAAGGGACACAGCAGGGATTTCCATTCACTCCCAAACACATTCAGAGGGAATCACAACAGGATGCACATTCACTATACTAAGCAAGCAGTGGCCATCTCAGGAAAAGGTGACATTGCAAATGAGGAGAGTCAGAGCAGGATGAATGAGCATTTTTGCTACAGGATGACCATAAATTAAGAAGCAACTGCAGGAGTAAGGAAAATCTTACAGCTAACTGGACTGCATGTATGTAGGGTATAAATTATGAATTTGAATTACGGCTTCAAATTCTGATGGCAGAGCCAGGTGTATAAATTTGATGAAATACAGAAATATAGAACTTTATCAAGCTCTGTGCAACAGAATCTCCAAATCACAAAAAACAACATAATTAATTAAAACAACAAGAAGAAAAATAACGTGGGGGAAATCTGTGGGAAAGTGAAGCTTGCCTTGATCTAAGGACTTTGGACAGATCCACGTTTTCTTTGCTATGTCAAAGAAAAGGCTTAAGTGAGGGTGATGCTAACTACAGTCAGAAAAAACACATTGCTTAGTTAGGCCAAGCCAAAGACCACCTCCAGATGAAGCAGCCTGGCAGGGCAGAGGGGGCAGCAGCAGCCCCAGCTCACCTGGGAAGTCGCCCTTGCGGCTGCTCTGGCCAAACTCCTGCAGCTGTGCCTGCTGGTTCATCTGCTCCTTCTGCAGGTTCTCGTACCAGTGCGTCACCTCTGCCCGCAGGTCGGCCACCTGGTCACTGGGATACATTTCTATAGTCATCTGCAAGACAACACGGGGCTTGGTTCCCCAGGAGCACCAGGCAAGCGCCCAGCTGTGCCAGGGGGTGCCAAGGGGCTGGTGGGCTCACCTTGTCAGGCAGCCCTGCCGGCTGACACACGATCCGCAGGGGCAGCGACTGTTTGTCACTCAGGGCCTTCAGGTGACTGCTGATACCCGTGCCCTCGATCTGCCACTGCCTCAGGTGATATGCAAACCTTCAGAAAGAGGAAAAAAGATGGCAAAAGTACTTTGGTCGCACCTATTTAACACCGAGGTTTGGTAAACAATGAGAGCAAAGGTAAAATGTGTGCCTTGCCGGGGTTTATTCCAAAGGAGAGGAAGTTAGTGATGTTCTCTTTACTTTTCAAATCCAGCTAAAATAACTTTAAAGAAGTTGCTTTGGTGAGGGATGGGGAAACACAAACCACATTTGCACATTTATCCAAGACACGGGCCAACTGTGGTAACTATTTAAACCTTATATATTACCTTTTACAATTATCCACTACATCCTTACACAAAGAGCCTCGTCCTTAAATTAGTAATAACTCATAACTCTTTCATCAATATGGTAAGAGACATATAAAAAATCCTGCATCCAAATAAATCATCAGAGCTTTTTACCTTCTCCTAAAGGCCTCCAAGTGTGTCTTCAGCATTAAGAGCCCTCTTTCAATAATGGTCAGACTGGAATGAGAGTCTTGCTCCAGGTTACTCGAAGCAATCATCAGGCTCTCCATACACTTGCTAATAAATTCCTGTTCCTTTTCCAGCCCAGTTTTACCTACAAGATCAATTAAAGGAAATTATATTTTGGGACCATGCATTTTAATAGTGAGAACACAAGGGGGATAATGTCAGATATTCCTTGGAACATGGGGAACAGAAAACAAAGCTGCAAAGGAGAGCTCCTACCGTTGATGTAGTAGGAGTTGATGTACTGGATGGCTGCTCTGCTGACATCCCCAGACTGGGCCCTCAAAGCAATGCCCCAGAACTGGTCCATGCCACACAACTGCTTTGCCACAAGGAAACAAACACAGAAACAAAGCACAGCCTCATTATTTGACTGGCAGTGATGCTTTTCTCACCTGAGACATTTTATTTCCCTCTTGACTCAATTACTCTCTCAGTTTTACCTTTGCACACATCAATTACAAAAAAAATTTTAAGTTTCACACAAACATTTGCAAAGTTTGAAGCATGAAGAGAACGGGTTAAAATTCAAAGCAGTGAACTGACATTTTTGATAAACAGGAATGCTTTTAAATGAAGCCTTAAAACCACAACTACAATTGATATTCATTCCAAGAAAAAAAAAATTGCCTCAAATCACTTCAGAGAAAAGTATTTTATATTTTACTTCTGAGACAGTTTCTCTGTATAAAAAAAACTACAGCAGCAGAAAAACTTCCAGGTCACATCATACAAGCTGAAACATATTTGACAACTGATTCCTAGTCAGAACTAAACATGACTAATGTCATCTGAACCTTCTTAATTAGAAAAGCAAACCTTGCAAACCCAACACAAGAGTGGACCCAGCTCAGTTAGGGTAAGAACCTGATAAAGCACACAAAGTGATGAAGGCAACAGGCCCCACTTTCTCTGTGGTTCTTCCTCCCTGCCACTAGAGACAAAATGCACCTGCCAGTCAGGAGGGAAGGTCCAGGACTGTTCATCTCTCCCTGCCATTTCACTGTCCCACTGTGGCATCACAACCTGTTTGTTCTCCATGTGCCAGGGCAGGGCAGTAAGTCAGCTCTGCCCTGCCTTGCCCTGGCCTGAGAGCAGCCCCTGAGCACAGAGCCAGGCTCACCTCGGAGTTGGAGCCCCCATCATAGGCACTCGTAGCCAGCCGGGCCAAATTGCACAAATGCTGGAAGAGGTTGAGGCCGGTCATACTGATGGTTTCAGGTTTCAGCTGGGGCATCTAAAGGAAATGAAGGCACTTTAGTGTGCAAAACAAATGCAGTGATGGCACAGGGACTTATGTCATTAGCACAGAAAAACGGCACTGTTATTCCTAATCATATCCCACTGCAGATCAGCTAGAATTGATTCTTGTAGAAGATCACACTCGGAATTTTAGACACAATGCAAAAAATCAACTATAATTGGCTTAAACAAGCCTTCTCACTGCTTTCAGCTGTAACAATGCAGAGGGAAGAGAAATTATTTTAACAGTAACTGCTTAACTTCTCAACAGCAGGATAATTTGTTCAGATACGTGATGTGACTCTTCACGTACCAAACCAGAAAAATCCCTAGGTAACCTTGAAAAAGAACCAGACTACATTAATTATTGCACAATCCATCCATTGTGCAATGTCACCTGTCGAAGAGGATGGATGGGACCCCTGGCAAAATGTACCAGTGAGATTTACAGGCCCCTCCCAAAAGAGAGGCACAGAAACAACTTTAAATACGTTAAATAGTGCTGATATGGAAATCATACCTGAATTAAAACGTTGCAAGTAGCTCCCTACATACCTTTTCCAAAAAAAGATGCTTGTAAGTCTCCATGCCCATGGCGTGCTGGTCTTTACTTCGGACTTGGTTCAAGAACCAGTGTAGTGCATCGTCATAACACTCGGAATCCTCCACTAAGCAGTGCCACAGGATGTCCACTTGTTCCAAACTCAGCCCTGCAGGCAGGGAAGCATGTGGAACTACTCCTTTGCAACAGTAAACAACATCAACTACTCCAAACAACACAGAAACTCAGGAGAGTTTTCAGCAGGACAGTCTGAGCTGGGATCTCACACCAAGCACCAGGTTGTTCTGCAGTTAATTATTGGTAATTATTGGGCACAGCCCAGAGCCTGAACCTGAGCTGGGTATTGAGGCTGGGGCTGAAAACTTTAACTATTCCATTGCTTCTCCTTCCAAGAGAACAGCAGGTCTATTCTCTCGGCTGGGATAGAAACACTTGTGGTCTGAACCAAGTTCTTTAAGAAGAACTGTGCTATTTGATCAACAAGAGCAAAAGGGGGGTTACAACTTCTTTTCTCTTGGCTACAAATACTCTCATTCCTTCCATCACTTCAGTGGCCAGAGGGACAAGCCATGCAGTGGATGCTCTTTGACTACCCCTAATGAGACTACCCAAATAAACCCTCTTGTAGACTTCAATTGTAAAAAGGGTAAACAGGATTAAAATATAAAGAATTATTCCTTTTTTGTATCACAGTACTCCAGCAGAAGATCTCTGGGAACATTCTGGATGTGAACCAAAACCCATAAATACATAATGTATTACCTTCATTTAGTAATTACTACAATCCTAATACTTAGAATAACTGAGGCACAGAGAACATGAAAACTTGTTCTCTGTGAACTGCAACAGAACCTGAACTCCAGTGCTGGTTCTGTGCTTTAGCCAAAAAACCTTGCTCTGAAACAGTATCAGAGATTATTTTAAATTGTACAATTAAAGTATTTATTTAAGCTAACACTGATTCTTAAGAACTATTTTGCCCCACTACGAGGTGTTGCTGTGGCACAGCAACCCCAAGTACTCACTGAAATGATCTGGTGATCCCAGAGTTGAAAACACACAGGTCAGGAACTGGAGACGAACCTGAACCTCTGCACTGTGGCTGTATCTAAATGGAAATTTGGATAAGAAACGAAGTTTCTTCAATGATTTATTGTCATAACCTTTTTCCCCACTCATGCACATGTCTCTTCAAAGTATAAATAATTGTTTCTATAAACTTCTTTCTGAACTTCTAGTTCTCAAGTGCATCATTCTGTCACTTTGCAGGATCTCCCTTATTTTTTCCCTGACCTGTATAATGCAGATATTTCCACTCTGAACTTCCAATTTCAGCTGATACATATTCTTCATAGAAATACTGTCATAACTGATGTAAGAATACTAACTTTATTTCTGTTTATGTGGTCAAAGGAGCAGAACAACATATTGTTTTGCCTGAATTTAAAGCAATTCATCCCACTTACAGCTTTCTCCTCACTGTATGAAATTCCTCAATATATTAAAGGGGCATGATGAAGTCAAATTGGACCCATAAATAGCAACATTTTTTCAATTTGGATGCCCATATTGCCTTTGACACGTGTCAAAACATGGAACAGTTTATGCCTCTGGGATGGGGGAGCTGGAAATTGTATTGCTTGTTATACACACCTAATTCCAATCACACAGATTAGAAAGTGCTGAAGAATGTGTTAAACAGAAAAAACTTACACAAAGATTAATGACAGGCTTTAAGACTAAAATATCTGAATGGTTTTATGACATGAAATCACTTTGAATTGATTTGAATATCTAAACCTTCCTGTTTTATTTGTACACAAATATTCGAGGTGATGTCTAATAAAAACGACAGGAGAGTTCCTGGGGTTTTTTAAGGAAAATATTTAAAATGCTGCTGTTTTTACAGACCTTTGTCTCTCTAAGCATGCAAGGTCCCTACAGAACTGACTCGTAAAAGCAAGGAGAAACGTTTAAAGCCATCAAAGAGCCCACACTCAAGTGAGTTTGTACTTACAGTGCATGTTTGTGCCGTCCTTCCCTGACTGCCTGAATGTAGTGTACCAAGTTATCAAAGAAAAGTTTCATCATATTTAGCTCCTTTTCTGCCCACCTGTGTCAATTTAAAGGGCAGAAAGAATTATGGTTTGCTTCAAAACAGTAGAAAAGCCACAGAAAGCAGACAGCTAGTACAGGAAAATGGCATGCACATAAACCCAAAGTAAACATTCCATTTTCCATCTACCACAAATTCGGGAGTATTTTCCAGTACAGTCCTCTCTTCTTCCCTGCAATCCATAAGGCTTCCTAATGTTGTTATTTTCAGGCATAGGACTGACAGAACACTCCCTTCTGAGACCATGAAAACTGTTCCTAAAGGCCCTAATTCAGAAAAAGTCTAAGCCAAAACTCAGAACTGGGAATGTATTTACATGTCATGCCAAAAGGGCAAGACACATTGCTCCTAATCACTGCCATCTTTCCCAGAATCCATCCATTCCCTAAAGCTGGACCAGCCAGTTACATTTCTTCTAGTAAAGAATGCTGTGCTGGGTGCCTTCAATGTCACAGGTTTTCTGACAAACCCAATTTCAGATTACTGAGAAGCACTGGATACACACCCAGAACAGAACGATGCAACCCCAAGTCATTAACACCCCAAGTTATTTACAATGGGGTTTCTTGCTCTCCCTGCAAATCCTTTGGGATTTAAAGGTTCAGTTTGCTTTTAAATCTAAACCAGACTTCACCTCAGTTACAACAGCAGTTGAACTATAAAGAAGCAAGTTGTATGCTGAGGAAATGTGGGCCTCAGGGAGGAGACAACCCAGGCCATAAGGCCAGGCTGGCAGTGTTGGGGACAGGCCTTGCAGCCCCTAAAAGTCACCCCCACTCACATTGTTATCCAGTGTGTGTCGTAGCTGCTCCCGAACTGCTGAAACGTCCCAAACAGCTTCGGAAGAAGACGAAGTGAAACTACCACTGACCTAGAGGGGAGAGAGAGAAATGCTGACACTGTACTGATTGTTACAAACTGAAATAAGCCATCGAAAAATCACTTGGAGAAGCTCAGGTTTGAGGACCAACTAGCCAAGTAGTTTCCTGAATCTGAAGTATACACACTCTAAACCCTTTGTGTGTCACACCTTGGACACACAGTCTGATCAGGGTCTCAGTGCCCTTGGAACTCATCTCACAAATATAGTTCTCAGCAACAGGTCACAACATAACACTGCAGCTGGTGCCCAGCAGGGAGAACACACAAATGCAACATGATGAGAAATTCAGGACACCGAGGGAATAGACCAATGAATACCAGAAACATCCACAACCCTCTGGAAACTATTTTTATTCTTTTGCTTTTGTCTGGTTTACTTTGTCTTCCTGCAGAACGAAATAACAATTAAAGCCGACTGGCATGTTGCAAAAACAGAGCCATGTAAAGGCAGCTAATTTCTGATTTAATTTACCTGTTGTTTGCTAAGTTTTCTAAGCAGCCTTCAATGAACCTCATTCGAATCTGCCTGTCAGTGAACCAGCACACCAAAGAGCAGAGCAGCTTCTCTGCTTCATTTATTAACCCTTCGGAGAGGTGAATCTGCAGCAAGGACAGAGAAAGGCCAATGAACACTACAGATTTATTTTCCTTTTTAAACAAACAGTCTTTTCTGCTATTGAACTTACTGCATCTTCATCCTGGACCAGATCCCACAAAAGGGTGTTTCCCTTCTTACAGACATTGTCCAGATTAATGTCAGTCACGGCATTGCTGTTGTATTGATGTTTATGAACTGCTGGTCCTGAGCAAAATAGAAAGACCATTATAGAATAAGGAGAAGGAATCATCTCAACTGAACATGATTCCCTCAGTGCACATAAACCAACATACTTTATTTGTTAACTCGGCCAGTTCAAAGTGCAACAACATTGTAACTGCAGCTTTTTCTCACATATGGGTTCTTAAAAGACCATCCAAGAAACCAACAGGGCAGTCAGGCCAATATTTGCACTGCCTTTGGCTAATGGCAAAGTTCAATAAAAACAGCACTGATGAACTACAAATGCAATTGCTTTTTAATTTAATTCATACTGTAATTAAATTATTTTTAAGGCTTTCTGTAGTGCTGTGGTCCAAAGGGAGTTATCTGAACCACCACCATGGTTGGAAAGCAGGAAAAAAGCCCATTTCAATAAATTCCCCTCATTCTGCATGATCTCCTCCATCTAAAAACCTCCTCCTAAAACCCAGGAAAAACAAACACCCTTTCTATGTAGGGTGGCTATCAAAGTGCAGGGCTTTAGAAACTCATCATGTTTTCATAAACACTGACAGACACTTCCCTTGCTCTGTGTGGCCACAGCTGGCACCATTCATTCATTCATCTACTGTTTGATACTATTTTCAGGTGGCAAAGTCAAGTAGGGAATTCAGACTGTGCACAGCACTGTAATTATCTGCACGTGCAAAACTTGGGCTGTCCAAAATAATCTGCCCTGAAGGCCTTATGCTCCAACAGTAATTTGGGCCTTCAGCAAGATGAGCAACATCTATGGAAAATACTGAAAAAATATGCTGATTTACAGATTTACAAAGTTTCGGTAGTTTACTCAACTCTGCAGTGTAGAAGAAATCCCAAATTTTCAATGTCAGGCTGAAATTATTATTTTAAGTGACTTCTTATTCAGCTGTTTCAGGAAAATATACAAACAGTACTGGGCTTAATGTCTGCTGGACACAGCAAACTGGGTTCTACCAGGACAAGGGAGCAAAATGCCAAACCTTCACCACTATGTTTAAAAAGAGAATAAAGAGAAAATGAAGCATATGGAAAGGTAACTCCTGAGAAGTGTTTTAACAGCATCTTAAATTGCACCCAGAAGGAAACGGAAAGATTTGGCAGTGTAAGATGGAACAGCATAAAAAGCCCTTTATAGCAAACTCCCAAAGATATCGAGTTATATTTTAACTCCTCCCAGAATTATCTTCTCTAGAGCCCATTATGGTTAATTCATTTATGGTTCATTTATGATGACAAACGTACTGAGCCACAGTGAAATCCACCAACCAGGACAGCAACTGCAAACGGTTTCAGAGAGGAAAATAAAATCAAATCTTGCATTTCAGTACCACTTTTCTTTATACCTTAATAACATCTTAGAAAAACTTAGCAGGAACTAATAAGTAACTAGAACTTTGATCAGTCTTACCTTGAGTGAGATGTTCGTGGTAGATGGAGGCCAGGTTAGGGAGGTGCTGCTGCAGGTGGGACGTGAGCTCAGCGTGTGAATTGATCTGCACGAGCTCCTCCTCGCAGCCAGACTCTTCCCCATCAAAATCTGCCATGTTCTTCTCGGATTTTGCACTCACTTGAGAGCTACTGCAACTGACATCGTCTGCACTGAGCATGTCATCGACCATGTGCCTGCAAGAGAAGGGCATCAGAAGGGACAACATCAAGGAGGAAGCTGTTTATAGCAGGCTACGAGGGAGCAGACTTCTCCCCAAAGCGAAAGTCAGGATGAATGATCTGTCTCAACAGCAGCCCTCGGGAGGAATTGGAAAAACCATCACAGAGAAACTCGAGGGCTCACTAGTCTGATTTTTTTCACATCAACTAAATACAGTGTTTCCCACAGCGGTTTTAACATTTTTTTAAATGTTGTCTTATCTATTCCATACTAAAAATTTAGAGCAATCTCCGCTGAGATGTGAACAAATCAGATCCCTGTGTAACCCTCTGCACCAACTATCACCTCTGTAAGACAGAACCATCCCGAGCATCAGCACTGTGCCCACACTAATTTCCACCCCTGTGATTTCTGTTGCAGGAGGCACGGGAGGCAAGGCCGGGGAGCCTACCCATCGTGGTGGTGGTGGTGGTGGTGATGGTGGTGGTGGTGCTGCGGCCCGATGAACTGCCGACAGTTGAACAACTCGTTGCCGATGGTGTCGCCGAGGAAGTCGCCGGTGTGCGTGATGCAGGAGTCCTGGGAGCCCTGGGAGATGTGGGCGGTGCCCATGTCCCCCTCCATGTCGTGCTCCGTGTCCTCGAGCATGCGGATGCGGTTCTCCACGGGCGGCCCCACCGTGTCCGTGGGGAACACGTGCTCCTTCCCCGCCGCGCCGCCGGCCCCGCCGCGCTCCGCCGGCCCCGCCGCGTCCCCCAGGCAAATGCCCGCCTGCGACTCCAGCTTCCTGCCCCGCAGATCTGTGCTCCTGCTGCTTTTCTGTGCGGGATGGCTGCGGTCTTCCTCCTCTTCGTCCTCCTCCTCCTTGAGGGCCTCGATGTCGGCCATGTCCTCCGACTGCACCTCGCTGCCGGGGCTGCCGGCAGACTGGCTGGCGTGGCTGGAGTTGGCCTCGTTGCTGGAGCCATCGCTGTGGCCGCTGCTGCTGCCGGGCCCGCTGCTGCCGTCCTCACCGCTGTTGGCTGTCTCATCGGAGCTCCCCTGCATGGATTCCTGCAATGATTTGGGGGTCTCTTAAGGTTGCTGGGACAATAAGGCGCCACTGGAAATACAGCATTCTAACAGCCTTCCTCCTTTGGGAGGACACGTGCCTAAGCTGGGGGTTTTCAGCCATCCTTTCCCCATGTGGCTGCCCATGACCGAGTGCCCTGAGCGAGGCTCAGCTCCCACACCTCCCTGGCTGCACTGCCCTGCCCATGCCAGGCTGTGCACGTGCAGCCACAGCGTGACGCTGCCCCAGGGCCCTGCCACCCCTCACCCACTGCAACAGGCTTGTCTGAGGAGCTGTGGGAACACCCACAGCTAAAACCCACTCCTCCCACAGCTCGTGGCAGGCAGCTGAGCACCCAGATTGCCAGGCCAAGACTCCCAGCGTCACCTCCGTGTCCGAAAGGCGCTGCTGGACGTGCTTTGTCCTGTTGATGAGCTGCTCCTCCATCTCTATATCGCTGCCTCCGCTCTGGTGAGTGTCACTGTTGTCACTGCTCTGGGGGCTGGCTGCTGGTGACCCTAGTTCAAAACCACATCTCCCAGTTATTTTCTGAGAGATATGAACTGGAATACACAATCTGCCTCAGCTGTTGAGCATTCCCCCAGCAAACAGTGTACCTGAACACTAAACATTTGTGTTAGGACTCTGAGCACTTTAACACAAAGCTTGTATTGTGGTATCTCTTCTGGCTAGTACATAGCATAGTTATAAAAATTTCCTGGATTTTACACAAAATATCATTTTCCTTTGCCTTCTCATACAAACATGATTTTTAGGTTCTTCTATTCAAATTAAACAGCTGCACAAAAGCCCTGTAGCATCAACAGAATCAGGTTGGGGTGCACTTGCAAAACTGTACTTACAAGGTGAAGGGGCTGCTCTTCTGAGCTCCTCTTCTTCTGAAGGGAAAAAGCAGGATGGAAAAATAAGTGACTAAAACCCTTTTTTTCGTTCAGCATATAGTTGTCCACGATTCACAAAAATCAGCAGTAAGAAAAAGGGAGGGAAACTACTGTAAAATGGCTTCTCAGCATCTTTAGCAATGACTGTGGGGAAATACCCAGCCAAGTGAAAAATAAACAAACCAGAAACAGCACGTAGTACCAAAAACCAGGGAAAAAGCAGGTCAGCTTTTGTAAGACTTTCTGTAGCCAGTTACAGATGTGCAGTGGAACAAGAATAGCTAACTCATGAGTTATGCACCATCTTCTGTATTAAGAAAAAAGAAAAATACTACTTTAGAAGAAAACACTACTTTTGAAAGAAAAAGGGCTACTTTAGCTACACAAACAGAATGGAGCTGAAGTAAAGCCTTCCAAACGCACTCACCAAGTTTTAATGCTTTCATCTATATCCTCAACTTCTGCCAATATGACACTTACAAAAAATCCTTAAAGGAAAAAGTTCTATACCTGCTTTTTGTCCAGCAAGGAGCCTATAAAAATTCCAAATTTAACTCCCAGACCCAACTGGAAAACCACGAACCTTTTTTGTTTCCCATGGGCAGGTTGGTGCTCAGTAAAGATGCAAAGGAGCTTTGTTTTGACAGCTGAGCCTTGGCTGCCAGTGCATTATTCCACAGGGCTTTGATCAGCATGGATGCCAAATACAAGGTCTGCAGAAACAAAACCAGGGAGCAGCGTCATTAAGCAGCAGGTTTGGGATACAAAGATCCACTGGTAATCCTTCTATACACCAAAATAAACTCATCAAAATAAACAAAGGAATGAAATAACATTGTGGGAAGCACTTTGGAACTGCAGACAGGAAATTCAAATCTTCCACCAGTGGTCATGCAGTCTTCAAAAAGCTCTAAAAACTGTAACTGTAGAAACATGACAACCTGAGTCATGTTGTGCATTAGTGAATACTCCTTTCACTGCATTCCCTCAGGAAGGCCAATCCCCAGTGGTTGGTTGACATAATTATGAACATCACTACAGTGATTTTGCTGGCCTTGCCTTTACCTGTTCAGTGTGAGCACTGGGATGAAGAGTTGAGACAAGGTTCAGGAGGTGTCTGAGCGGGACAGGGTCCAAGTTTTTGATCAAAGAAGGAAACAGGTCGTGTATGTAACGACTGCAGTGCTTCAGCTGCAGAGCACAGGGAACAGGAACAGCAAAGCAAACAAACAAACAAACACACACATCAATTATTGGCAAAACTGCAGCCATTAAACATCTCTGCACAGATTCTCAGGAAGCACTCGCCCCAAGATTCCAAACTCCATCAGGTTTGCAATTTTGACAATAACCCTCAGTGGAATCAGTATAATGTAAGAGTATCTTAGGTCTAAGAACTTGGTGAAAAGAACTAAAATTTATTTTGTAATTGAACTTCAGCATCCCTTGAAAATACTAGTTTGTATGCTAAATCCTGAGGGAAGCAGTATGTGCAATGATCACCTTCTTAGCAGTGCTGAATGCAGATAAAGACACTACAGGCCAGTGTGAGAGTCAGAGAACAGACTGTGTGAGGACTATAAATAATTCTTGTCTTTGCAGCACTGGATGTCAAAACATGTGACAGTGTGTTTAGCCAACTCCTCTATTGCCACATGAAAGTGACTGCTCCTCCACGGTTCCTCTCGGGTTAAATGCTGCTCTGCACAGTCACTTAAAAGGCTTTGGCTATGTTTGTAGTCAAAAAATAAAATAATGGTTACAGGAAGCTTCTAGAAGACATTCTTAATGTAGGTTATCACATATGCACCTTAAAAGGGTTTTGGGTTTTTTTCCTTTTCATTCCTTATTTAGTTTCTTTTTCCTTCCTGGCATTAAAATATCCATGTCAGCAATTGATGGGGTGCAGGGCATCTTTCCCACGATTCAAAGTAGAGTGAAATCATGAGGGTTCTATACAAAGATGCATTCAAACATCTTGAGTCAACTGTTTCAACTAAGGAAGATAAATTTTTGTCCAAAAATTGGTTTAAAAGGTGGGAAATACATTCTTTGAGGCCTTCTATTCTTATAGTCTAAAGGTGCCTGCCTTCTAACCAACATGACAGCAGGTCATCAGGACATACTTAATTTTGATATCAAAGGTATTTTGAAAATATCAGTCTGGCAAAATGAACATGTGAAGTGTAAAAGAATTATTCAATTTAGGGAATTATATTATTCTTCAGGCAGTATCAAATATATTAAAACACCAGAGGTCAAACCTAGTGTGGAAACATCAGGGAAGGTAAAATATCACTTTAAAAATGTAAGTGAAGTAATTATTAATTACTCTGATACAGAAGATTGGAGTCTATTAGAGCAAATGCTGTTCTAATGAGCATTTATTAACACTCCAGCTGCATGTTCTAATGACAGTGGACTACAGAGGGCTCACAGTGTGTGTACGGTAGTATTTGACTGAAACAAACTACAAACAAATACTGAACACATACAAAACCCTCCTCAAACCCTAACTCATATCAAAGCATGCTCCCTATGCCTGTTCAAAAAATCAAAGTGTCTGTTGTATTCAAATCCCCCTCATAAAAAATGTCCCCACCTGAAATAAAAAGCACAGCAACCCATTAAAAGCAGCACACAAATAAACCTTTCTGAAGGCAAAAACCAGTCTCTCCCAGGTTTAGCAAGCAAAAAATACAATGTCAGTGCCTTCCACAGATTTTAACACCAGCACAGTAGCACAGCTATAAACTTCGCTGCCACGATTTTCACCTGATTATTCCCACCAGGAGTAACAGAAATGGAAGCTACAACACACAGGAGAAAGGCAATTTACCACTGGAGTAAAAAATATTACAACTACCCGACAATCTTCATCCCCATTCTTGATGAAAACACCACGTCCTTGCTACACAACTTCATCTTTTCCCTTCTATGCATTCAGTCAAGGTGAATTTTTGCATCTAATAAACAACCCACTAACCATGGCATGTTACCCAACTTGGATTTTTGGTCAGCAAAACACTTGAACAGCCAAGAAAAAGCAAAAAACCTCAATTTTGGGAATGTAAACCAAAATTAACTTGCCTTTTTTTTTTAATCACTCCTGCAATTATAAAAGGTTTATACACACCTGTGCTGCAGCCCAGATACAGTCTATATGCTGAGTACTAAGTCTCCCTTCAGCTGCAAGAAAATTCAGAATCACTTGGCACTGTTTGATGATCTGCAAAGCGAGAACATATTGAAGATTTACTGGAACAAGAAGTTCCTCCTCTGTGTTTATCCCAAAACAACAATAATTTAATACAAACCTCAATATGTAAATTTGGTCCAAAAATGTGCTCAACTACATTGTTGCTGATAAGCCAGTCTGCAAGTTCTTTTGCAATGGACCTAGAGATGGAAAAAGAGTGGGCACAAGTAAAATGACCTGCCTGTAACAAACCTTTACACCGTGCTCTTCCCCAGCACAGCAGAGAGGGAGCACACACAAACCTTGCTGAACACAAACCATATTCAGAGGTTATTTTTCCAGGTGGGAAGCAAATGATTGCAGTATTTTTTTCTTTAGCTGGAAGACCATAATGCCAATAGCAACATTGCCCACTCACCCCTCTGGATCATCAGCAACTTCACCAATTGTAGTAATTAATACTCAACCACTCCCAAAGACCTCACAGGGAAGGTCTGACTCTGCTAAGCCAAGTTTATCATGTAATTCCAGACCTACTGAAATGTAGCTAAAGTGGGAGCGACAGAAATGATGTAAAGAAAACCATTTAGATATTTTTAGAGTCTCTTACATTAATAGCAACTCATACAGCTTAAACCCCCTGATTCACATGGTCATACTTACACACAGGTACTTCAAAATTCTCCTTTGGCTTCATCCAAAGCAAAGGGAATTCTACCCACTGCCAATCCAGAAGCAAACATTGGAACCGAACAGGACGAGGAAACAGAGTTTTCCAAAACAGAGGCTGAACTTCCAGAAAGGACTGCCCTGTCTGCAAACTGGTGCAGAAGCTCCTTTTTATGCCTTTTTTTCAAGGCAACGCTTGTTGACCCCGATTTTGGCACCAGCAGCAACTGGAGGCCATGGCAGTATTTAAAGCCCAGCCTTTGGTGTAAATGGCCCTGCAAGAAGAGCACTCTGTCCCGCAGGGAGGAGATGATGGCAGGGAGGGAGGGGGGTATTTTTACCACTGCAATCACTGTCACGTTTGTGGGCACTCCTCAAACCCAGGCTTGCCAATCTTCATCATGCCCAAGAAGAAAAGAAGACTCTTTAGGTAAAAAGAGCTTGCCTTTGCAGGTTTTCCACACAGGATTCACTACTCAGGGGCATCCTGCCAGTTCTCCCATCGTTTTGAATTGCCTGATCCCTATGGATGAGCTCAAGGAGCAAGGCTCCTGTTACTCCACACTGTTTCTATACCATCCCCTTCTGTCCCAATTGCAGGAGATGGGCAATTAAATATTCTTATATTATTGAAAAAAGGTCATGTCCTGTGACATTTAAGTAATAACTGGCTTGTAAGCTACAATAATTTGCCAACAGCATCACTTATGGTTTATAAAGCCCTCAGTTCTCACACAGTGACATCACTTTGAGAGGGGATCTGCCCAAAGAGGGGCTGAAAGGATAAGCTGCATCTATTCCCTGAATCCAAGATCTACCTGACTTCCCTCTTCAAAACCAAACCAACCCCCACCTATCCCCCCAGCACCCAAGAGATGCCCACCCCAAACCAAACTCTTGGAGCATGGATCTCACCCAGAGCTTGGATCTCTGCCTAACGAAACCTGAGTCAGCAGGATTATAGCCAGTCATGTGTTGTATTTTAGCTCCTCCAAAGGAAAGAACAAAAACTCTCTTCTACATCAAGTTCCTTCACCTTTTTTTTAATTACCCTGACAGTTCCCTGTCTCTAATCTGCACCATTTGTCTGCTGAAAAAATAATGGCTAGTTCTTCTGAAGGAATGCCTCTGTTAATGGGTGTATTCTCAGGGGGAAACCTCTTCATCCTGCTGGGGAGCTCAGCTGTGCTAAAATGACATCTCAGATTTCTGAAGGAAAACGTTCATTTGAGAGGGATTTGTTGAGGATGGCCAAAACCAAGAGGAACCTTGTGAAAGGCACAATGAAGCCTTTGTGTTTCCCAGAGGGAATTGTTCCTCCCACAAAGTTTGGCTGAGGGCACACCTTTAAAATGACCAAGCCAGTACCAGCACTAACTATTGTGTTCTCTAATAGACTAAGGAATATATTTGCAGATCCAAGGATTCACCAAAAAGGCTAATACCAGTGCAAATGAAGATGTCTGACCTACTTCCCAAACACTTCCACTTCAGGAAAGGTTTTCCTGAAAAATGTTCCCCTTTCACATCAAAGGCACCGGTGAGAGTGAAAATCATGCATTATGATCAAAGTGTGGGTGTGCTTTTCCCTCGCCCATGAAAGGAGCACTACAAGGAACGGTTTTACAAATTAGAAACCAAATCACACAGACCTTCGTAGTAAAAAAAAAAAAAATCACCTTGGGAGTAACATGTATTAGCTATTTTTCATGGCTTTAATAATTGGATAGTAAGGGGGAAAGCCATCTGAAGAACCTGATACTCTCTCTGGGTCTGTGTTGGGGGTGAGGGAGGAGGAGTAGAGAAGGAAAAGTTAAAGGCAGCAGCTACTCTGGTTTGTCTCTAAATCTCTCTCACAGTGGAAATGGGCACAACACTTACTCAATTCCTCCCTAGATTTTTTAATGCAAATTCCCTGGGAATCCATGTCTGTCAAAAATAACTGCTTTACTTCCAAGAAATGCAATTCAAGCATTTTTGACAATAGTTTCCCCAGGCATTCCACGAGACTGCAAGGAAGACAGCAGGAGCTTTGCAGTTCGTGACATAACCTGATGTCTGAGAGCTGCACTTAAAAAAATATTTTTATTATAAATAAAAGTATCCATAAGGAAACTACAGTTTATGCCTTTTCCTGGTGGGCCAAAGAATGCCTCTCTTCAAGAGGGTTAAAGTCCTAAAAGCACTTTAATCTAAGGCTGTGGTGCAACACTTGGTAGCCACATGATGACCCAGATCCAGGAACAAATCTCACAGCAAAGTAACTCCCCCCCAAAGAAAACCCTGTTTATTCACCCAGTCAATTCCCAACACAATTGCCCACAAAGCTCCAATGGAGCACAAGAGCCAGGCCACGACGTCACTGAAAACATCACTGAAAACCAGAGTGTCAAAGCTTCCAAGAGAAGGTGCAGCAACACAAGTGGCAGCTTGCAGAGGAGGGACACCAGCAATCCCTGACAGAGCCCCCAAAATACTATGTGTAACACACCAGCAGATGTGAAGCTGAGCTCACCCACTCAGCACCACTCAGCAAGGAGGATGCTGCGTGGGCCACCGGAAAGGAACAGGGAGCTGAGAGCGAAAATTCACTACTGGTTTGGGTTTCTTCAGGGAAAATCTGGAAAGATCCCTCCAATGGGGAACAGAGAGAGGGAAAAGGTGTTTAAATGATGCTGCCATGCCTCAGTTGGTGAGCTTAGACAAAAACTGAGAAAGCAAGAGTTACCACAAGGTCAGGAAGCGCGGTGAAGGGAAAAAGCAACACAAAACTTGCAGGGGAGTATTTCAATAAATAAGGAAAGAGAGGGAAAGAAAGGAGAAGGAAGAGTCCAGATCTTTCTGCTCACAGGTAAAAGGAATTTTGGACACCTGCCACTGCTCTGTAGGAAGCTCTTTAAGTGAGGGTGACCAAGTTTTGTAAATGAGGCGGGAAGTGATCTCGGTGTCACCCTGAAACCCGACCCCCAAATGCTTGGCTGCTGCCCAAGGGAAGAGCAAACAAAATCTCTCTTTACCCGTGGTGTTTCCAGAAGCTGGCAGCAACCCTCATTAAGGGCAAAACAACACTTTTTCCTCTTGGGGTCAAAAACAGCACCAAAAAACCCTAAAAATCTTTCACTTCCTGAAAACACCACCACCAACAGTTTCAGGAATCAGTTATTCAAAGACCTGAAGACTCTTCTGTTTGGTCCCATTTTTGGCTTCAGCAGATTTCATGTCTTCAGCACCTCAAACTGGAAAGGGTTTGATGCTGCCTCAGGAGCCAGGAGCAGCTGAATTAAAGGGACACTGTGAGGTTGAGTCACTGAGACATCGCTCACATCTGGACCATCCCTGGACTCGGGCACACAAACCCTCGACCCCAGAGAAGACAGGCAGGGAAGGGAAATCCAAAGAGACAAACAAACACCTCGAGCCAGAGAACAGACTCCTCTGCTGAGCTCTCTGCTGCTCCCAAGTGCCATTGGTGAAATCCAAGGCTTGCCTACACAGAAGATGCTTCAGCTTCTCTTACCATGGAAAAATTTGCCACGATGCAGAAAGGTGGGAAGCTGCTGCTGCAAAATATTAGCTAAAAAGCCCTGGTGGTAATTCCAAACAACAGGGAAGAGTTGGACTAACTGCAAGCTTTTGCTGTTTTCAAAAGAGACCTCCCGCAAACCCACCTTATCAAGATACAGAAGGAGAAATCCCAAAGGTTGACAGTTCCAAACGCGGCTGGAAAAGTCAAAACATAGAATGGGGATGGACCAGACATAATGCAAAGCATCTTCCTTTGGTAAATCTGCAGAGGCTGAAAAGGTACAAAATAAATCTTAAGACTTCCTTTCTCCACTAAGGAAAGAAAATAGGAATGAAAAGCTTTCCTTTGGCTGCTCATTCAGTCACTGCCAACTCCCTAAGTGCCTTTTCATCCAAAAATTTCTCATGAGCAGAGTCTGTAATGAGAGGGGAGCTTTGTACTGAACAAAGTGGAGAAGTGAGACATTTTCCCCATCCTCCTGCACTGGCCTTGGCTGATTATTTGGCTGGAAGACACCAGTGATTCCAAAAGGTATCAGAAGATGAGCAGCAACACTGGATACTGATTTGCAACTCACTTTTCAGGTAAAACCCCAGAACAACTGGAATCCTGATTTTTTTTTTTTTTAAAAATCATATACTACAAAAGTGGAAAAGAAGGTTTTCTGTTCATGCTGCATTCCTTTCAAATGACAGGTTGTTTACAGATGCCCTTGCCAAGAAAGTAATATCCCAAAGGAGAATCTAACAATTTCCTTCAGCTTGAAAATAACTCTCATGCTCTTGCAAAGTACATCTGCTCTCCTGCAGGGAAATCTAAGCACCCTTCCCTTTCTCCACGTTGGCAACTTTTCTTTCTTGCAGTTGACACAGAAAATCAAACAGCTTTTTATTAGGTTTAAGTGGCAGTGGTTTTGTTGATGATACTAGCAGTTAAAAAATGCTTTATTCACAGCGTGTCTCAGCAGATAAACTAACAAGGAAACCCCTCTGTGCCAGGTTTTCAACAGGAGGCAAGGAGAGAAGAACTGGATACACCTGAGGTTTGCCAGGCCCAGTGTAACAACACACCATGACCTGGCAGTGCAGCACTGCAAACATCCCAAAGAGCCACCTCACACCCCCAGAGCAGTAGTGACTATTGATTTTGTATTCCCAGGGTATTTCCTCAACTTTATGGAGCAAAACTGCTCCAGGTTCTGGTTCTTTATGTCTGAAATACCGACCTATTCACACAAGTTTCACTTCCAATATTGAAGTTGTCACTTACACTCCACATCATTGTGGTCGTGCCTGCAGTGAGATTTCCATGTTAAAACAAAGCCTCCTGGAATAAAACTACCCAGAGAAAAGCAAGCACTGCTGCTGTGACACTGTGATGTGAAAGGACAGTGGACAGTGTGTGTCTGTGACCCTCAGGAGAAACAAAAGGAGTGGTCACCCCCCAAGAGAGAAATATAAAAAGTGTATCACCAGTAAAATCCCAGAATTTACACTCTCTGCCTGTTACTTCAAGTTATTTCAACTACTGAAATACACACTTTGGTTTAAATTCCAGACAGTTCTACCATGCAGTTTAGAGTTACAACCAAAGTTAATACATTTCCTCAGAGGAATACAATCCCACAGGTGAACCTTCTCAAAGGTTCCAACACACCTGCATTCTACAAATAAGGACTTGGAAGAAGAAAACAACAGCATGGCCTCACAAACTCTGCAGAGAACTAATAACAACCTTGGGGGGCCAGTGATGGCAAGACAAGCCTTGCAGAAATAAACAATCCAGAGAAATGAGCTGATGGCAAAAATAATATGAATTGGATATGAACTAGCTGTTTCTTATTTATACACCACAGTGGGACATCGGCCCATTACAGGGGTCTGATTTCAGTATCCACGTTTTTCTAAAGCTTACCTTGATTCTACATTTTAATACAGCAAAAAAATCCAGAAACATTGAGAAATATCTTAAAGTTGCCATTTAAAACCGTATTTCCAATAAATGCCTCTGATTATCAGCACTCCCCACTGTGTGCAACCCACAACCACATCAAAGAACTGCAATCATGTAACACACCAAATATTCAGAATAAGGTTCCTACTTACGTTTCTGTGTCTGAAACTAATGACTCATTATTACACACATCATTGAAGGTATGAAGTTGGTTCTATAGTTAGAAAAAGGAAGACAAAAAGGAAAATTTTATCTCAATATTTGGTGAGGTAGCTTTCTTATCTTTCAAAACAGCATTAGGGACACGAAATACATTTTTGTAGCACTTGGAATGTTTTCAAGGAACTTGCTTGGACAAAAACATCAACAGGTATTCTAGTAAGCAATAAGGATAAATTTTCTTTTTTAAGCAATTAAATGCTGTGACAAAACTGCACCCAGTGCAGAAATCAACCAAGGAGTGTGCAGCAATCCCCCTGCACAGGTTCTCCTGAGAACTCAGACACACTCTGGAAACTGAAGTTTTAGGATGGGTCTCACAATTCCTGTAACATTTCCTACAGCAGCAAAGGCTCCATTATCAGTATTGTAAGGCCAAAGTGGGGAATGAAAGCCACGTATTTCTGCATGAAATGAAGCTTTCAAAGGTGTCTGAACTGATAGGACACTAAGGAAGAAACGACAAAAGCCTGTTAAAATTTCACATCTCTTTTCCATGAGCACACACTGACCAGCACTTCCCACAGCAACTCCTTATCCTGAAGGAATTCTGACAAAGGTGTTCTACTTTATACTGGATTTTGCAAACCATTTTTACAGTAACTGGAGTGAAAGCCCAAGGACTGCCCCAGCAGCAGGGACCAAAGCACAGGTGGGACAGTGTGGCACCACCTGCCTGTCCCTCCCTCCTGGCAGGTGGCTTTGTGTCCATGAAATGCCAGAGGGAATGAAATATTGATACTTTTTTTTTTTTTACCATCTCTGAAACATTCTAAGAAACTAAAGACACCTGTGCCAGAGACTGGATTAATGCAACACAAACTGTTAGTTGGGAGGGACACAAAGGTGTGAGGAGTTCAGCAAAGACAGCAGAGCACAAAAAGGCACCTCCCTGCTCTTGTCTCCACAGCCAGGGAGGAAAGGGAATTAAAACTCCCATCTAGGAAACTCAGGAGGCAAGAATGAATATGGACAAATACACAAGTTTTGCACTGTTTTTTATGCAGAAAAAGCCTGACAGTGCTGAATGTGTATTTCCAGCAGAGCACTCGGGAGGGTCATTTGCACATCCTGGGGCACATCTGTAACTGCAAGGAAAACACTGTCCTGTTTGGGAGGGAAAACAGGGTATTTTGGAGCTGAACCACCTCAACAGATGACTGGGAGGTGACATGAAGAGAAACATGATAACAAACTTGCTATGATTTGAATGAAAAAGGGGAATAAATTGTCTGAGTGCTCCAGAGCGGTTTTAGAGACTTTTCCCATTTTAAAAAGCCTCAATAACTTATTAGCACACACGGTTCCACTTTCACATTCAAGTGAATTCACTGATTTCTGCCATTAGTCTAAAGATACTGCAGAATTTTCCTTCTGGTAATACAAGTCTGTTATTCAAAGCTCTCACTTTTACAGTAATATTTATCCATCGAAACAGGCTAAAACATGTAAATCACACCATTTCACACTCCCTTAAATAAATTACATGCCTGAAAAAAAATAAACCAAGGGATGCATTCTTATTTTCAACTTTCTTTAGGCAAGGATACACAAAGAGACATGCACTGGTAGTTGAACAAGGAGAACTGTATAAAACCAAAGGAAAGTACTTTTAGGAATAGAAATCCAGTGTAATTGGAACTATGCAAACACTGGAAATTTATTTGAAAATCAATCCCACTGAGTGGATGTCATCCACAGACTTTTCCTCAGAACTCAGCAGAGGTCACATACCTGTGTGAATTAAATATTTACTTTGGCTAGAACCCAGCAATAATCTGATTGGAAGTACTTACAGGTTACTTTAAATTGCCACTTATCAAAATAAGTGCAAGTCCTTTTATCTATAAATATGGTGAGAAGCAAAATCTAGATTAAGGGAACTTGTATTCAGTGACAGCACATCTAGAACAGAGAAGGCCAAATTTGCTGGGATCTCCTGCTTCTGAGTGCACTCTGCTGCTTCCAAAAATTAAAAAAGACAAAACGCAACAAGAAACACTTTTCTCTACAGAGTATTATTTATCTTTTTTAAAAGTTCTTACTGTTATTTGACTCAGCCCAGCCAGTCTCATCGTCAGAGTGGGAGACATGAAGTATTTAAAGGCAAGGTCAAGACTTTCTTTATCGAAACACAAGGCTGTGTCCAAGGGTTCCTTGACTGTGCTCCACATGAGATCTGCCATGTTCCGGGCTGCACTCTGCCGCAGTTCCTGGTCGGACAGTTTACATAAATACCTGCAACAAAGCACACAGGCAGGGGGCAAAAGCACACACACACAAAGTTAGGACTCAAACCACAACAGCAACTTCATTAGAGCAAAGCCCTCTTTCCAATAAGCCTTAAAATAGCACTAGAAAAGCTGGTGACAATTAAAAAAGGCACCAAGGAAAACCAGAATTACGCTGCAGTCATCTCAGATGAGGGGTCATCTAATCGTGCAGGGAGTTGAAGGGAGGCATAAGAAATAAATCATTTATAAGAACTACCTCACAGAGCCCAGTGTAACATCAACCTCACCTAAGGAACTGCAAGACTGAGACCCAGAAAATCTCTCCTGAAACGCCTGTAAAGGTCACAGGTAAAACACTGACACAGTTGAGAATTTCTTCTAAACTGGATGTGTGACAGAAAAATATTTCAAAACAAGCTCTCCTATGTTGATGCCATCAAGGATGGCACAGGAAAAGGTACATGCATGCAAGGTGAGCATAATTAATTCTTTCTGCTGCACTTGAGTGTTTTGAAGTTTCAGCTACATCCCAACTAGATTTAACTACACAGAAACCCGTTAAAAGTCCATTTGTTTGACAGCCTGAGCCTGGATCTGTCCTTGGAGACCAGCCAAATAGATGCATGAATCTTTTAAAACAACACAAGAGATATTAAACTACACTTAACTAGATTTATGCACCATTCCTTTGCATTTACATCATATAAACACCAGTAAATTTTTTTTAAAAGCAAAACTACAGGCCTTGATTCTTATTTAGATTAAGGTTCTTTTTCACAGCTCTTGTGTCAAGTCCTTAAAATAAACACACTTAAATGCTACTTAACACTGTCAAACAGAGAAAAGAGAGCTCAGTGCAAAGAGTCCCAGAGTGGAGATGTATGGCAGGAATCACAGCTAAGTCAGCACAGGACAACTCCCAGACCAGTTTGGGTCTCCCCAATTTTAGGTGCAAACTACCACCAGTCGTGGTTCCCAGACCTTTTGCACGTCCACGAGGCACAGCAAGCTTGGTGAAGGATTTCTAAGGATCTCAGAGTGTTCAAACACAACCTATGGATGCTGTCACTTTTAAAGGCAGGTAAAGGTGCTTCTCTGCACTAGATAGGTGGGAATGGACACCCACACAGAGAAGGAAAGGGGCTTTGGGGGCTTCACTGGATTGCTGGAACAGGATTTGACACGAAATCTTCCTCACACTAAAAACATCCATGAGGAAACTACAAGAATCCAGTTTCTAAAATAAACCACCACTTATTATCAGCATAAACCTGTTTTCATTTATAAAATTCACAGTACAGCCACCATTTTTTAACCTGAATCAGACTTGTGTCATATTTTCTGTATTAATAGTACCCCTGAAAGTGTGTTTTTAAAAAAATTAAACTTCATAATAAGTGGAACTCCTTGTAGGTGCATTTTCAGAGTCACAGAAGTACCTCGACAGTATCAGCTGTTCTGGCAGGGGCCTGAAGAAGCCCCAGAGCACTGTTCACCTGTGCCCACAGCACAGGGGGTTCTGAGGAAGGGACAATATTGCCAGCTTCTCTTTAGAAGTGCAACTCAGCTCCACTGCACACTTTATTGGCACCACTACACTGCTCATCAATCAAACACCATCATAGCTTTACTACCAGCATTAAAACCATAGAGATCTGCAGAGTAGGCCAAGCCTCCTTTTTTAGTGTGGAAAGACAGAGTGGCCTAAACCTGGACTAGAGAACTGGCTCCATGCTATAACTGTACCAGTATAATATTACTATTATTAACCAAAAAGAACTCTTTAGCTGTTACTGGCAATAATACACACCTTTCCTGGGACTTTGCTGCATTGCCTCATGAAGAAGACATCCTGGAGCAAGGCAAAAGGTCCGTTTAACCCAAAATAGCCGCTCCAAAAGTGGATTAAGGATTTATCCCATGTATAAAAAAATGGATGAACCCGTCTACTACTGTGAATTCACTTCTTTCTATTTATACTTCTGGCTTTCTCATTAACCTGGGCCAGTCTGTTTGACAATTATATCTGCCTGAGAAACAAACTCCTTTCACTCCTTAAATCTGCAACCTGATGACTGCACGGCACATTATCTATTTCTATTTTTAAAAACCTGTGAATTACCCTTCCCTACTTATTATCTTCATATCATTCATATAGGATATGAATCTGTCAAAAAAAAAAAATCCTAGACTATGTCTGTCCTCCTATCAATGTAAATTTTTTATGCCCTCCCTTCTCTGTCACCCTTCCCACCACCGAGGTGGTTCTGGCATTATCTCTGAGATCAGAACTGCATAGAAAGTGTATAAATGTGAGTGTGTGACTGACTCATATAATGGTTTAATAATAGCTTCCGTTCTGCCCTTCATGAGTTTTTTAATGCCTACATTTTTATCTTTCTGATTCTGATGAGCATTAAGGCTTAAAGGAATAATAGATGAATGATCTGCCAGGACCTGTGTCATCTGGTTAATCTGTTTGCCTGAATGAGACTTGAAGAATAAAACATACTTCTTTTCATACATATACATAGAGGATACTCCATGTATGTATTAGGACCTGTCCTGCCAGCCTGGCATACTTAAAATAATTAATATAGATTACTTACATTTAAACAACACATATATATACACATTACTTTTGTAAAAAATCAGTTTTAGCCTACTGAAACTATTTCAATTTGCTGTATTTGGGGACAGAGTTCAGTTTTGAATGTGCAACTCCATGCTCATGTGACACTTGCAATCACACCTTATGCTCCAGGACTTCAGCTACTCCCCTGTGAAATCATCTTTTTTCCCTTCAAATGTCTCCTTGGGACCACAGCTGGAAAAGGGCACCTGTGCACAATGAGCCAGTGCTCCTCTGAGGTGAAGAATTCACTCAAGTGTCTGCTTTTTGTCTCCTGACCTATCTGTTCTCTGTACCTACACCTTAAATTTCTGGGGGGTTTGGGGGGGGTAAATACATTTTGTGATGAAAACCTTCAAGGCTCATTACAAGAATTCTTCATGACATGCAGCAGCAAGGAGTGGTCTTGGGCACTCCCTTAAAACCCAGATCCTCCAGGAGAGTATTTTTAAGCAGCAGAGTACACTGAATCCTTTCAGCTTCATTTTCCACAGGAAGCACTGTGGATCAACAATTGTTTGGAGCTCCTACTCCCTCCATGGGCCAGTGCTGTGTGTCCTGTGCCACAGCAGCCACTGCCACTTGCCATCTCCTCTCAACATTCCAGCACAGAATGTTCTGTTTCTCCCTAACTGGGGCAGACGGGAATCCACAAAAACCCCCTCCAGATCCATCCTGAAGCAGGAGACAGGGAGAAGGGAGAGGAGGAGGGGAGCAGGAAGGGCTAGAACTGCTCAGAGCTCCCTGATTTGCCCAGAGGAATGTTAAGGAGGCCATGTCAAAGAAAGAAGGCTTTTCCTTATTATCCAGCACTGTTTGGTGCTTCACAGAGCCATTTCCAGTATCAGCCATACAACTTCACCTCTTATTTCTCTTTGCTGATTGTCTGCTTCCTGAGGGACAGAACTATCCCAGGCACCTGGAATCAACAGTGTCAAAACAGTGTTCTCCAAACACCACTTCTGCTTCTGCTCTTGAGACATGGGATGTCTGATCCAAGCTGAGCATCTCCCACCTCTGATCTCGGGGTGGAAGACAGATGGAACCCATGTCTTTTTTTTCGTAACAGACACCAGCAACAACTTGCCCTCATTTCAAATTGCAGTAAGTCATGACTTATTTTCTTGAGTCACTTTTGTAAGTCTCTTTTTTTATGATCATTATGCCGTTGGAAATGCAGACTTCTAAGGTATTAGGATCAGTTAAAGCTTCTTTCTGAGGAGGTCCAAATCATTTTGCTTCCTTATTGAAAGGTGTAATTTTCAATTCATGTCCTTTATTTCTTTCCTAAACTGCTTAGAGACAGAGCCCCTTCTGAGGCAAGATGTGAATGCCAGTGCTCTGCTCCCCAGGCAGAAAATAACATTTCTTAGTCTTTTTCTAGGAGCAGCAGCAGTGACAGGGTGGTCTCCTCTACACAAACACACACTTGGCTGTTCCCTTCATCCACTCCCGGCAGGAATAACCACAGGACAGGGACAGAAAGGTAACCTCAGCTGGTACCAGATGCTGCTCAGTATCAGCCAGGTGATCTCTCTTGCTGCTTGTGCTGTCCACCCTCCAAGAGGCAGATCTTGGAAGGAACCTCCATGAGCAGCAATCTGAACTCAGAGTCAATCTTAGCGCTCATGCCAGACCAAAACCCCCTCCAAGCCCCCTGAGTCTGCAGAATCTGTTTCAAAGGTGCTGTGCTGCTGTGCCCAGGACTGGCTTTGCTTTTATTTTTTTAGCTTTTTCCTGAAGTAAAAAGCAGATGGAGACCCAGAGACCCAAGCTGCTCAGACAAGAACTGTGAACTTGACAACCACGTGGGGTGAGCTGCATCCACCAGGAAAGTCATCTTTTCCCAAAGGCATCTGTGTTCACTTCTGCCCCACATAAAGGTACAGCACCAGAGGTTATTTTTGGTGTATGGCCTCCAAAGCTTCGTGCCCTGCTCTGTAAGTGAATCTCCACAAAAAAGGTTTGGATTCTGTAATTCTGAGAAATCCCAGATCCCCTCAGGATTCAGCTGTGACAAAGACACTGGGAGAACACCCCCTCCCTGCTCTAAAGTGTGTTTTCCATAGATGTATCCTGTGTCAGTATTCCTGTTCTGATGGACAGCAATGTATTGTAAAGGCTACAGACACCAAGGGCATTATTTATGGCAAGAAGCTGCTGACAAACCACATTTCAGATCAGATGCAAATACTCTAATGGGTAAAGAGGAAAACATGAGGAGAACACAGGTAAAAACTCTTCTGTTCATTCCAGTGACCCCAACTACACCTCCAGTTATAAAACACAAGATGTTTTAAGAATTGCAGGATAACAAGGAAGGATTAGCAGCAAAAACTGCAGGATGTGTTATTCTGTCTCATCACTAAGTTCCTTCGTATCAGCCTAACTCCAATTGCTGATGCTCTTTTTAATTTCCATATATTCCAAGAAGACAGGTAAGGCTCATGACCAAACACAGATTGACAGCCAAGCCACCACTTCAATTTTTACAGTCAAAATGCATCAAGAACACTTTAAAACACAAAACATAATTCTCAGTCTGCTTGTTCTGGGAACTTACTTGTTGCCAACGTAATTCTTTTTGTTGATAGCTATTTATGCTGGAAGAGTTAAGACAAAAGCACATTTTTTGCTATGACCAGTATAAGCATGTTTCTAACACTGAGTTGCAGGAAATCCAGAGCCTTGCAGGAGCTGAGGGACTCTGCAGGAGCAGAGCTCTGCATATGGAATATTTAATGCTGGGCCACTGGCAGGAGAATTTGCTGTGACCACAGCCCTGCACCTCCAGGCAGATACACTCACAGATCACTCCATCAGCAGCTCACTGCAATGTTTCTATTGTCCTGAGAAACCCAAGAACAACAAATTGCTTGTATAATTAAATGGCTCTACAAGTATTTTAATTTGAAAGTGTTTTTCATGATAGGCAGCTTGCTCTAAAGCAAATCTTTGGGACTGGATATATTTAGACACAGAGAAGTGTGAGTAGACTTTTGCTCACACTTCAGTTCCTGCCAGCTGGAAACACAGAACACCAGAATGTGAAGCAGTGTTAGAACCCAGAACCTGAAATTGCTCTTCCACTTACATCACCTCACTGCAAATGTCATGGAGAGTTTGATGAAGACACCACAGTGAGTTTTCTTGCAACTGAACCTGACACAACCCACCCAAAAGGGGCTGCATGGCACTCGTAATGCTTTGATGAGATTGAGCTGATGGACACTGCAATGAGAGGGGTGTAAAGAGCTGCCCAAACTAACCCCAAACGTTGCCTTCCCTCTCCTTGGAGAAATGATACAGGCAGAGCCACAACCTGGACAATCAGAAGTGTATCAGCTGCAATTATAACCAGGTGCTGTCAAAAAGTCCCACAAGACAAATGCTTAAAATCAAAATTTACCTGATAACGTAAGTCCTAAAGGGTATAATGTGCTGCATGACAGCAGGGATGTGTAGCCATATTCTGATCTATAATGCAAAAACATAAATAAAAATTTCATTAATGACAGTTAAAGAGAATGGTAAAAACAGAAATACAGCTGGTACATTCGCATGTGCAACCCTACTTTCAAAAAAAGGTTTTCTTGGTGTTTTTCACCCAACTTCTTAAGTTTTTAATTTTCAGACCTGTAATCTGAGCAATGCTTCTGACTTATAAACAGGAACTGCATCTTTCCTGCTCATCACCTGGCAAACACACCCTGTGGATAAATAGTACCATACTGCTCAGGTGCCTCATTTTTGTACTTTCTTCAGTAGGAGAAGCTGCTGCTCAGCCTTGCAGGTTTCTTTTTCATTTTTCTTTCAAAATCTACAAGAAAATTACCCCATTCTTTCTGTTCTTTGCAAATCACTCCTACATCAAGTAACTTTATCTGACTTGTGTTGTTTTGCTTCTTAGGGCCTATGCATCCTATAAAACAAAATTCTCCTTTACAAGCAGTGACTAAGCAGAGGTTTTTTACTACTACATGCATTTCTCCTATTTGCCATTCTGCCTTTACCACCTTTGCAAAACTGAATGCAGGAAGGCAAAAAAACCCCTGCAACATCTCCTGAGCACCCTGTGAGGGCAAAAAGGACCAACCAAACCACTTGCATAGGCAAAGTCAGGATTCCCACCTGCATTTCAAACAGGAACAGGGAGCCTGTTAAACCTGTTGCAGAGAGACAACTCCGTGCCAGGGGAGGGCTCCAGCAGAGATGAAACACCAGCAGCTCTTACCTGCCCACGGGCCTTTAATCATGAGCTCTTGTGAAAGGCCAACACAAAGTCAGGCCCCTCTGCAGCAACACCTCTGGCCCTAAAACAAGGTTCATTCAACTTTTGCCACTGATGCACGGAATTCTGTGCATCTGCTGCATACAGGATTAGCCATTCTCTTCCTTGCCAGGAGAGAAGAGTATTAGGCTATAATAAAACTGGATCACCAGGGTTGCTTTTCAGTATTTCCTTAATTAGCCAACTAAATTTTGGAGTCGGTTCTGAACGAAGTATTTGCAGGTTTACTTTTGACACCACCACTAACCCTGCACTGTAACAACAGAACAAACCAGCCAAATCTTCACCCACACTTGGAATAAACCTCTGATCCAACTGGCAGCCTCCAGAAGGAAAAAAAATGCTCCCATCCCCAAGATCCAAAGTGCAACCAGAAGATGCCTGTGCTTAGAACAGGAATTAAATAATATTTTGACGAGGAGTTGCAAGGGTGACAAAGACACTATTGTATTTACACAATCTAACACTGTGGCCTCTGTTCCAGACCCAGCATGGAACACCAGAGAAAATGTATCTCTTTGTGAAATAAAGGTATGAAATGGTTTTGTCATTTTGTTCTTCCAGCTTTCACTGTTCACTGCAGTTTTTTCGTGTGCATCAATTCAAACTTCTGGGTACTTGCATTACATCCAACCTTCAGCCTCAGAATTCCATTTAGGGATCATTTCACACGTTACAAATGAAAATGTAACTTTCACCATGGACTCAAATGTGTATCCTGAATTATTTAAATGACACAAAATAGCATATCTAAAATGACATCAACTAGCATTGATAAAATGATAAAAAATAATATGAAATTACACTACAAATCCTCAACTTTTTTTTTTTGCTTCCAGCTGCTTTTTAAGACAAATTATCACTGCATCTGTTCCGCTCTCAAGTTTCAGAGGGCTTTTTTTTGATGATTTGCCCTTTATCAGAGGTAATTTGTTTCTAGGAGGCAAGCATCTCTCAACAGCTTTCACTTGTGACTTAATTTTTGAAGTTTCATACACTAAAAGGCATGTGAGGTTCAAACCCTGCACAGAACAAGTTGTAGGGCACTGATTTGTCTGCAGGTTTTTTTTAAGAAGCCCAGGGAGCCTCGTGGAATGTTACTGGACAGTCCTGTGAATCCTGATTTTTGTTTAATTGGAGTTTGGTGTATCATTTCACTGTGAGAAACATTTATTACATTGTTTATCTTTACCTATGTTATATGAATCATACAGTGAAATGGCATAAAACAATCAGGGAAAGAGAAACTTTACACCAAAATCAGAAGTTCATGTATCATTATAGATGTCAATAAGTATATTTTTTAAGTTTAATACTGGCAAGGTAAAACGTGTTTTGACAAAGAATTAGCTGCCTCATTTGGATCTAATAAATATCCTGCATTTGGAAGTCAGAAGTAGTGCTAACAAGTACAGAGAGAGCCCAAAATGCAGCCAGGGGATGAATAAGGCACACTCCCCACAAAGCACTCTCTTATACTTTCTGCAGTGAACTGACAGATAAAAGCTAAATATCATCTCTTTTAAAACACTTTTTCCCACAAAGGTTTGCCACAAGGCCAGACAGAGCTCAAAAGATGGTGATTAAATGGGAAAAGCTGCAATGCTGAAAGAGGTTGAAGAAACAGATCTTCTGGTTATGGTTGGGGTTGAATTTCATTTTATCTGGCAGGTTTAACCACAGAACTCTTCAAAAACGGCTGCAAGAAAGAGCTAAATGTGTCACCTACTAGGAAAAAAAGCAAAGTTGCCAAATAATGATCTGAAAGGAGAAACTTTGCTGGGTATTTTGGGTTAGGGCACAGCACTAAGAATACAGAAAATAAACAATATTTATAAACAATATGGAGAAAAATAAAGACTTCCAAAGGGCCAAAGAAGCAAAGCAGTTGCACCGGGGTGTGACAGCCAGGAAATGGGACTTGCAGTCAGAATGCTTATGGAAAAACAAGGATCTAAAACTGCAACCAGTGTCAAAATGATGCTGAAGTCCCTTCCCTTCCCTTTCTGCCATATGTGAGTGCCACCAGACAGGTCACCACTCAGCATTCTCACGTTACACCACGGTTTCACGTGTCCTTCTTCAGCTTGGGGGCTTATTCTTCTCACCAATCTCCAGATCTGCACTAAGATGAGTCTGTAATTCTGCCAGTGAAAAATCAGCAGCATTTCAAAGCACAGATGAGGAAGGAGAGGCATTCTCAAACTAAGTGAAAATAAAAGATGATCTCCTCTATGCTGCAAATGTGGCTAATGATATAAAAATCACAGAAATGGCAAAGAAATCCATCATTTTTTCCTTTGCCCCTCCCAGAGAAGAGCTACAAAGGTAAAATACGCTGAGGGACTCAAGACACTGCCATGACAATTTCAGGGCTAGAAACAACCTCTGCAAACATTCTTAGAAGGATCTTTTGGGGCTGTTACAACCTTCATATTGAGGTACAAATCTGACCAAGCTCCTTGGGTGCTTCCAGGAGATGTCTGGATGACACAAGGCCCAGTGGGTGAGCAGATCTCCCATTCATTCCCAGCAAGGAAAACAGTGGGTTTGTCCCTGCCTAGCCCTAGAGAATCCCTCCAGAGCCCCTGTCCCTTTGTGCTCCCCAGGGAACGAGGGGAAGGCAGCACTTACATTGGATACCACGGTGATAAATGCATGTGCTATGAGAAATGGCAGCGTCTCGGGGCTCCCGTACTCAAAACAATCCTTCATGAGGGAAAGGCCATTTTTGCCACAAAACAGACAAACATAACGAAGCAAGTGCAATGGTACTTCTACATCCTAGAAAGACATAAAAAAAGAATGTTAACCATCAATGTTAGAGCCATTCAGACATACAGAAAAACCAGACACAGAGGGATGAATTGTTAAAGTTTCTTGGGCAACTTACATTCATGTCACAGAACGCCCCTAATATATTGCTTTCTTGAGCAGAAATATCCTGTTCAAAAAGAAAAGAAATCTAATTAACTGAAGGAATAAAAACACATTTACAGAATTAAAAACCCAAATGACCATTACCAGTATTAACTAACAGAGGAAACTAAACCTCCAATTCAGAGGAAGATCATATCCCAAGTTTTGCTCCACTTTTACATTCCAAAACACACTTTTCACCTCTGTTTAGAAGTATATACAAGTCCACAAACACACTCAGAAGAACATCTCAGCAGTGGCTCTCAAGGGCTGGATGAATGGATCAGACTATGATCCCACCCCCTTTCACATCCCAAATTTTCTCAGCAGGAATATGGCAAAGGGGATAATCTGGCACATGGAACAGAACCAACCTGGGTACTCTGGAAGGCAATTTCTGCCTAAACATGAGACATACACCCAAACACCTGATTTTAGATGAAATGTAGGATGTCCCACATCCCTGCATTTAATCATTTAAGGGGTTAAACTGTCAAATTTGCCAGCAGAATATTAAAATTCCTTAACTACATCTTTTTATATATAACAAAACATATCACATAAGGCAAGTGTCATATTCCTCCAGGATTAAGGAACTGTATCACCCTATCAATATTAACTACTTGCTGCCACAAGAAATCTCTTTTCTACAAGTACTAAACTGAAGAAGGTTTGAGAAAATAGCTTTTGTTTTTCAAGTCCACAACACCCACTTGTTGGGCAGCAAAGAGCAGGAAGTTTCTTTGTTAGGGCTGTAACACATACTGTGTGTTGGGTGCACGTGGCTGGGGGCAAAAGAGCACTGGAGGTGTAAGAAGGGACTGTAAAACACAGCATTGCTTGTAGATAATTACAGCACAAATCCCTCTTCTTCCCATCCCTCCAGTACTGATAGTCACAAATCACAGGGAAGTTTAACATAAAGTTAAGTTTTTAACTGAAATTTCCTGAATAGATTTTAAATAGCTTTGTAGGAGTGAGCTCCCAACTGTAGCAGAGGATGCTGGAGGCAAGCAATTTTGGATGGATTAAGTGTGATACAAACATTTTGAATTATTCAATATGCTCATATTATAGCTAAGCATTTATTTTCTTTTTATTTCTGCTGAACTCTAAGTCATGCCTGAACTCGTGATACTCCACCAGTGATTTTTAGAGCAGCTCTGAAGGCAGTAGGTGGTGTGTTTTTAAGCAGCAAGAGGAGGTGTTCAGTGCTCTGCTCATGGAAACTGCAGAAAGACTGTGAGAAATTTCATTACTTTTCTTGAATAAAACAGAGACTTGTTGTCAAGTGAACTACAGGCCTTGGAATACAGGAACCACAAACTCAGGGAGGGCTGCAAAGCTTGGAGGAGTGCTGCAGTTCAGAGACAGTCTGATGGAACACAACAGCCTGAGAGCTCCTTAAGCTCAGGTTTATCAAGAAATGAGAATTCCTCATGGGAATCTAACATAGCAGCAAATCCCACCAGTCCTTCAGGGGACCTTACAGCAGCCTTCCAGCCCTAAAGGGGGCTGGAGAAAAGCTGGAGAAGGACTTTTTACAAAGGCATGAAGGGATAGTGTCCCAAAGTCATGGAGCAAGAGGAATAGCTTCCCCCTAGGAGGGCAGGGTTAGGTTTGGTACTAAGAGGAAATCCCTCCCTGGGAGGGTGGGCAGGCCCTGGCACAGGTTGGGCAGAGAAGCTGTGGCTGCCCTTGGATCCCTGCAAGTACCCAAGGCCAGGTTGGATGGCACTTGGAGCAACCTGGGATGGTGGAAGGTGTCCCTGTCCAGGGGGGAGGCACTGGGTGAAAGTATGATAAAAAATAGGGCATACAGTCTTAACCTACCCTGCATGCAAGAGCTCTTAAAAGTATCTCATTTTTTTTTAAAAATCGACTCATTTCAAAGCATGAACATTTCTCAAAAAAACAATCAATCATATTTATAAAAATACTTTGAGTTAATTCTCGTTAGGATGGAAAACAGACACAAAGGCTTCTCTGGGCACCAAAAATACTGATGGATTTCAAGAGAAGCAACTGGTGTGTAAAGGCCCAGTTGTTGTGATCTTCCTGGACTCCTAAAGCAGGGAAACCCTTCGAGTTCCACATGGATGCTACACCAGCTTCCCCCAAGAACTTCCTGGCAGATTCAGTCAGTCCGGGAATCTGTTTAACTTGCCAGTACAGATAATACACAAAACAGGGATTTGAATTTTATGTTCTCTTGAGGACTGAGACCAAGCCTGATTTAAAACCAAAAGTGCTCTTCTAGTAACTTCTCTCAATTTAATTAAGAAGTGCTTTAGACTGAAACCCAAAATGAAATTCTCAACCTCAGTGAGTTACTCACAGGAGCAGCATTCTGACATCAAAATACCTAACAGTACTATAGAATAACAGAATCCTAGTGCTTCCTAAACCCAGGAAATCTCAGTTTATGGGGGTGATTATTGATGCTGGGACCTTTTGAAACCAAAGGAAAAAATCTCTCCCTAAAAAAATGAAAAAGTAACATGACAAATACAGCAGGTGTCCCCTGGGTCTAAATCATTTTAAGGCTACACACCAAGGGAAGAAGAAATCCCACCAGGCACTCAGAGATTTTCTTTTTATCATTTGGAAGTGGAATTGAAGGAGAAGAAAAAAATACATGAAACTGTCATTTAAAAGAATCAAGTGTGCTGATAGATAGAAAGGTTGCCCAGAATTGTCCATCCCATAAGCTCTGGAGCTGGTTTCAGTCCCTGTCCCACAGAGGATAAATCACTTTGGCAGCCACTGATTTATTGTTTTAACTGACAAGACAGATCTGCCCTGTACAGCTCCTGCCTGCAGAGCCTGAACTGCAGATTAATTGATGTATGGGGAAGTTTAAGAGGCAGCTCAGAACGAGCGATGGGAAACTCCAAATCCACAAATCCTAAAATCCACAAATCCTAACGTTGCCACCATCTTCTATATACACATATTTGAAACAACCTCTATTATCTTATGGCCAGATGTTTTGGAATAGGACAACCCAAAATCCAGCCCACCTAAAAAACCTGCTGTGTTGAAGTTTTAACTCAGTTTCCTGTCAGATCTGGAGGATTCATTCAACAAGAACCCATGAGATGTTGGGACCACCCTAACACACATCACCCAAAATTGTACAAGATTTGGTATGTTCTCATTCTGGACTTGGGTTTATAAATTAACCTTCACCACTCAGAGCTCAAATAGAGCTCCCAAAACTCTCTAAATAAGGAATAAAAAATAGAGTGAGTTAACTGCAGTTTAATTCTTCACTCTGACCTTCTCAAAAGTTTGTTGGATAGAAGGGTTTCTATAAAGCTAAATGTACATCTTCTTTCCACACAGATCTTGTCAAGGAATTGGTTATCTGTTATTAGACTACCACAAGTTGGATCAAAAGCCAACCTTACCAAGAAATATGTTCTTCCCCTGGGAAATGCTAACACAATCATTTATTTCAGAAACTGTGAATTAAACATGGCAGGATTTTTGAAAAGGTTTTTTTTTCCCCCAGGAGAAAATAGGGGAAATGTGATTTTTAGTTATAACAAATATCAGAGAGAAAAATCAGCACTGTGGAACAAGGCTACTTGTGCAGAGCTCAGTTACTGCAGTCAATTTAAGAGCTGTTCTAACAAGTTTGGTCTTGCACAAAGTCCAGTTTCTGAAGCTTTGCTTTTAGAGACACAGACTGCAATGAGAAGAAATCAGTAAATATTCATGGGGTACCTTCTGGAAGAAAGGCTTTGCTCCAGTTCCCTTTCTGCCCTCCTGTTATTTAAACAGTGCAATAACTCAGTGTACAGTTCCACCCAACCTTGTCAATATATTACCTATAAAAGGTCAGCATATTTTAAAGAAAGTGTAAGAGGATGTGTTGAGTTTTTCTGAGGAGTTCTGAAGTCAACAGGAGAGCTGGACCTGCAATGCTGTGCACCAAAACCACACAGTCTGCTCATCAATGAGAGCAGCTAACCTTTGCCAAAGGAACTCACTACACACACAAAGAAGATGTACCTCTATTGTGGGATGGGTATTATGCTTATAAGCTGTGTAGAGAGGAAACTGAATCTGAAAGATCTTTGCCACACACAGCAGCAACTTCTCCTTCTCATCAGTGCTCCACAAGCCAAAAGCATCCGTGTTCTTGGCAGGCTCCTCCTCGGGCAGGAGACAAGTTCTTGCAGAATCAAACTTTTTCTCTAGACATTTTTGTCTTTCTCCATGTTGTTCTTCATGAGACTCTCTCTCTACATTGAGGGGCTCCTCGTGGTTACTCTGCTCTTGCCACGTGGACTCGAGGCTGAGAGTGCAATGTTTACAGAGCTGGTCCCGCAGAGCTTGAACTTGGGCAATCACTAAGTTAATGAGGGCACAGACCACTTGGTTAAAGATCTCCAGGTGTTTATACTCCTTGAAACAGCACAAACATTGCCTGCAAGAAAACACAAACACAGCTGAAAATTCCTGAAGCAGCTAAAACCAGGTCATGAAAAGAACCCTTCACATTAAAACATTTGAAATTAAGTATTTCATACGGAACCCCAACTATAACAGACTCTACCCAGCAGCAAGCGGGAGTCACAAAGCCTTCCTTCAACCCTCTGAACATCCCATTACTTTCAAATGACCAAAACCAGTCCCTGTTATCATTTACCAGCTGCTCCTGTGAGTAAAATACAGTAAAAAAGCTCCTGTGGGCAAGGTCACTGTGCTAGGACAGCAGCAGTGTTTCCCAGGATGTTCCTGAACCCAGCTCCTCATCTCCTTTTCTCTCTTGCTCTTCACTGCAATAAATCACCTGACTTTCTTGTCAGCCAGGTAAGAACTCATTAGCGTTACTTTCAAACCAATAGGCCTGCAAAAGAATTTTATTTTTATTTGAGTGTTTAAGCTCACTTCCTTTATCTGCATTTGGACAGTGATCCCATGGCCATTGGAACCCTTTACCCATCTAGGGAAATGCATTATCTTCAGACCCTTTTTCACTTGGCAGCACCACAGATTATTCCCTTGATTATTTACTGACACACTGTAAACACAAAAGAACAAGGGGGAAAACTGAACACCATCCCTTTACCAATATAATGAGAAAAATCAATAAAAGCATGGAGTTGGAAAGCTCTGACACAACTCTAAGTGTGGGCAAGGATACCTATGTATGTAAAATGGATTCTGGCTGCATAAAGCAGATACCCTAGAACCTATTTCTGGGCACAGCTGCTTCTCCCATACAAACAAGCAACTGCCTTATTCTGAACAGAAGGTGGAGGAGATTTCCCCAAAGGATCTAAATCCTAGAGAACACAGAGAAGAAACCATCACTGCATGTCAATCAGCAGGCAAAAGGTAGGGCAAGAAATCAACTATAAGAAGCAATTCAAAAAATTCTGCTGCAAACATAGTGTTTGATTCGGAAAATGGGCTTAAAAACTATAATTTGGAAGAAAAAAAGATCAAGAGAGGCCAGAACTGTGACAGGTAGAGGGTGCTGCCTCTCTTGATAGAACACCAACATGCCCTAGAGCAACAGCTCTTAAAGCACATACTTTCTAAACAAGTACCTTTTTTTTTTTTCCCAGTGGCTTAGACAAAAAGCCAGCATTCAGGATTCCCTAATTTCAGCAGAGATACAGTGATTCAAGCATGTCAACCCTTTTGTAGCATCTATGCAGGAAGAAAAAATCCCCTTTAATATTGTGTAAGGGGACTGTGCCTTTACCCATTTGAAAAGCAGATGCCTGCCATTTACTTGTAAATGTATTTTCATATTAATAAATGACAGCAACGGATTACAGGCAAAACCAAGTGTATCCTCAAGCACTTCTCCTTGGGGAAAACTATCTACAAAAGGTCCATCACTTATGCCTATAAATTACTGCCCCACTTGGGTGTAACAAATTACTCCCAGTAACAATGGGAACAGCCTGGTGAACACTTCTCACATACTGGAGAATTTTTTTCCAAGACAGAGGTATGTGCAAAACCTCCAAGTCTTCCTCTGTCAGAATGTGCCCACAGGAAGAGCTCCACCAAGAATCAGAGATCTATAAAAGATGAGTATTCTGCTTCTTGGAATGTAACTGTTTGCAGAAGGATACCAAAATAGAAGCACTACATGCAGATGGAAGAAAAAGGTGCTCTCCAAGCTGAGTTGCCAACTGATGTTCTGAAGGAAAGCAGAGATTTAAACTACAGGCAACAAAGTAAAAAGCAGCTCTCAGGGAAGGCCTCAAGCCCAAAACAACAAGCAGGACTCTCAAAAGCCCATTTGGCAGAGGAGAGACAGAAATTAAAATGTCAAGTAAAACGCCTTCCTGTGGCCTCTCTGTTAGACTCTGCTTTGAACAGCTTAAGGGCTGTTTTCCATACCCTTTTTTAGTAGGAAGCCATTTCATATGGAAGGTAACAGAGAAACCAGAAGAAAATCCAGAGTTAGATGTTATCTAATCTTTATTTTTTTCCTTCAGGTTGGATTTGTCATACTATAGCTGTTGAACAGGACAAAACTCTGAACAGATGATGCCCTGGAAAAGGGCTGGGTTGCAACTGTTCTCAGAAAAAACTGGGACCTAGGGCCTGTCAAGAAATGACAGGATTTTGCTTTCTGTGCCTGCTGTTTCTTTGGATTTCAAAATTCCTTCTCTGTGTCTGAAAGCACATGGCAGAAGATAATGAACTTGGCTTGTCATCTCGTGGCAGAATGAGGAAGAAGAGGATGCTGCTTTCACAGGTAGCCAAAATGTAACATTCCTCTTTTTTTTGTTTTCCTTTGGAGTCTTCTAAATACCCAAATAATGTTTTCCAATTCATCCTTTATGCTCTTCCTAATATTTCTTACCGTTCAGTTTGGTCTTGTAACCCCTGCTGAACACTGAATTCTAAACATCTTTACTGCAAATTCTCTCTAAAAACTTCTATCCATACATTTCCATGTGCTGGGAAAAAATAAGTAGCTGGAAATAAGCAGAACAGCTGATAGCATTACTTAAAAAAAAAAACAACAAACTGAAACCCACAGTAATTTAAATACTTGATTAAAGGGAATAATGCAGTTGATTTAAGACAACCATGTGCAAAGCATTTTCTTTATCAGCTTAGTAGCTGTGGGCTGCAATCTTTCATCATCTTGACTTGGAGTATGAGGACATGGAGAAAAATGGAACATGATGGTTCCATTCAGAGTCATCTTTTCTTTAATTCTTCTTCCCCTGCCCTGCCTCCACAGAGACTGGTCAGAAAATTCCCTGTTAAAGCAGCACCACACATTATTTGTCATTGTAACACAGCTATTTATTTTGCTACCCCATTATTACAGCTTCCAGAATGCCAATTAGATTCAAAATATGCTTTGCCCAAAATGCACGGGGTAACATGTTTATTTTTTTTAAGCAGTGAAATGGTCTTTACTCTCCAAGTGTCACTCAGCTACACATTAATACCTTGCCCATTCTAATTCACTCCACTGTATTGCCAAGAAGGTAAAGCTGCTGTTGAGCTTCACTATCAGCAACATTCAAGCTCAATCCAAAATTACCTTTGCGTCCAGGAATTGATGTAAGCAAATATCTTGAGGGCATGTTCCTTTCTGAGCTGCAATGCATCACCACCTTCAATGTCTGATACTAAACAAAACAAAAACAAACATATTAGGAGGAAAACCCCCAACATTCCACCGCTGTATTTTTATTAGACATTATATTTGAGAGCATGAAAAATAAATATATTTTCATACTGGAAAATGAAGTCCCTCTACTGGAGCAAAAATATGTAATTTGGTTAAGAGAAGTTTTGATGCAAGTGACTGGAAAACAGAGAGTGCACAGTGTTCTTGAAAACTGCTGAGAAAATCAGTGAGGGAGGACAGACCCTTCTTGCAATGCTGTTTTTATGAAATCCTCTTTATAAGCTTCACTGGGAGCTACTGATTGACGTGCACTTTCAAATATGAACCTTCCACAATTTTACTCATCAACCAGATGCTTTAGGTTTGGGGGTTTTGTTGCTTTGTTGGGTTTTTACCCCTGATTTTAAAAGGCTGCATTTTGAGATGACCACAATACCTCAACTTCCTTTTCCTGATCAGATAAAGACTGCAAAAAACAAGTAAACAAACAAAAGCCCAACCACAACTGAACTGTCAGGATCACCCCAATGTGCAGGGTACATATAAGGTTATTTCAGAGGAGCTGAGCTGAGGATTTTTGCCTTCAAATATAGACACAACTACGACGACATTTAACCATCATGAATCACTAATTGGCAAAATGAAAAATGCTCACCACGTTGACTGCAGATGGAAACCAGAACAGTTCTGCACCGAGTTCAAGCCCCAACCATTTCAATGAGCTGTTATCAAATGTCCCACTTCCATCTCAAAAGGCTCCTACAGTCCAAGAAGCCAAACACCAGTAGCTCCCTTCATGCAGGAACTGGTTATATCCCAGGGCACTGCATTCTGTCTCCTGGCCACACACCCTTCCCTGACTCCCAATTCTTCCTTCCTCCTTGTCCTGCATTTCCAAACACTCGTACAATTATCTCATTGCTACACAAACTGAGAAGGTCAGCACTCCTTTTAAATGGACCTCTGCATTTGAACCAAACTAAATATTCATCTCCACATTTCCCAGGAAATCTCAAGTATTACACGCTCACAAAACCACTTCATGCACAAGCCTTGGGGGAAGGCTCTATGACAGCAAGTTCTTCAGAATCCCTGCCTCAGCCTCCCCAGCTCTGCTGTGATCCATCAATACAGGTTTCCAAAAGCTAAAGCTAATGCAAGTCTGCTGGCAGAGATCAGAAAGCAAAGCTCAGAAGGAAACCACTTCACAGAATAATCCCACTGAACAAATACTTATGACTTCTTTGAAAAAAGGACATCCATATGCACACACACCTCCCCATTTTCATATATATGCATACACACAAGTATTAAACTGTACCAAAAGCAGTCTCTCAAGAGGATACCATCAAACTTCAAGAACCACTTTCCTGTCTCACTTCTAGAAGGCTTCAAAGCTCCTACACAACACTGGACAGACTCCAACATGGGTATCACTCAATACTACCTTTGCTTTTACACACCACAAATTACCACAACACTTGATGTCTCATGGCCAAAGCACATTGCTAAAGAAACCAAGAACTCCATCACACAATGTAGGTCAAGCTTACCACAAAAGACACATCCTTAGCTATAGATAAGATCTAAAACAAAAGACTTGCCCAGCATGAAAGGTTCCTAAAACCTCTGTTTTCCCAAATTTGTAAGCACTGTTTCACTAAGATGAATTCCTTCAGACTTGACAGGAAAAAAAAAATTGTTGACAAGAATTTAGTAGCAACAAAACTAATTCTGCCTTGTAGGATCTTATACAGACATTTATAAAACTTGTTCATCCTCACATCACCCTCCATAAAAACCACACTGACAAAGACAGTAACTCTTACTTCCACAGCAGCCTTTCCACTGCAATTATTTGAATCACTCCCAAATTTCCTTCTATGAGATTAAGAAGAACTGAAAGTTAAGCAAACTGGTCCCTTAGAAGTTACAACTGCCTCATAAAGAGCACAGAACGGAGAAGTTCTGGAAATACAGAAACTTATGCCCCAGGTCAAAACAGGGGTGGATATGGACTAGGTGGAGAAACCTGTTATTTCCCTGTTTATGCATCCTGTATCTCTCACGCTGACCAACTTCAACTGGCCTTGTTAATTAATCATTGCTAATTAATAGTGGCTACAGACATGATTTCCCTTTTGTCTTCTGTACCTAGAAATATTCTTGGGTTTGTTCCTGAAAAGACTCAGAGGGCTCCAACCAGGAGCAACCCTACTGAGGCTGCAGTTTCCCATGGAGCTGATCTGTCTGTGCCACCCCCAAGGGGCAGTGACAGTGGCAGGGCTGCTCCTCCTGCACCTTACCTGGAGCTCTCTTTTGCTCCTCAGCAGAAATTACCTTGTTCAGCTCAGTTAATTTCTGTCCTCACAGCCAAGATTTCCATCTTAGGCTTTGGAGTTCTCACCTTATTCCGAATACAAACTTTGGGGATGCTCTTGACTTACAGCACCTGTGTGGGGACACATGAAGCTTGAGGCACAGAAACAACTGATTATGGACACTAATATTGCCTTAATTGATCACGGTGCAGACAAGAAAAGCAACGGGAACAAACACACTCCTTGGCATTCCTGAGCATTTCCTGACCTCAGTCAGTTCTGCAAGGACTCCCTTGCTGCACATGATTCCCCTTCCAAATGCTGATGTCTGTCCCCTTTAAAATTAGTTTGCTT
>JAWWEE010000105.1:2180684-2194123 GCA_035221455.1 Xenops minutus | reverse complement strand
AGTTAAACCAGACTCATTCACTGGGGAAAAAAGCATGTCCTTTCATTGTCTCCCACATTCCAGCATCCCACCATGCCTAAGAACCTCTCAATCTGCTGCCTCCCCACCCTCTTACCCTTCCACTGTTTCAAACCCAGCAGTAACAATCAGGTCAAACTTTTCCCCAAACTTTTCCTGCACCAAGCCTCCTTCCTGCAAATTGATCCCTGGTCTCACCCCTAAGGCATCTTTGTGTGTTCTGAGAGCCTCTGGGGCTCATCAAGGTGGCAGCTTGTGTGCTCCCATCAGTAAGAATTGAGAAATGTGCTCCAGAGCTTTACAGCCAGGCATTCCAGGATCTGTAAGCATCCCTCCCAGCACAGCACTCCAATCCTGGGCTCAGCCCCTTCATTCCCTGGCTGCAGAGGCAGTTCCTTTCTCCAGGCACTCTCAAGGCAGCAGTGGTAGAGATGCTCTCCTTCCCTGTCTCTGGGCTCAACTTTCCCCTGCCTCCCTAAATTTGCTCTACCAAATCTTTCCTCCCAGTTAAAGACCTTCTCACCCTCCAGTCCCTCCTTCTCCCTCTGACTTCCCATGCACAAACACCTTCACCCTGTGCTAGATCCAATTTCAAAAGGAGCATAGCCCAGTTCAAGCCCACACTCCAGTGCCATCCAGAGCCACACTCTTCAACCACCACCAGCACTCCTACAGGAGCCTCGAGAACTGAGTCTTCACCACATGGTTTAGAGAGCTATTTATCACAGTGACACCATAAAATAAAGAGCTGAGCTGCTTAACTAACCAAAGTAATAATTAATTGCCTGATTTAACATCTAGTTTACCAGTTTTCATGTATTTAAAAAAAAAGGCAGGCTGACTTAGAGTGTAATTGTTTATTCAAGTAGCTGATGAGAAGCCAAAACACACGAGGGTCAAAGTCAAAATTTAAAACATATTATAAAAAAAGAAGAGTATTTCCTCACTGTTTCCTCAGCCTCCTGTTTTACTTGGCTGGCTTTAAATGAAAACTTGGGTGATTTAACCTAATCATCCACAAAAGGGTGATTTGCTACAAGTGTGTCACAGTACTAGAAACAACACCATCTCCCAAACTAAGAAAAAACCCTATTAATAAATGTACTAAACCAAGAAAATTACAGAAAGTGACAAAAACACGTATCAATTGCAAAGAGCAGGGCAATAAAATTTCAACTGTGGACAAACGAAGCTCAGATCGTAAGTGCAGTTTTAGCAAGAACTTCAGAGCTGGAGGAACAGACTGTAATTAGACCTCAAGGACAACTATCATGCTGGACTTGTGGGGAATATCCTATATCCAAAGGTCACTTACCACACCAAGTACAAAATCAACTGGCAAGCAAAAATAATCACTTTTAATAGCATGGTTCCCCTACTTTCAGAAATATAACAGAGTCACAAGTAAACAATAGAAAACTCTAATACCTGTAACTCTAATTTCTACATATTCAAAACTGTGACAAGGTACAGCTGCACAGGGATTCTGCCCCTCTCCTCCCCTCCTCCCCCAAACCTCATCTGATAGCAGCTTCTCATGGGAAAGACTGGATCACTTGCAAAATGAACATTATTCTCAGAAATTGTTCCCTGGTACAAAATAAACGGAGGAAACGAGCCGTGCACTAAACAAAACAAAAGGACTAGGGGCAATAATACTAATCTTGAAAGAAATATATATATAATCTGTCTAAGCACCATTGTTCACACAGAGAACCAGCACTTTAATGCCTTGAGAGGTTTTCAGTGCTTTTTAGGTTTCTTTTTGCTTATTATAAACAGTATGTTAGATGGCAGGCACACAGTTCAGCACCTCGACTTCCATCTATCAGAATCGCTTCTTTATTATAAAGAATTCATGACTGGCTTAGATTGATTCCCACAGTGCTTCAAACCTTCAGAGAGCCATCCTTGACAAGCACCTGAAAGGACAGTGCCAGCTTGAAGATCAGTGGCCATAGTTTACCTGCCCAGGCTTCCCTGCAACTTTTCAGAGAGCAGGCAGTCAGTCTTCTTTCTACTTCTCAGTGTCCCTAACACAAAAGCATCTCAGAACACTGACTAGATGTGCAAAACCGGAGAGAAACTCTACTGCAGAATGTACTAGCAAATTAAAAAACTTAATTCCTCAGTATTAAAATCACGGTTAAATGCCAGGTCAACACAGGACCTATCAGATCTGTAATCCAAAATACTGTAGCAATAAATTCTATAAGGCTTGGCTAAAGTGCTTGAGTGCCCTCAATGCTCCCTTTATGATACTCACCCTGCCACTACAGCACAGCATTCCAACTAACTATACCCACTTCCGTCCCTGAATTCATTTGAAATCTACATCAAACTCTAAATTTCTTATATTTATCAATATTCCGTCTTGGTAAACACACTTCTTTCCTGCAAGTTTTGAATTACAAATACTACAACACAAATATTTTGAAAACATGATAGCTTAAAGACAACTTTTAAAGTCTCCCTTCCTTAGAAAACACAAGCTGCGATCACCTTACTGGCCTGTCAGACACAAACTTTTGACTATAAAGGCAATTTCAACGAATGTGACAAAGGTTTGCAAGCCTGGACACTGGGTTCTTATGAAAGGAAATACAGCAGCTACTCCAAAGAGTAAGGAAAAGGCAGTTACGACTGGTATTGCCATTCAGCACCTGTGCAATTCCGGTCAGCAAGGCCTGAGGAGTTAACTCAGTATCCCAATGCACAGCACAGTTACACAGGGAGTAGAAAAGGCCTTGGTATGTTCACCAACCAGACAGCTCTTCTAAGATAAAACTTCACCAGAGCAGGACAAATGAGCTGGTCTCAGGTACCTGCTGCCTTTATCTTCAGCCTGCAAACACCACCAAGTTCTCTCTCCTTCAATCTCTACATTTCCCTTTCCATCCTATCTCCCTCATCAGCAAAACCCTATTTTCTTTTACTATAAAATGTTCATGCAGTCTGGAACAAAACAGCAGCAGCTGAGTCTGAGCAGTACCAAATTTCAGAATTGTGCCCTGTCAGAAGTGATGCCACCCTGATGTTTCCAGACTTTGGATTATAATGCCCCCTTTAAAATGGCTGTCAACATCTACCTAAGCCAACAATTGTCCTTCTTAAGGACACCTTCTGACTTTCATCTTCCCTAAGAGAATGTGTCACAGCAAATGCTTCCAGGAGCAGTTCCACATGAAATTGTGAGTTGTCAGAATGCACCCAGACTTACCCAGCACACTGGGGCTGGTTCTATCCAGAACTCCCCCAGTGAACTGCAATGTCAATAAACTCTCAGATACACCATCTCAAGTGTCAAGCACAGCTGAGCCAGGCCCAGTCCAGCAGCAGCCACTACACCTTCCACACACAGCCAAGCCTAAGTTACTACACTGTGTAAATTCACACTGTTCCCACACACTGAGCCACAGGCCAAAGTTCACACACACTGGATGGATGCATGTCCAGCAGTGGAAATCTGGTCTGGACTAGATGGGAGTGTGAAATACCTCCTTCATGCCAATGCCTGAGGAACAAGCAGTATCCCACCCAGCACAGAGGGGCATGCATAGAGACGAGCACAGGACTACCACCAAAGGTTCAGGAGCTTCCAGCAGTTAAACACTGTGGAATGCACAGATGGCCTTTTGCACCAAAGACCAGCAGGAAATGGTGTAAACCAGCTTGTGGGAGATACTGGCTCAGACTGCACATTGCTCTGGCTCTGCTGGCCCCTGAAGACCCCCCAAGAGTGTCCACATTGGCCTTTTCACACCGTCAGCTTCCCAGAGGGCTCCCTGACCCCAGCACTGCCCAGCAGGAACTGTCAAAGCTGCTCCCAACCAGTGGGATGTCCAGGGTGGTGGAATTCATACTATGAAGGCAGAGTGAGGGGAGCAGCAGCCACTGGTGGTGCAGCACAGCACCAGCTCAGTGTCAGCCCCAGCAGGCAGAAGGATATGAAAAGGTCTGTGGTATCTCTGCAGTGTTACCTAGAGTTCCCAGCAGCAAAGATATTGCAGTCCTCCCTCTCCAGGGAAAGGCAAGTTACACATCACGAAGGGAAAAAAACCAGAAAGCAATTTCAAAGCATTTGTGCCTTTTGCTGGAGTTTAAAAAAATTTTAAAAAAAGTTGTAGTCTTATTGCAGAGTCCTATTTTAACTCAGTATTGTAAATTGTGTTTGACTCCAAGACAAGATATTACAAATCTGGGAAGACTGTTTTCATCTCTATATTGAAGCTGTTGTAGTTCCTCTTTCAGTTAAAAAAAACAAAAACAAAAAAAACCCCCTAGCTCAATTAAAGTAGTATTTCCACACAATCAAGTCTGCTTGACATCACCAAAACACAGAGTAGATGTGGAAAGCCAGGCTGCCCATCATAATATTTTGACAACAGCCACTGCAAGTTTCTTAAGGAATCAATTTGGGATGGGATAAGCACTGCATAAACCCAGCTTTTCCCAGCATATCACTAATTACCCCAAGGTACATTTCAAAGCCAGGGCTGACACTGTCAATGCCAAAACTACTGCTCTGACAAAGGATTGCTTGCCTTCAGTTTACAAGAGAGTACTTGAATTCTTTCCTTTCAATAACATATTACCTTCAAAAACAATGTATGAGTACTTAATGACTCTGGGTTTGAATGATTTTTCTTTAATATTCCAGCCCTGAACTTTTTCTAAAATACTGCTTTAAGGTGAAAACACAGATCTCCAAGCTTATCAAAAAACTTTGTAAATAGAACAAAGATTTAATTGCATGAACAAGGTTCCAAAAGCTAGAGAGATTTCCTATTAGTCTTAATTAAAAGTAAAAAGGAATGCAAAAATTAAAATACCTACTCCAGGAAGCATTCTATTTTCAAGAGAGAGCTTTGCAAATGAGTTCAGCTGTACTACTTGGCAGGCTGTGAATCAGTCACAGACAACAACAGCAGCTTTCCCCCACAACCAGAAAGAAAAGGCCCACGGCTGAGCCACCCTGGCCTGTAAGAAGCAAGAGATTACCAGGACATTCACAACAAAAGCATCTAATGATGTGTTCCAGGTTTTAGGGACAAAACCTGGAGGTTTTGCGAGAGGCAGATACAATTAAATAACTTCTTACACAGTATATTTAAGCCTGCTTAAACAAGGAGATGAGAGGTAAACGGGCAGTGGGTCCTTCCAGGCAATGGAGTTTCAGACAGGGCAGTGAAAGCCCAAGAAGGGCTTGCTCAGCATTTCAACTCCAAGGCTCTATTTGTTTCCATCAGCACAGGTGCAGGCAACCCTCATTCAAAAAGGAGAATAAAAGACTCAGAAAGGCTAAGCAAGCTATGAAGTCACAGTCTCTCTCAACTTTCAAATGTCCACTCAAATTCTGCACTCACTTGTGCTAGCTAATCAGCACTTAGGAATTCTCTGAAACACACTGTGAATTCAGGAGTTTATTGGCTAAAGCATAATTATATATATTTTTCCTGAAAACCAGCAGACTGAAAGAAGAGGTGACTGAAGGCCATATAAGATATGGCCATAAAAGATGACTGAAGGTCTATACAAGTATCTCCAAGACTGCATTACAGTTCCATGACAAATATTCCCCCCGGTTAGAAAACGTATTTACAGATGGTATTTTGATAGAAACAAATGTTTTCCAGGGCTCAGCCTTTCACAGACAGCCCACTTCCCGAATTCCTCGGTAAATATTGATATTCCAGCCCCTCTGCAGCTTTCCTGGAGCTGTCCTCCCTTGCAAACATGCCACTGTCCCTTCCCAGCACTGTCCCCAGCTTCTCCAAGCAGGAAGAGCTCACAAGTGAAAGCACTGTCAGTTTTGTTGATGGCCACAGAGTTTATGATCAAAATTGGTTATCAGATTTGCAAACAACAGGGACTATGAGCAGAAGATTGCTCTGAAAAATGCAACTTTTTCAGCTCACACAGCCTTAAAAAGTAACTTCACTGGTGGTAAAATCAATGGGGTTTGTATCAAAACTTAAATCACTAAAAATTATGACATGATAATAGTATTACCAATTAATAAATAGGCAACTGACCACTTCCTGAAAATGAAATTAATTCTCATGAAAAATTACTAAATCCCCCCCCAAAATGAGTTGAGAAACACAACAGAAGGATACAGACAATGAGTTTTGCACGACATAAAGCACATACTCCCTGTTTCTATATACAACCATATAGATTAAAAACTCTCCAATTATTAAAACAGTGCCATGACTTGGAGGGTTCCTCAACGTAGTGTGGAAAGAGGCAAAAACCCCTTGGCCACTCACTCCCCAGATGGAAACCCATGACCTGCAAGGATGCTGGTCTAGAAATTGTGCCTCAATTGTCACATGTTTCCAAAGTCTTGTTTACAACTCTTCTATGAACTAACTGAATGGAAGTGAACACCTAAAGGTGCTTTTTCCACAGGGACCTTCTCTGACAAGTTTCAACTTCTTCAATCAGTTGTTCCAGCAGTAAGCCTCACAAGCTCCATCCAAACTCAGTGAGCTGCAATGCACTGGCACCAGAGCTCCCTCAAGCAGCTCATCTTCCACCACACATTCCAGAAACAAAACTTTGCAAATCTACAAACAAGCTGGGTATCTTTACTGAAGTATTAACACCAAAGAGATCCTCACAGTTGCGTATCCATGCTTAGCATTCCAATGGCAAATCCATTCCTATACAAGGAAAGGAACAAAGTAGCTTCTTATCATTTTGTGTTTTCTAGAAATTGCCAATTTGCTGGAAAAAAAAGGAAAGAAATCACCCCAATATATGTTTAAACAACAGAAATTAAATGGCCACAACTCTATTTAATTGCAGCATGGCATTACTATAAGCAGCACTGAGTAATCATCACAACCCCTTGAAGACATTAAGATTCTTTTCCATATTGTCCCAGCATCCTGATAACTATTGATGTGCAGCTTGGCCTGCAAAAATCCCTCCTAGCTACCTGAAAAGGAGAACTCAAAGAAGGAAATACAAGACATAAAAGGAACAAGAAGTAACATTGCTCTCCCCTTCCAAGCTCTAAAATGCCAAATTGCATCACTTGACCAGAGAACAGGATTCCAAGATTTGCTTTTCTGAGTCAATGTTACCTCAACACAAGGAGATGGAAGCAAACCAGTGGTGTGGGGAAATCAAGAAGCAAGGAATTAAAACCCACAAGTGAAAAGTCAGTATTAGCAATGAAGAAATGCATTTTACTGTTTAGCACAGAAGCAAAATAAGCCACCAGGAATTCCACGAACTAAAAGAACGGGCGAGTGGCAGTGCCCTGATGCCATGGCAGACAAAGCCCTTGGCTCTCCAGAGGCCAAGGCATGGCCTCCAAGGCAGGCCCAGGGAAATGGGGCCAGTTGTGCTCTCCAAGGGACTCCCCCTTCAGTCCTGGAGTGACACTGTGAGCCCAGGCATCTGCTCCCCACAGTGTCCCAGGAAGCTCCACACCACCTGCACATCCAAAGACAGGTCTAAGAGCTGGGCTCTTCTAAGAACTGACACTAACAACACCCAGGGTAGCCCCAAGCACATCAGCTTGGACTCAGCCCAGGAATTTCTTGGGACTTGCTTGAAAGCTTCCCTTACAGAGGGAAGGCCAAATAGCACCAAAAGGTACGACAAAAAAAATAATAATCTCACAGGAAGATTTCCTACATGGGACACAAGATGACTTCAAGTTTTACACTAGTATCTTTTGAAAGAAAACAAAAAAGCCAAATGGAGAGAGAAAGGGATGTTGTTGTTTTCCTTTCTTGCTTTCTTCATTTCCCTTGAAGTTATCTTGAAGTTATCCACATAAGTGAGCAGGGATACAATGGGAGAGCCTCATGACTTCGAGGATATTGTTACAAGTGCATCTCCAACAGAAGATTTCCCTGAATACAAAGAGCAGCATCTCAGTAAATCCATGCCAGGGGTCCATAACTCACCACAGGACTCAGCAGAATGGGATTTACGTAACTCATCTTCAGCATCAGTGATCAAGCAACTTGAGCAATGAGAAAGAACCAGTTTGCAGCAGCCTGAACAGGAAAAGTCTCAGGACAAAATCATTTTTGATCACATCAAATAACGAGAACCAAAATAATTCTACAGAACAAAAGCTGGAATATCTTTCCAAAATAGAAGCCTTTTTGCTACTAAAGTCACAGAGCTTTTCCCTCAACTGCTTTACAATTACAAACAAGTTAAAACCAACTTTATCTCAGTGTCACTTTCCCTTTTGCTTTAGAAAGTTCACAATTAGGAAGGGTACAAGTTCCTCCATCCATTTCTTTCCTCTGGTTACTCCAATTCATTTGGAGCAGCACTTTATCACAGTTCATAACTGCAATCTAGCAATACTGCTATAAAGAAAAGGTTATTTTCATTTTCCTAGAAGTCTGACTGCTCATCACCTTAAAAAAGGTCCAAGACAAAAGCAAACAAAAAACAAGTACTGAATTTCAGCTTCATAAACAAATGATCTTCTTGTCTTCAACAAGAGACACTGAAGATTTAGGTTAGTGCGGTAGAGTTGGGCAGTTACTCCCAATAACTCCTCCATCTTGTCTCTGTAAAAGTTCCAAACATGGAAGTATCATTTAAGTGGCAAGAAAAGATGAATCTTGAAAAAAAAAGGTAAAGAAAAAAGCCATGCACCAGAGACAACAGTTCTACAGGAGGAATCATCAGTCAAATGAAACTTTAGATTTGCACCAAACACTAGAGGTAATCGAATAATCAATCCTGAAGCTTTCAGGTAACCACTAAACAAGTAACAGCAGCTCTTGCAGACCAAGGGATGTTAATGATGCAATATTTGTAATAATAACATGCACTCAATAGCTCAAATAATCCAGGAGTACTCATCACATAAAGCATCCCAGAGAACAAACGGAATGCTGCAATGTTTTGGAACACTCCAATTTCTCACCTACCTCAAGGTAAACATACCCTCATCCAACCTTCAAGGCTACTCTTGCTACTTCCTACACGCTGGAACAACGTGGCTAGAAGTCAGGAATCTTCAGCATCCAAATTCTGGGCTATCCTGAAGCTACACTAACAGTAAAGAACTCCAGGATCCCAAGTGTTTTATGGACCTGATCATTTGGGGAGCAGTTCTGTGGGAGAGCTGACAGTGATAAGGGACAGAAAATGACAATGTTTAGTGTGCACCCATCTCCTGTGCTTCAGTAAACTGGGGGGCGGAGGGGGGGTGTTTTGGGTTGGATGTTGGGGGGTTTTTATGTTTTACTAAAGGTTTAAGAGAAAACATCGGAGAAAAATGATCTGTGAGCTGGTGCAATAGAGTAACACCGAGAAGCCTCTACTCATCAATGTGAACTGATTTTTGTGAGATTTCAAAGCTGTTAGGAAAAAAAAAAAAGGGCTAAGGAGGTAATCACTGAACAGAGCAAAGCAGAATGCTGGGAAGCAAACAAGTCTAGTTCCCAGAAACCAAGACCTGGGAATAACTGAGGCCTACCAAGGTAACCTAAAACCACGACTGCCACTACATAATAAACCCTATCTTTCCCTGCTGTCATTTTTTTGTTTCTTGCTTTAATAAAACCCAAGCCAAACAACAAGAACAAACCAAACCTAAACCAAAATCATGCAAGGAGTTTTAAGTCAACACACATCAACATCAGCTGCAGTCCCAGAGGGAAGGCTCTGAGGCAGCCAAGCTGAGCCAGGCTTTCTGGGCCATGCCAGGGCTCCAAGGAGAGCTGACTCAGGGCTGGGGTGAGAACCAGATTCCCACTTTCAGTCAAGAAGAGGCACTCCCAGGGACATCCTGCACTCATCAAACCCCCAGCATGGAGCACCATGTAAGCATCCAGGGATGGCAGGGACCTACAGGCAGCTCCAACTATCACCATAGCTCCAGGTGAGACACAGCAACCTGCAAAGCTCCTGAGAAGGGTTTGGGACAGCCAAACCCAGGGCTAGTGTTACATGGCTGTATTTTCTGCCTTTAGGGTTAAGGCTGTCTGGGTATCTGCACAGTGCCCAGCAAAACAGAGCTGTCCAGATCAGGGCCTCTGGATAGCACAGTAATGTAAATATTGCTCGAGAACAAATGAAACTCAATATAATCCCTCCTCCACTGACAAGATCTGGCATCCTAAGAAACCAAGGAATGCACAGGCCATTGATATCAGGGGTCATATGGGGATACAGAATGCTGCAAATTAACATTAAAGCATGGAACATCCTCACTATATATAAGGGAACCTCTACAAGTAATGCCATGAGAACCTGTTCTTAAGCCTTCTGTAAACAAATGGCCTTATCTTAAAAAGTTACCAATTGTGTCTTCCTTTTTCCTTCTATTAAAGACTACTAAAAAGACTTATATTGTGAAAGATTAATTCAGAAATCAGACTTTTTATAGATTTTATTCCCATTAAGCCCTGCCTGGGAGAAGGTAAGTGATGCTAACAGACCTACAGCACTCAATGAGGAATTAGCCTGTTTGCTCTGAGTGAACAGATTGCCCTCCACAGTCTGAGCATTTCATAAGGGAATTTGTGTTTTGCTGAGTTCCTGGATCAAACCATAACTTGAAATTACTACTTCTTCTCAGGAAATAACTTCAAAAGCAGGGAATTTACTGCTTTGGTACTTAGGTCAAATGCTGAAAATCAAGATGCTGCAAGAGATGAAAAATAGAAGATATACATACACCAAAAAACTCCAACGTTGCTGATTCTGTCCATAAAATATTGTCTGCTTCTCATGCTTAAGCACAGCACTGAAGCTTTGTATTAAAGATAGATAGATATGCATACTTACAGACCTTTATCCAAAAAGTAAGGTTCCAGTTCAGGCCCTCAAGCAGCCCCTGAAAGTCACAGAACCATGGCCACTGACTGCCTGTGCCAAAAGCAGGCCTAAAGATCTGGAGACCTCCCAGGACATAACCCTGGGCCTACACAAAGGTCACTGCTGGACACACTCTCCAGCTCTGACCACTCTCTTCAGTGTGGGTTAATACTGTAGCTGTTTACAATAGCATTAATATGCTTATAATAAAAATATGCCTGTTTGTTTGCAGAATTGTTCAATTCCACCCTTCTGTCACCCATCAGTTGGTAATTTCTTGTGAAGAAAACAGGAGCTTCCCACGTGTTCCTTTCCAAACACCACATTGAGAGCTGTCAATTCACTTTCCAAGTGACCTGTCATACAACTGCTATCAAACCATATTTTGTAAACACTAGGGCAAATGAAGACAAAGGCCACTATGTGGCCATGTAAAAATGTTTAATTTAGCCAGAGACTTCTAAAACAAACAAGATGCCGTTTCCTGGCCCTCTCTGAAAGCCCTGTTTGGGGAGTTTCGGTGCAGGGACAATCCCAAAAGCTCCGTGGGCAGAAAAGGAATTGCTGGCGGTCTGTGGCTCACACATTTTGGGCATGACTTCATTCTTTACTACCACTTTTCATTTCTGCTGCAGTGGTTTAAAAACCAAGGCTTGCCATCATTTCTGTATTATGTACCTTTCGTTATTACTTAAGAAAGGCAAAGAACTCGACTGGAAGCTGTACAAGAAACTATCCCTTGCTCACAACTCACCCAGTGAGAAGGGAGCACCATCACATGCCTTTGTATCCAAATACACACACCAAATAGTTCTGGTTATTTACAGTGGCTTCTTTCTCTGAAGGGAAGGCCAAATCTAATGTTACCTGAGCAGCATTTTTGAAAACTAGCTACAGAGCAAAAGTACTGAAGGATTTCCCTACCGAATGTGACTTAAAAAGACCAATTTATTCATAAATAGCAATTATCTATCTTATATTATACAGAACCATTAAATTATACAGAACCATTAAATTATGCATACCTTAGTTATATATATATTTTAAAAGTAACTGCTAGAGCGATTTAAGACATTGGTTCATCCATAGGGGAGTATCTATCTCCCTCAACCCCAACTACCTTAAAATGACTGTAAAAATCAATTAATACTGGAATTGCAGAGGTTTCTTGAAATAGCACATTTAATGGCACAACTTTTTTCTATTTGATCATACCAATGTCCATCAAGTTTAAGCCATGATTACTTATCAATCCATCCAAACCAAGCAAAGTTATCTCTTCCAACAAGCAGCTGTCATTGTATTCCACTGATAATTTAGTCTTATTTTGAACCTACTGTTTATAAGCTCATAATATCAACATATTCCCCGCCTCTCCAGTTGAGAAAGATAAGATATGCATACTGAATTAAATAAATATCTCGTTCAAAATAAGATATTGGAAGTACAAGCTTAGCCAAACTCAGCAAACAAATTTAACGACCCAACAGTTCTCTGATGTTTAACCCTTTAGTCTGATTTATTCCGGGCTCCAGGCTCTCCTGAAAGTTACTTCTACACCTACATTTTCACTTTTCCAATGAAACATTGGCCATCACTGAATATCACATTTCCCCAGTAAGAAAGAGGAAAACATTCAACTGCTGTAGTATCTTAGGGAGGAACACACACCACATGGAATTGGGCCTCATGAGAGACAAGACAACTCTCCCCAAACCCTTCCCAGGCAGCTTTCTCTTCTCCACTCTGCTGGAACGGCATTCACAGAGCACAGCCGGGAAAAATGCCTATTAAAGAACCGAGATAGTTACAACTTCCCTCTGATCGCAAACTTCCTCCGGTAACTTGTTCCAGTTGCTCAGCACCCGTAGAAATGGTGGGTGTTCGGTCTTTGTTCGCGAGGCAGAGAAGCGGGGAAGGTGCCTTGGCCGCGGCGGAGCGCAGGTTCCAAAGGGACACACGAGGCCTAGCGGGGCTGTGCAGCCCGGCAGGCGGCCCATTCCAGCGGCAGCGGGGGGAACACCTGCTCCATCCTTACCCCTGCACCCTCCCGCTAACACCGGCCGGAGAGCAAACTCGGGGAGGGAGCCAAAGAGCCGCCAGCCCCCTCCTCCCGGCGCCGCTTCCCTCGGCGCTGCGGGGGCAATGGGCGGCCGGAGCGCACCTGCACCGCCTCACCGAGCAGGCCGGGCGCAGGCAGGCAAGGACGGAGGGCAGGAGGGAGGCAGGATGGCTGCAGAGGGGGCCGAGCGCGGGCCCCGCGGCCTCGGGCAGGGCCGGGCCCCGGTAACCCCGGGCAGGGCCAGGCCCCGCAGCCCCGGTAACCCCGACCAGGGCCGGGTCCCGCAGCCCCGTAACCCCGAGCAGGGCCGGGCCCCGGTAACCCCGGCCAGGCCCCGTAGCCGCGGTAACCCCGGGCAGGCCCCGTAACCCCGGGCAGGGCCAGGCCCCGCAGCCCCGGTAACCCCGAGTAGGGCCGGGTCCGGTAACCACGGGCAGGCCCCGCAGCCCCGGTAACCCCGAGTAGGGCCGGGCCCCGCAGCCCCGGTAACCCCGTGCAGGGCCGGGCCCCGGTAACCCGAGGCAGGCCCCGCAGCCCCGGTAACCCC
>JAWWEE010000105.1:2140470-2180418 GCA_035221455.1 Xenops minutus | reverse complement strand
GGCAGGGGCCGGTCTGGGAGCCGGGGCGGCTGATCAATGCAAATGAGCCTGTGGCGGCGGCGGCGGCAGCGGGGAGGAGGAGGAGGAGGAGGAGAAGGAGGGGGGGAAGCCGAGTCACTCACTGGCTCCCAGGGACTCCGCGCGCCGCCATTTTGCTGAGGGGGAAGGAGGAGGAGGCTGAGGAGGCGCGGGGGGGCCGGGGCGCTCGGCAGCTTCCGACCGGGCGGGCGGGCGGGAGGAGGCGAAGCTGGCCCGGGCCGTCCCTCCTCCTCCCTCCTGGCTGTCGCCCCGCCTTCCCGGCGCGGCCCCGAGCGGCGGGATGGCGAGGGGGAGCAGCAGGAGGAGGAGGAGGGAAGGAGGAGTGAAGGGGGCGGGAGGCCAAGATGGCGGCGGCGGTTGGGCGCGCGCCCGCGGAGGGCGGGAAACCCGCTCCCTGCCCGCGCCTCCCTCCCCCTTCCCCTTCCCCTCCTCACTGCCCCTTCTCCCTGCCCTCTCTCTTTCCCTGCTCCCTGCTCTTTTCCCCCGCTCTCCCTGCTCCCTTTTCCCCCCCCTCTCCCGCCCTGCCGCGGCCGGCAGTGACACGGCGTGAGGGGGGAGCGGCCTGTGCCGCCCGCCCGCCCCTTCCTTCGGAGCCGCGGCCGGACATGGAGCCTCGGGGCCCGGGGCCTCCCTCCCTCCTTCCCTCCCTCCTTCCCTCAGGCAGCCCCGCCGGCCGCAGGGAGGGAAGGAGCCCCGGTGTGCCGGGATTGGGGTGTGTTTGCCGTGTGTTCCCGGCAGGGCCGCCATTCGTGAGGGAGCGCCGGCCCCGCCGAGCGTTCGGTCCTAAAAACTAATAATAATAATATGTATTGTTACCGCCTGTAGGTTTGCCCCCCACCCCTGTCCCCTGGGACAGCGCTTTCTTGCGATGGCAGGGTGGGTGAGGGCGTCTCTGGGCTCGCTGGGAATAGACCTTTTAATCGCTAAAGGATAGGGCCTGTCTCAAAAAAATAAACGAGAGGCGGTGATGGAAATACACAATATCCGTGATTTACACGGATTACAACTTCCACTTCGCTCCTGGGCTGCCGTACGCGTGGGTTACAAACCTCCAGCGGCTCGCCAGCAAAAATAAAAAAATAACCACTTTTTTTTTTAATGTTTTTTTTGCTGTTAACCCCGCCGGCTCTGGCAGCCCCGGGGCTGGCACACGGCTCCCACGAGGGACGGGAGCTGGCTCTCCCACCGCCAGCAGCACCCAGGGCTGGTTTGTACTCGTGTGGTTCCACCCAGCGGCGGCCCCGAGTGCCGGCCCGGCCGGGGCTCCCTCGGACACGGCACCGAAGCAAACAAACCCCTTCACAGCCGCAATGCAGAGGCCACACAGCCCGGGAGAAGGTACAGCAGAATCACCCAGGGAGGGGGCAAAGGGGGAAAAACCCACACAAACGGGTTTGAGCTCTCCGCGTTTGAGTTCTCTGTTTTTTTCCCCATTTGAAATAAGCCTGGAGATGCAGTTCTGTTTTAATTCCATGTGCTTATTTACCCGGGCTGGTAACACCCACGGTGGTTGTGTATGTGAGCTCCCACTGCAGAAGGCTCTCCTGATGGTCCTGGAGGCATCAGTTTGCTAAACTAAGACAGAGAATTCCACTGCTGTTTAAAAATAAAGACACAGTTTACTGTAAACAACAGCTACAACTCCGGTGGGAGTCAGGAATATACTGGAATGATCTTTCATCCAGACTTCTTACCACTACTTGTTATTGAACTACTTCCCAAGTTGGGTTTATCAAGAGTAGCTATTCCTAAATACTCCCTGCTGAAGTTTCTGTTTACTAATTTAAACAAATACAGAAAATTAGCTTGAGAGGCCACATGAGAGAGAGTCCTCATCTGTTACTTTTATTTTCAAGCAGGATTTCTGAGAATAACAACGGATACTAATAAAAGAGTAATAAGACTAAAAAACTAAAAACTTCTCTGAAACTTTTTGCTCATCTTCCTCATTAGATAGAACTTTTAAGTTCTGACAGCCATAGTCTTTTCTAAACAATGGATTTTCTATTAAGATAAATCTAACCACCACTACCTAGTTAGTTATTAAACTAACCAGTTACATAAATAAATCTCCATAATAACTATTTAATAACTGGTTATTAAAATTACAGATATAGCAGACCCTGTAAGGCATTTTTTGGTTGTGTGAACTCTTCCAGCCAGCCTGAAAATTCCTGCAATGGAAGAAAAAAGAACAATCCAGAATATAACAATTCTCATGTTCTGCTCATGCCTGACTTGAGGTAGTGACCACCTTTCTTTACTGCAGCACTGATTTCAAAGCTTGAGATCCATCAAAAGGTGGATCAGAGGGGTTTGTGTTGTGCATATGCATTGGTTTTCACTAGATGTGGTGCTGCCTTACCTTTTATGTGTCCAGATTATTTGTTATCATAGAAAACCTCATTCTACATTCTGCATAATCTGATTTTAATTTGCACTTTCTGTTTTTTCCTCCTCTTCCAGGCCTTTCAGTAACTTCTCTAACAGGATCAAAATGAACTGCCAAAACACCTTAAAAGATTGTTTTCCTGACAGAGCAGCTCTTTGATCTGAGAGCAGCACCACGTAAAGCCCCGAGTCAGCAGAAGGAAGGGGCCTTGTGGAGCGTGGTGTCACATGCCAAGCTCCAGGAGCACAACAGAAGAGCATGGGTGACCTTGAGTCACTCCTGCTTTTGTGCAGGATGGAATACTGAAAGCCAAATTCCTTTTGCTGCACACAATTTCCAGAGATTCAATTGCACAAGACAAGAGCTGTAACTGCCTGCTTACAGTGATCATCAGCCTCCTGTTCTTCTGTGCTTTTCTTTCTTCTGACCTTTATTCTCTCCATGTGCCACCCCAGCAAGGTTGTTTTATCCCCAGGAGGCCTCTTCCTTTCCCTGGACTGTGATGCTCCTCATCTGGAAATATTTGCTCTGGTAAAGTGCCAGCACAGTTCTTCTGGAGGAGTAACATAGAGAAACTTAGGGCAAAACTAAAATTCTTAATCCAAATTTAGGACTGCATTAAGAGTTTGAGAACATGTACTTGCAAAATTCATGTCCCAACACTGAACTAGTAGTCATGTTTTTAAGATAAAGATGGAGTCCAGTTATATCTGTGACCTCTGCTCTAAAATGCTGCTGGAAATCACTGGAAGCCACATGCAACAAAACTAAGTGAACCCACTTTTGAAGTTTCAGCACCTTAGGGTCACTGCTGTCTTGGTGTTTCACACTCTGTAACTTATAAAAAGGTTCTCGTTCAACTAGACCCCAATAAGCCAAATTTAATTAGTTTGCTTTGCCCCAAGTAGTAGAGAATATACTCAGAATTTGGCTGTATTAGGCCAAAAATGTAAGTACAGATATGGTATTTCTAAACATGAGAGCCAGCAGCAACTGAACCATTTTACCAACAAGTGAACTATCTTACCAGAGTCCATGCAGCTTCTGCTGTATATTGGGACCATAAAAGACTATGAACTCTGAACAGAAAGAGCTGAGGCAATGTTTAAAAATACTTAAGATTTAAAATGTGTTCACAAAAAAACCCACCCAGGCCCCCAGATATATGTTGATGGAGCACTTGGAAGAGAAACTTACCAATGCATCCCCTAGGAAAAAGTGCTGTTTGGCTTTTGACTTACCAAGACTAAATAAAAGTGAAAATCTGAGTGTCTTGTTTTAATCCATACTCTCAACTTCCCAAATACTCCTCCTCAACCCTGTGTTTGCTTGTACCCTCTTACAGCACAAACAGGGAGGGGAAGCACACACAGACCCACAGCAGCACACGGGGCAGGTTTGCACATCTGACATCTGGGGTTTCTTTCAAGGGCTTCAGGGAACTGAGGTGCATTGTATGTGGGAAGTGGATCCCTCAGCTGCAGTGGCCAAACCTTTCCCAAGGGAACCCTGCTGGCCTTAATCAGCCTTGGACAATGAAGGATCTCCTGAGGCTGAAAGCCCAAAAATATGTTCACTCCCAAGAAACCAAGTGCAGAGGTGCCTTCCTGATGGGCAGCTGAAGGGAGGGACACATTGTTTTACTCACTTTTGGCACCAGAAGAGTTTTTCAAGAGCCACCTCCAGCATTTTGGTTTTGCTCTGTAATGTATCAAAACAAACCCAGTAAGTGGGGAGAAAGGGAGTGAGTTTAGAGAAACCTTCCAGCAAATCCCAACAGCACCCAGGGGTCTTGGATCAGCAACACTCCTTTATCCAGGGATGACTGTGGGACAGTCTGGTCCCGCATCACAGCACCAAGGCAAGTTCCTCACCTCAGGAAAACTCTTAATGCATCATTTTCAGCAACTTTCCTCATTTTTTTGCCCCCTTAAGCTCAAGGTTTCTTGCCTTTCCAGTGCTAAAAACTGTCAGAGGTAACTAAAGCTTCCTGGAGAGATGAGCGTTTCTAAAGCGCTTTTTTTGCATAAATATTAGCTTTATTGGAAAATAGTTCACTTAAACCAATCAGATTAACACACACCAAATTATTCTAGTTTAAAAAAAACAAAACCAACTAACCTAAAATGCTTTGGAAGAGAATCTGCTTCAGTTACAGTAGCAAACACATCATGGCAGCCTGAAACCAGTACTTGGGGTGTCTCCATCAGCTGACAATCAATTCATGTAAACACAGAAAACACCCCGAAATATTCGTATTTATCAATGTACCTGGAGTACACAGAACTGGTTTTTGTAAAATCTGTATAGAAATATGCACAAAACATTGGTTTACATATAAGTACAAGATATGTAGATGTTTATATGATGGTTCATGCTTTTTATCCATATATTTTGATTTACAAAGTGTGCATTAGAACTAGAACTTTCTCAGATGTACATTGTCATTTTTTTCCACATTCAGGATAACTGCACTAGAAATCTGCACACACACGAGTCAAATCTTTAATGGTATCCAGAACTCTGCATAAACTGCACTTTTGTAGCAGCTGCAGAGATCAGGGAAAGGCACCAATTATCTTAAGAGAACAAGACAAGACCACAGTTAAATTTTTAGATCTAAAAAGGGAAGCAAAACCTAAGATTAAAATGTTGTTACTTAGATAATCCATAAGGTATCAAAATAATCAAACAACTCTTCTCTGAAGCAACATAAAAACACAGTTTGGATTTGTTGTTTGAGAGTTTGGATCAAATTTAGTTCTTCAGCGGACAACCCAACCATGAGCCCCAGACCAACTCCAGCTTAAGGAAGGAACACGTGTGACTTCATACATGCCTGTTTTTGTTCCAAACTCTTTTGAATGCACTGTCAATGCCACCACCATCAGAACCAATTCAGTCCTAGTTCTGTGCCTCACTGATCATCATTCTGACGCCACCCTATCGGGGGGATTTATTTCCATTTTATAATCTTTTCTCTGCACAGCTTTTGATAACCTGTCACTCTAACTCTGCGACTCAGCTGGTCACGAGCCCTTCCATGCCCTTCCCAGATGTGTCCTTTAACAACACTTCAAATATTTCACTTGAAACTGCCCCTTGGAGACGATGCCACCCTCACAGAGCGGAACAAAAAGCTCCACATCGACGGGAAGACATGGAAAAGCTTCAATCAGGAGCCTCACGGAGAGCAAGAAACGAGTTTTGTAACTATCCCAGCAATTAAGTTCTGGTAGGCTGTACCTAAACCCAGCCATGCAGGGCTGGAGGAACCTTCTCTCGCAGGATCAGCAAGTGCTCAGGGCCAGTTTTGCAGAAAGCACGGAGAGATGGGCACCAACACAACCCGAGGACTGGCCACCCAGTCCTGGGCACAGCTCAGTCCTACGTGAACACTGCTAACTCATGCACCTCTACTGCAAAAGGGACACACAGCACAAATGAACTACGGCACCCACAGCGACAGCAAACACCTGCACACCTGCCCAGCCTCGTCCTGCAGCTCCCAGGGAACGGCCACGCTCGGCATCTCGGGGACACCCTGCACACTGGAGACCAGAGCAATGAGAAAACTGGGGGAGAGCTCGACAGCGACTGTTGGAAAACAGAGACAAGACACCACAGAGATGGGGAAGCCAAGACTGTACACACCCTTAGTGTTCATACTGCGTCATAAATCTGTGAAAATCATTTAACTACAAAACTTTAGGTAGAAAAATAACTGTAGATCTTGTCTACACGTGTTATTAACATGGACTATTATTAACTGCTTCGTCAAGATACAGTGCAATACCTCTTTGAAATAAATTGCAAAGAGTCCAGAGAGAGAAAGAGCAAGAGTACCTCATTCCTGGCATTTTATAGTAACGTGGTATGGAATATTTATCCATGGAGGTAAGTCAGAACAGCTACTGTACTTCCAAATGGAACCCAACTTAGTTCACGTTAACTTCAAGCACAGCCAAAGTCCTTGAGATGAGGCAAGCCAGAAGCAAGTTATCTAGACCTCAAGGAACTTGTCCTACACCTTCAAATAGAAATCTTAAATATGATCACAGCATTTTCATCCAATAAAAGAATAAGCCGAAGAAAGAAAAATAAATGTAAACCAAGTTTATTTTGCTTTTAAGTAGTGTTCTTTAAGCACTACAGCATGGTAAACAATGTAAATTAGTATAAGTCATCTCAAAAGCCAGTTTTTTTTTTTATTTATTTTATGAGTTGTTAAAAAGATGCAGCCTATTCTAACAGGATAAATATTTTAACCATTTCACTTCGAGTTAATGAAGGCTCACAAATGAGCAACACTCCTCATTGAGGAAAACAAAAAGCTGTTGTCGACAAAGCGACAGCACACACACAAAAACAAAAGAACTGTGTAAAAATAACTAACTGTACTGTGTTCCCATACTCTTTAGAAGTTGCTTTACAATGGGATGATATGCACATGATCTTGCTGCAAACTTGCCATACAACTTGCAAATACACGTAGCCTACAGCCTTACCACTCAGTCCAAAAAGCTGCTAACTGCTCAGAACAAAGGCAGCACTAGAACCCTCTGCTGAACAATGAATTCAATCTGCTTTACTCTTCACCTTTTCTCCTAGACTGCAGGACAGGCTAGAAAGAAAACGAGCCCGAATTAAAAATCGATACTCTTACAGGAAATTGGATTATTTTGCAATATAGTCTTTTACAAGTTAACTTTTTGCCTATTTTCCCCTTAGCCACAAAATGGGCATGAAGTAATTACTTTGAAAATGCCTTAATTTTCAACTTCATGCAAATCTAAATAAAGATGACCAAACAAAAGCTTAAACAATGGAAGGATATTTCACAGAAAATTTCTTATACAAAAAACACATAAGAAAAAGGGCCACTAGGTGACATTTTAATTTACAAATTGGCATCATTTTGGTCAACAAATATCCAAGTGCTGTTTTCTTCTATCACAACAAAGTAGCTGTACAGAAAGAAAACTGCAAAACTTGTTTTATTTTCATTTTTAATCGCACATCTCCTCAGGAATTTCATGTGGATTAAGGATGCCAGGGACAGACATCTGAAGTTTATGCTTCTCCTCTTGAGCCTGTCGAAGGGCTGTTTCTCTTTCCTCTAAGAACAAATCTGATGTGTCTTCACCTGCAAATTCCTGTGTAATTCACACAAAAACATTAGTTTGTTGCCAAGTGCTTTGGGCAGAGTTATAAGCTTCCAGAATGGTACAGAAAACACCTTCCCTTCCCATTTTCTGACAGACTTATTTGCTTGAGTTTCTGTTTCTAAGGTCAGAATCACTAGAAAGCAATGCAAAGGAATTGAACGTCCTGACCATGTGTTACCCAGCATTTGGAGCAGAATCCTTACAATTCTGAAATACCTGACAATTGCCAAGTTCAAAACTTATTAACAAACTCTTTCCTACAACCTTAGAATTCCAGCATCTTCAGAAAAATAAAGGCATAGCATTACTGCAGCAAATTGCAATATTGGTCCTGATTCCAGGCAGAACTGAAACCAAATCTGGTGAAAAATCAACTTACTACCCATTAGAGTAAGTTGTGCAGTTGTCTTTTAAACACAGGAATTGTGTGCACAGCATAAGACACAAGTGATGAGATGTTTAAGCCTGATTTATAGCATTAATCCCACCGAAACAGATTCCAAGGAACAGCACTCAGTCACACAAGCCATTGCACTGAGTTCTCACTGCATTTCAAGGACTTGTATCTCCCAAACACTGCATGAACCCTCTACAAACTCTTTCCAACAAAATCCTTCTGAGGATTATTATCATCTTTAACCTCCTGACTGAAGCACACCCGACATACCTTGATCTGGACCAGGAAATCCCGTAGGTGTTCCTTGAAGGCAGGAATATCCTGGTTTAAACTGAACAGTCCTGTTACGAACAGCTTCACCTGGGCACTAACACAAACACATCTGTTAGCATTCCAAGGTGGAAGACCCCCCTGGGAAGCACCAAGGAATGGTGGCACACTTACTCTTGCAGGTGAGGAAATGCAGACTTGAGGAGATTGGCCACATACTCCTGGATAAACATTTGGTTGTTCACTGGATTCCCGGGGTTCAAGGGAGTACTGATTTTGCCCTCTTCCACCAAGTTGAACATGTAGGCCAGGATTGACGCGTGCATTGTCAAACCTGCACAGGACAGAGGGGGACACAGGGGTTATCCCCAGCAGGATGTGCTGTGTTATTTGGGTGTTCAGCAGGATGGTTTCCACTGCCTGCCTCACACAGGTGCACGTTCCTACCTGCAGTGTGCGAGGTGTCCGTCACCACGGAGAAGATGTGCTGGAGGATGTCGCAGAAATACGTCTGGTAGAAGCTCTGGGCAGCAGTCTCCTCCTGGGCAACGTTCTGTAGTAGAGTATAAAGGATCTGAAGTCCTGGAAAACAGGTATTAAAAATCTTTAGTTACCCACAGAACAACATTCCAGCAGCCGAGGGGTTTTGGTCTCCCCGTGGCACTTCCTCAGGCAGGCACCAGAGGGCACTGCTGCACTACCAGCTCATTAGCATGTCATTAGCTGGAAGGATAATCACAGCCCGTGAAGAGCCCCACAGAGGTGCTTGCTAATTGGACAAGAGAAGGTGTTTTAACGTTCACATTTATACTTAAATTGCTTTTCTAGGTGAAACGCAAGAGCATCTTCTTCCCATTCCTTCCACACACTGATGCAAGGCAAATGGCAAAAAACCCTGTGGTTTCACAGCCTTTCTGTCACACCACTTTGAGGTGGTGCATTCACTCCCTCAGCCATTTCAGGAGAGTGCAAGCAGAAATTGTAACAGTGCTGCCTTCCAGCCACAGGAATGAAACAGCAACCGAGTATCTCAGCCCATTCAGGGATACCCAGACACACCTTGGAGCTGAGAGACAGCAATATTACTGCTGTGCAAATGCAATGCAGAATCAATCACACCACTGATGGGCCAAGTTTGACTAAAACCAGCATTCTACCAGGAAATAGCTGACCTGTATCAAACACCTGCACTTACCTGTATCTGCAACATTTCTCATTGTATGTTTGAAAGCCCAAATAATAGAATCCAGGACAAGTTTGAACTGTGCAGGTGGAATGGCCAGGAAGGCTGGGAAGCAGTGAGAATTTACAGCCTGGAGTAGCAAGAAGAAGTTTGTTCTATGTTCAGGGTATTCTTCAAAGTCCTAGAAAAAGAAGGAGGAGGGGAAAAAGTCAAGTCTTCCATCCTAAGATCTTCTGTTAAGTAGAGCAAGTCAGTAGCTGACACAGAACAGCACTGAGATCCCAGATTTAAGTGCAAAGCAAAGAAATGTAATGTTTCCCAGTGACTTTTTCCCCACCAAAGCTTGGCAAGACCATCTCCTGCAGTGACACAATACTGAAAGGCTGAGGACAGCCTCAGTCACCACCACACAGACAGCACTAATTCAGTGGTGCTGCTCCAGCACCCTGCAAATACACACTGCACACTGCAGCATAAGAACTGCATTGGTGAGCAAATACTCAACAGGACTGGTCAGTACCTGTATTCATGAATTTAAAGTATTTATGAATTTTAGCAGCTACTCCTACACTGACATTTCCCTGAAGTACACTCATGCTTCCAGGAGCACAGCATTCCAAAGGCACAGATAAATTAGCCACGGTTCAAGCAGAAATTTCATCCAGTACCACAAATCCCCTTTGTGACTATCAAAAACACAAGGAGATGACTCGCAAGACACGCCGTACGGAAACGACATTGGCAGGGAGATGGTCCTGCCCCGGGTTGAAGAGGACAGGAATACCTTGTTGATCATGTTTAACGTGCACTCAAAGACAGCATCGAAGATCTGAGGTATTTCAGCAGTGATGTGCCCGCCCAGCTTGTTGACGATGATGGCCATGGTGCTGAGCACCTCGGGCTCGCGGGCCGCGGGCACGTTGCGCTGGTAGTCGATGAGAACTGCATCCAACAACGGAGGAACAAAGTTTTCAGCTACCTAATTGGAGGAGGAAAGCACGGTTATCCAGTGCAGCTCCTGAGCCAACATGGCCTGTAACTCACCAAGGGCACTGCAATGTGTTCCCACCTGTAGCCAACCCCCACAGGGCTCTTAACCCTCGGTGATTTCCTCTAGGAACACTCAGCTGAAAACTGAACTATCTCAACGTTATCATCATTCCTCCTTTACACTTTACAGGCAAGTTCCTGTGACCAACTGGTTCAGTGAACAACAGCATATAAACCAGAATTCCTCCCAATTCTGGCTTAGAAGGTAGTTGTATAAAATGCATCGACTTACCATCTGTGGATCATTGGACCTGCTCACCCAGCCAGAAATTAGTTTTAAAGTTTCCCTTTTTACAGTCCTCATACTTCTAATCAAGGGCTGCTTTGTTACCATTTCACCTGGAAAATGTTAGAGCTTCAGTTAATTCTGTGAGGTGTAAGAAATAAAAGATTAACCTGACATGAACAAAAAAAACAGAGAATGCTTCATTTTTATATCCAAATTACAAGGAGTGTTAAAAACATTCTCTGAGGTAACTGCAACCCCAGTAGTTGCTGGTCAAGGAGCACATCAGGCCTACAGCCCCAGCAACTGCTTCCTCAGCTTCACCGTGTCTGACAAGGACAAATTCTGGCCATTAGAGCTGCTGAATGGAAAGGTATTGATTCCTCAGCCCCTTTTATTCTGAATTCTGAGAAGCTCCTTCAAGGAAAGGCAGCTGCTCCGTTACCAAGTCTCATTTAACATTCCCATTTCCAGGTATCATGGCCTGCACAGGCCATAACAGAGAACTCAAAAACTGACTCATTTCATCACTGCCACAGGAGCACATTCTGCTGAGACACCACAGGCCCTTATTTCTCTGGTAAAAACAGGTGAGGTAATGGCTAATTCCTCCTGTGTGACGGAAAGCCTGGTTTCTCCTGCCTTTCAGGCCTCCCCACTGCAGTCTCAGTTCTGCAATCCAGCTCTGGAGCAGCAGAGTCTTGTACAAAACCTGCCGACATCTTGTGAAGGACTGGCTGAGATTCTATTTACAGAGAGGCTTTTAACACTCCAGAGTCACAGGCAGCTCAAAGAGCACACACTGCAACTTCATCTCAGCAAGATGCCTATTAATTCTGAGTAAGCACCTCCAGTGTTCTGAATCTTCCTTAAACCTCATTTAGAGATGTTTTTAGCTCCTTCTAAAACCATGAGTTCTTCATTTGAATACAACAATGGTTAACAGAAAGAGATTGAAGCAAGCACTTTCAATCCTTTTCTACTTTCCCAAAGAGTAAAATCAAACAGCGACATTAACCTCGCTGGGATGTGCTCTGAAACCTGATGGCAGACACTGCCAGCTCTCATTGTCAAGAAAGCCATGGGATTTCTTACCATTAGCCTGAATGGCTGCAGAAATATTTTCACTTAGGCACTTGTACACATTCAGCATATCTAAATAAATTCTTCCAAGCTGAATCACAAAGGGGTGGCCCACTGCCTTGCACGCTCTTACGTTGGTTTTCAGAATGCTACCAAGCTGCTTCACTGTTTCAGGATCCTTTAGGATATCAACATTCTGTTAAAAAACAAAAAAAAAAATCAGAGTGCAACTTGGTTAGTGAATACCAATGCCCTGTGGCCTTCAATACAAAAGCCTAGTTTAAACAATTTATCTTATACACTGCCTTAAAGAGCACATCACTGAAATTCATGGACTTGACATCTATATATATACACTGCTCTTTTATTTCATGGCATTTGTCACCAGCTACAACAGTCAGGATCAAACCTGAGTTGATTTCATGCTGCTCTTCTGCAGAAGTGCTTTTGCTGCAATGGTACAAGCATTACTCTAGTTACAGAAAGAAAAAAACCTAAGGAGATGAATTAGGTGAAACCAGACAAAAGAGGTCCAAAGGAAATCAAGTATGGTCTTTTTTTTGAGAGGGAGGTCACAGTAGGAAAAGTAACTCAAGCTTGCTGAAGTTTCAGGCTCTTAATTAGATTAATTGCAAATGGATTGTCTCTTGTGCAGTGTAAGCTGTTCTTCAATGTGGGGAGAGAAAAGTATTTTGAAAGACTGAAGAAATGGAAGATAAAAGTAGGAAATAAAGATATACTTGACAGTATTTTTAGCATTTTAACCCTTCTGTTACCCAAGATGAAAACCCACTAAGCCAGCTGAAAGGGAGGCCTTAAACTACTGAAACATGTTCTGTACAGTAACAGAGAACTGTGCTTTACATCACATGTAAATAAGCATTTGTCATTTAAGTCTCCTCTCCCAAAAGAACAGTTCCATTGCCACTGTTTTAGCCATCATGGCATGAAGTCCACCCCACCTCTGTGCACGTCACGTGACAACATGGGGAAAACAACACTGAGCAGCTTTTCTTTACCTGAACACAGAAGACATTCAGCATTTCTGGGCTCACCTTTGTTGCCTGCTGGATGATGCTGTCCCACACCTGGTTGGGCAGCAACATGTACTTCTCTATGAGGTGTTCCTGCACAGTCTGGTCTGTCTGTGCCCCGATCATGTACCCCACAGCTTCGTAAAATGTGTGCACCTGGAGGCAAAGCAGCACCACACACGGGGGTTAAAGGGAGGAAGGGCAAACTAAGAATTCCTAGACATGCTTAGACTGGCTCCCATCACTCCTGGAAGTGCCTTTTTGCACATCCACTCTGCCCAAAGTTTCAGTACATTACTGCAACACCTCGGGGTGTGTGGCATGTCCAACACTGCTCTCACTTGCTGAGCTCTGCCCTTTCCAGACACAGCTCCCCTTCCCTTTTGTATTGTTCCTCACTCCTCCTTCACAAATACAAGAGCTGAGGCATATCCTGCTGTAGTACAGAACTCCCCTTTCCCAAAACAGAAGCACCAAGTTAGATTCAGTGTCTTTCTTTGCTAAAATATTCCAGAACTCAAAATTCTAACTAAGCGCACTTTCATTCCACTTCCAAGCCTTTCCAGCTGCAATCTCAGCAATGCAGTCTGATTGTGTTATTTATACCCTGAGTGTCCCTAACAAAAAACTAAGGAACAAAATTCGGCCCTTAGAAAACACCCTCACCTTTCACTCTGAAGTAGCTTTCCATTAGTCTAGAGGAACTCTCCCCACCATGAGCCCAACATACCTGTTGTGGCTGAAGGTCACAGATGATTGTGTTGATGTTGTTCAAGATTTCATCAATAAAGGGCATCACCTCCCCCACCTGCACCTGGACGAAATGTCGGCGGCATTTTTGTGCTATTTTTATGAAGGTATCACAAGCCATGTCCTGGACACCATCGTGGGTTTCTGAAGTAAAGCAAGGCAGTTAATGCTTTGTATTTTACCCCATACATGTCCATGTATAGGCATCTGATTTAATAATGAAATGAAAAAAAAAAACACAGATAATTACCATGCATAAATTCAAACAGCTTGTTGACTACTGTCTTCAAGAATTTCCAGTGAGCTCTCAAAAACCGAGGGTATTGACCTACTATATACATTATATTTGATGCAATAATGGCTTTATTGTCCTTTCCTCGCTTTTGTTCACAGAGTCCCAGGAGATCCTGCAACACAATAAATTCTTAGTTTCCTCTTCAAGTTTGTCCAGTTCAATTAAAAGCACTGCAAGCACAAAATCCTACAAGCAGCTATATTAAAACCATAATCAAGTTCAAAGCCCAAATGAAGAAATAAAAAACCGAACAAGGGGGTTAAGATTGGGGTGATGCAATCACTGAAGTTTCAGACAAACCCAGGTCACTGTGTTTTGAACTACAGAACCTCCATTTTAAACGTAACTGGAGAGTCCTGCAGGGGGGACTTCAACAAGCCTCACAGTCCTCTATACTGATTAAGTAGTTGATGTCAATAAAACACAGACTCCACATCAAATAGGCAAAATTAAACTAAATCTTCTTTATTAATTCCTATGTCTTGGAGGGTCATTGCCCTTGTACAAATATTATGCAGTTGTTTACCAAAATCTGGCTTTGATCAATACATGGAAAACAGCAAAGGAGCAGGGTGCCAGTCCACTTAAAATCACGAGTTATTTTGCCCCTCTTCTGTATTTCACCAACAACCCCTTGCCATCTCTTCTGCATGTCCAAAGAACAACACTGCATCATGAACTAATGAAAAGGCAACTTGGATCAATGCATTGTGGCTAACAAACCCATCAGCCCTAAATTCAGGATGCAAGGTTTCCCTCTCCTTTGTTCTCCTCCCCCTACACAGCAGTATTCCTGGAAACTTGGCTGCCCCCAGCTCTGCAGCATGATACCTTAATTACTGTAACAAGGAACCTCTTCTCATCCTCCTCGTGCATCGCACCACTGATGGAGCCGATGGCCCAACACAGGGTGTTCAGATTTTTCCAGGACCACTCTGTCCCATTCACTTGGTTGTGAAGCTTTTCAGTCATAATTCGTTCTGTGTCTGCATAGTCCAGGTGTGTGAGATAAACTGGAAGACATCAAGGTGGGAGAGGCACGCTTTAATCAAGCAGCAACCTGGGTCACACAGTTAAGTAAAATGGCAATGAAATGCTCCTCTGCTGAACTCATGTCAAAGTGAGAGAATTTCAACACAAATTCGTTAAAACTGTGTTTTCGAGGCAGACAGTAAATTTGATTTTGTTCTGAGGGACCTCACCAAACATCCCACGCAGGCAATGTGGAAAGTCCAAATCAATGATGTCTCACATACCAGTCAAATCAGTAAAGCTGCCAAGTCAAATTATTCCCACAAGGCATCTGGACTGATGGTGTACAGGGAATGTGGGAAAGGCAGGCTACGGGGGGGACATTATCCAGTGTGCAGGTCCATCCACTCTCTCTGCCTCTTTGTTTCAGTGGTACCAAGTTTGCTGGTGCAATAGCCCTGGGCTACAGTGGAGCTGCTGCTCCTCAGCAGGCCTAGGTGAGACACTCAGGTATCACAACTCAGACACTTGCATCAGCCCCTAATAGGATTAGTGTCTCCAGTACACAATTCCAAATCCCAGCAAGGCAAGAGCAATTTAAGGCCAGGTTCAGAAATAGATTTTTACAGCACCACAGAAAACAGCTTCCACCACATTCTCCCTTGGGTTTTTTTATGTGAATCTTCAAGATAATACACTACAAGCAGTATGACCTAAATCTGCATTTTCATACAAATAATCCTGTATCTGGAAATACAGCTAAGGCTCAGGACATACAGTAATTATTTCAATGCACTAAATGTTTAAAATAAGAAATCAAACAAAAATGTTTTTCACGTTCCATATAAAAATATATCACAACAGTTCATTTTGCACTGGCTGTACCTATATCACAAGTACAAAGAGGATTAAAAAAATCCACATTTTGCATTCCACTGTTTTCCCACATACACTCCTAGTGCATAACCCTGTTATTAAACACTGAGTGTTTAATAACACTTGCATCTGATAAAAATATATTTAGTATTGAAGGCCTGATGTCTTTAATTCTACTCCTCTCACTCCCTTAAGGTGCAGTTGGGACTCTGGCAATTTTAACTTGCCTCAAAACCCAAGAACTCAAGTAGTCTATTAGTACTCAACCAAAACAAGACATGCTTAAAAAACCCAGGCAACTTCTGAGCAGGCAATGCCTCCTCCCTTCCAGGTTTGTGTGGTCCCCCCAAGAACCATTTCAGCCACGCAGTAATAACTCTGTGTAAGACATGTGCTGCTGGTGCAGCACCCAGAGCACCCAAAGCCCAGCCAGCCCACTTACCCAACGTTTCTCTCATGTTTTTGTACAAGTTTATGGAATCTGTATCCTTCATGAATTCCCGTACTACCTCCCCTTGATCGTTCTCCACCACCAGGACCTCCTCAGGCTTGGCCATGCGGCTGACCATGAGCAACCGGACCTGTGGGGAGAGAAAATGGAATCCAGCTGGAACACACAACACCCACAGCTCCACTCTGGGCAGGCAGCCTCAACCATGCACGGGTTACATCCAAATTCTACAGGGAAATATGAACTCACAAGCCTTTAAGAGTGGAGTCTGCTGACTTTTCTCCCTCTGTGAACAACTGAGCAGTTAAAATATCCCAAACCTATATAAAGTGTATTCTAGAGATTCAAAATGCCGCTTTTCCCAAACACAGAGGTTCTTACTCCAACTGTAACACTCCAGCCTTTCTGTTTAAAGAAACTGGTTAACACAGGTTTATTTCAAAATTCAGCCTAATTTATCTTGAGCCGAAACACACATTAATGCTCTTGGTGTCATCTTATAGTATTTTCACAATTGCAGCTGATTACAGAACTAGAGTTGAATCAACTACCAATTAGCCAAAGCAATATAAGATTCCTTATGTCGCTCCTTTCATGAAGCAAAACCTTCCGTTCCCAGACAGCATCTGGATCCCTGCAGTGCCTGTCCTTAAGCCTGGATTACCTTGGACAGAACAGGCAGATAAAGCTGTCTCCTTGGAGGAACATCGAAGTGTTGACTCCCCGAAAGCAGCGGAGAAGCCGATGTCGAGAACGGGCTTTCCCTATAGAGCTCAGCAGCCAAATGGTTCCAATATTCAAGACAAATCTTGAAAATTTCAGTTTCTTCAACTTCTGAGACCAGCAACATGTAATGAAGAGCCTGGAAAAGTGTGGTTTAAAGAGCCCATTACTGGTTATATCTGCAGATAAAAGCACACTGCTTTGAGTTCAGTTATCCCAATCCTGACAAAATGCCAAGAGTTTGGAACAAGAGGCAGTAACATTGCAATGGTATTATTTATAAGTCAGATTTATGACTGGCAGAGCAACTCACAAACAAGGACTCCTGTCAATTATTGTTATTTTCAAAGTGTGTATGAATTCTCAGACCTGAAGGAGCCTAAAGACATCTTTAAAAAAATGCCATCACCAAACCAGCCTTTTCGTACAGGATCAAACTCGTGGCCTCTGGAGCTTCTGCAGAGGATTTCCAGAGCCTCAAAGCCCTCAACAGCTGGTGTCAGTGATTGCTGTTCTCAAGACTATTACTGCTGCTTTGTTCTGGATCCTTTTACCCTGGAATACTGCTCCTTTACTTCCCACAGAAGTCATCTGCTAGAACATTTTCAACTTCTTTATGCACAGACCAACCAAAGCAGGCTGAGAAGGGAAAGCCACTGATGCAATCTCGACAGGCTGAGACACCACCATAGAAATTAGAGCTACACAGACAAAGAGTTTTTCCCTGAGCTTATTTTTCAGTTCCCTGAGGAAAAATAACAAACAGTATGAAATGATAAAATCTGAAGACATCTTCACAGCTTACAATGTTTTAAAAGGTAAAGACCTGATTCAGCATCTCCATCTACAACATCGACAGAGGGATTTCAAACAGCCATATGTTCATCTCAGACACATCAATTTCTTGACGTAATTTCACTTGAAGTAACTGATGCAGCTTCCTTCACTAGTCTACACAGATCCAGTGAATCTGTGGATCAGTGTCAGGAGATCTACTGCATCCAAAGTGCAGGAATAAAGAGGTTAAAATGGACAGAGAGCTTTTTAAAGACCTGTACCCAGGTTCTATTACACCAGAATGTACAGAAGTTAAATTAGCAACCCATTTTGAAGCTAACTCTGTTAAACATTTCAACATCCTAAACAAGACTAAAGTTGTTGAGAGTTGAGATTTGTAATTCTTTTAAAGAATTTAACATAACCGCTGATGAGAAAGGAGGCAAATACCTAAAAATTGCACTAGCAGACAACTGCCAGGGACACACAGAAGCTCTGGCCATTTACACAGGTCTTCCCAACACAGCATCAGTAGAAACCTAAGCTTTGGGCTGTGCTCACCTGCTTCCCAGTTATTCTGAACAATTACTACTTGAAAACTCAGGAATTGCCTGGGAACTGTTGACAGTTGTTCTTTTTAAACTAAAAAAGTGATACTCCTGAGTCCATCTTCCAAATGAGCTACACTTTGATATTTGCAATCAAATTTATTAAGTGTTAGGGTTAAGTACAATGATTTAGAAACGACATTATTATCACATCCTTGGAATATATGAGAATAAATTTGCTACATTTTTAGCCTGGATGAATCAAGCAACTTACCTCCATTAGTGTTTCCCTCAGGTTTAATCTTTTCTCTATAAGCAGACCATGCTCCTTGAGGAACGTGCAGAGGAACAAACTGAGATTCTGAATGAAGTTCTGTTCATCATCCTTCCCATTGGAGTATGCAAGTCGGATATTGGTATTTAAAGGAAGCATCTAATGAAGACAATGGAGGCACAATCAAGGAATTCTTTTTTTATACAGAAGAACTACTGTTTATTAACAAATACTTGGCTCTTTTGGAAAAAAAGGCCTTCTGCTTTTCATGCAGAACCTCCAAGATAGACCACACTGCAAAGAGATAAAGACTGCCAAAAAAACCCTTCAACTGTCTACTCATGATGCAAACAACAAGGAAAGCTACACTCGTGGACCTGAATGTGAACTGCTCAGAGGAGAATCACCAAGTTATACAGATTTAATGTATGGTTTTATGTGAGAAATGTTTCAACCTGCTCCAAAAATTAAACAGCCGCCTTGCAGAAGTTAGGTCAGTTTAATCTTACAAGACAAGTAACACATTTTGTTGCGCCTCTCTCCCCCTCTCTGCATCAGACAGCCCAAGTGTTCAAAATTAATTAAATATTTAAATTAATCAAATCAATGCAGCAGAAATACAGCTGCAATCACAGCAGAAAAACACACTGAGCATCTTCTGGTCCTGCCACAAATACCACTGAAGAACAGTACCTGTCCCATCAAGGAACTCAATCTAATGAATATAAATGGGCAACTGAAGGAGGTTCTTGTGAACGTCAGGGAGAGAGATTTATAAAAACCATTACCTGTTTTAACTGCATCATGGTCAGTGTAAAAAGTGTCACAAACTGCTCTTCATACTGGCTTACACTGACCCCTGCAATCTCTGTGAGGCACTTCAGCGAGACGTTTCGAAACATGGGAACATTTAAGAACTATTAAGGAAAGAAAAAGAAAGAGCATTACAGCAGTGTTGCACACTAAGCTTTTCTGCAGCTTCCTGCTGAACTTAGGAGCAGTCATTTGTTTTTGCAGGAGTACCTTGTATATTAGTGTGCTGATTAACTTGGTCTCAAATATATATCCCAGAGGAATCCAGTTCAGGAATCGCAGCAAGGTTTCCAAAGTTGCATGGACTAAGGGAGCGTTTTGGGAGTTTTCCTGCAAAGGACCATTAGTTTTTATGACATTGTGATGCTGTTTGGCACGAGAGGGAGGAATTTCTAAAAACAGCATTAAAGAAATATGGCTTACCATCACAAACTGACACAGCTGAAATATCTGAGAGAATTCATTGCACATGCTGTAAAAAAATGATAAATTAAAAATGAAGCATTTCCATATTCATAAATCGAAATATATATGCACACAAAACAGGTTCTGAAGATCAATGTCCACAGTGGCATTCACAAACCAGCTGGCTTTTACTCATTTTCATGGCAAAAATGCGTATTTTGAAGTAGCCTGAAGCCTGTGCCTGCAAATTCTGGCTAAGGGAATACAATCAATGCCGAATGCTCTGCTAAAAGGGTAGGAACCATCAGTCAACAGATGCTTCTTGCAATAAGGTAGAAATCCCTGTGTGTACAATACAACTAGGCCTCCCTGCTTTAAAGAAAAATCAGTAATCCACTGAGTCTCAGAAATGGAATTAGGAAGCTGGAGGTGTTCACACCAAGGCTCAAAGTGAGAGCAACTCAACAGCAGCAAACACAAAAGTCCACCCTATTAATTTAAATATATATATACTTGCCTGTCTTTCAAATGCTTAGCTTTTACTTGAGTAATCTGGCCACTGGAAAAATCAAACACCTCTTCACTCAAGAGCTTCAGGATCACCATGTTGTTCTGACAAAGGCTCTCACTAGTCCTGCTGGCTCCCACGATGTCACTTATGAAGGTCGGCCAGTGCTTCGGCCACTCCTGTTTGAGGATCTGCAAAGGGAAGCACCCCCATGAGACACACCTGCCAAGTCACAGTCCCAACAGCAAGGTTTCAGGTGTTAGGAGCTCCAGCTCACCTGAACAAGGATCATATTCAGTTTGCCAATATAGACTTTCTCTTTCTGGAGGAGAGAAGAGAAAAGAAGAGTCAGGTTATGCCTTGCACTGCCCTCCCTCCTCCTCCCCTTGGAACAAACTCACTTACTTCTACACATGTTGGGTCAGATGAGGTCTTGATAATTAGGCCGACAACGTATTTTTTAATACCTGCAGAAGAGGTAAGAATTTATTTTCAACTATGCCAGATATCACAGATGTAGTAATAAATATTTTTGAATTCAGACTCTTCGTGTTGTTAAAAAGAAGCACCTCTCAGGACCATGGATGTGTCAGCAAGCATCCCTCCTGTGTGCTACGTGAGAAAAAAATCCACCTTTATCAATTCTGCCAGAGGCTATTTCAGATGTACAGAATTAGTAAATCCTACTTTATTGCTCTTCCTTTTTTCACTTACTCATTTGGTTGTGTTTCTTCAAAAAGTGTTTTTTAAATGATTTTAGTATTCAGCTCCACCACAGAACCAGAGATGAAGCCTCAAGTTTCATTTTGCCCCCAAATCCTCAGGCCCCTCCTCACTCGCCATTAACCTTTCAGCTACTGAAGACATGGAAAACAGTGGCTTTCCAAGTGCCTTTTCATCACAGCACCGTGTGGATCCCAAGGAAAGGCGTGCACAGAGATCTGGAGTCATGACCCTGGTGACCATCAACAGTTCTCCTTGGACACAGCTCTGACACCACCATCCAACCTGAGCACTCCAGGGATTAAGATACTCAAACCAGGCAAGTGGTTTCTTGCCATAAGGAAGCTTCAGAAAAGGGGTGTGTTTTGCTATTCAAATCCATGAACCCAAAAATCTGGTTTCAATCATTTCTCCAGCAAGACAGTCAACTGATTCATGCAGACAACATGCACACGTGAAGATTTCAGGAAAAATTGCCACTTTAAGAATGCCTTATGTTGAGGACACAACCCACAGCCACCATTCGAAGTTTTAGAACTTGTCTAAGACTCAATCAAATTTAGCAATTTTTTTTGCATTTCAGGCCTAAGCAACAGGATGAAAAGAGACAGTTCAGTAATTGCATTCCCATGAAATCTGGAAAAACCAGATCTAGACTTTGAGCCATTAGATATGAACCAGACAGGAGCTGTTCCGCAGGCACTTCCAATTACAAATGAAACTATTCATCATCATCAACTGGGATTAATCCACACCACTCCAGAAGAATGATCATCAATAAAATCAGTATCACTGTCAGTCACTGGGAAAGAGTTAATACCAAGCACTGGTCTGACATCACAGGCCTGTCCTAGTATTTTAAAACTAAAAAAACAATCACACTTTGCTGAAGCATTACAGCAATTCACAAATGAGATATGAAAGCCACCAAAATAGCATGGAAATAGGTTTGCAGTGCCAGAAACTAAGCTATTACAAGCACCTGCCAAACCACTAAGGGAAACCTACTGTTGCAACTCTTTGCATTTCCAAAAGGAATTAAAAAGTTCAATATTGTTCTTAGAGTTCCGACTGCAAATTTATGTTGTTTCCCATCTTGCTGCATCAGTGGAATTGTGCTGTTCAGTAACAATTTGAACATTATGCCACTGTTGATCTGGCCTTGAGAGAAGCAGACAAAACCAGCTGCTCTGCTGCACAGCTTCTCCAGCAAAAAAAATACAAATAAAAGTGATGATGACAGCTCAAAAGACAACCTCCAAAGTTTGCTCTTTTTCACACACCACACTGCAGGCTTCTGAGGTCTTCCAGTGAACAAAGTCATGTTCTTAATCCCTTAAAAGCAGCAGCTATCCAATTCTCTAATGCTCTTTTTGGCTTAAAAGTAATTTTCTACCTTTTTTTTTAACCTTAAGTGTTGTGGTTTCTGCTCCATATTTACTGGCTCATTTCTTTATCATTCCATGGGAACGGTAATTCTCAGTAGAACAAATACATGTCAGCTTCATATTCTGACAGAAATCAACACAAGGGCTTCATTACCATTTTTCATCAGAACACGTCCAAGCAACTTCTAAAGGGTGGTAGTCCAGGGGATATGCCAAAAACAGCGTGTTTTGGGAACATAAAGGAAGGGTTATTTTAGGGAGGCAGACACAGCACATGCACAAGCCACACAACTCCTGCCTAGCAGGTCTCCTTCCATCACAGAAGCAGCTGAGCAAGTCTGAGGATGGCAACACCACAACTGCCAAGTTCAGACCCTTCCCTGAGCCAAAGAGGAAGAGAGAGGCATTCCTGGAGAACAGACCTTCCAATAAAACAGAACACAACCACAACACCCAGGACGCACTTACTGTTCTCCAAACGTGAGACCCGCACTGAACTCATGACTACCTGCAACTAAAGGGAGCAGATCCTGCCTCCCCTTCCAAACCTTTCACTGCAACACAACTGGCAGTTCTACCACCTGCTCAAAGGTCAGAGGCTGAACTGGTAGAAAAATAAGAGTTACCAAAACAGTTCAGCAGTTCAACCCTTTTTTTAAACTACCTTTGATACCTAAGCTGGCAGAAAGTGCCCAGGTGAAGAACACTTTTCTCCCCCCCAGCAGTTAAGCAGCAGATCATCAAAATATGTTCCACATATCAGAAAGGCTGGACATGATCACTGTGGCCCCACTGGTGACATTTTCTGGTAAGGGAAGCACAAGAAGTACCTTAGTACAAAGTACAGAAGAAGGGAGGACAGAGCAAGGACACGAACTCAAGGCCTTACAGAACATTTCTGGATGCACATTAGATATTAATGCCTTTCTGTGAAAGCTGCTGGTCTCCAGAGAGGCAAATGTGCAGTAAAACTGAAACCCTTCCTGCAGGGAAAGTTGTGTTCCCAGGTGACCCCAAGCTGTGCAAAGCCTGGTGCTGAGCTGGGACACTGAGGGACACCACAGAATCCAACATTAGGAATTCTGGGGTCTAAACTTGACAAGTATCTTGCAGTGTAACCTCTGGACATGCTCTAAGAAGCAATTACATCTCATGCCCCCTGAGCACAGGGGTTCTGTCACCCCCAAACCCAGCAGGGAACCCCAGCTCACACCTGTAGCAAACCCACTGCTTGTCCTTAAGGCACACAGGCACATCCTTTTATGCAATTACAGAGCATAAACATTTAACAAGTGTTGAAAATTACTCTAAGCTGGGGCTGCAGATGTGAGTTCACGCTAATTTACTGAAATTATTAAATACTCTGTTTATGTTAAAGAATAATAGGCACAAATGAAGCAGGTGGGCAATGTAGCTCAGCATTAGTCTGCAACCAAAATTAGAATTTCAAATGCTGAGTTGTCCCTTTTGGGGACGTTTGTATGCACTCACACTAAGCTGTTTAAATCGTCCCAAAATGTGGTTAAAATACCATCTTTTAGTCTTAAGAAACAATGCTTTCCCCATATTGCCCCACAAACCATCTTTGCCCCTCAGTGGTGAACCAAATCAATCCATAATCTACTCGCTTTTCACCAGAAAAGTCAGGAAAACTCTGAAAAAGAGTTTGTCTTCCCACACACACACAGAAGTGCCACGTAGCTCGTTCCCCCTTCATTACAGAGAGAATTAAAAACCATCTCTTCATGAAGCAGGCCAGAAATTTCCATTAAAATATCTAATCACTCCACAGAAAAACCTCCTCTACAGCAGCTTCCACTACATCAAAAGCTTTACACTCCACTCCAGGGCCTTGCTGGGAGACACTGAACTGCATCTCTCTGAACACGTCTCATTTTGAAATGGGAAAAAAGTGAGAAGTTGTACAAGCAATTTGGGTTTCATAATGGAGAACTGCTTATCCATTGCAACTGCAAACACTGCAGACAAGCTCAGTGTTCACAGGAACAGACTGTCATTTCTCAGTGCAGGATTAATGAAATGTAGCAGTGAACTGCAGCCCGAGGATCCTTTATTTGCAGGCAGGTTTTCACACTGGCAGAGAAAATCCTTCTGAGACCACAGCACTTTAACAAATGCCATCCTCAGCGAGCATTATGAAACAATTGGCTCCAAAGGATATCAGAGTTGAAGGCAATTTTGCAGCACCTCCATAAACTGAGGACTTGGGGAATGGTGGCACAATACCCTGGAAAGCAGCCAAGTTCAGCACTGGATGGGATGTTCTGGAATATGTCACTCGCCTGGGAGAGGCCTGAATGGAAACCACATGACATCATTTGTACACGTGGGAGAGCCATTCCAAGCACTGCCCCGAGGAGAAACAAATCCAAGAGCAAGTCTAGCCCATCGCCGTGCTCTATGACCAAACATGTCTCAAGGCTCAATGTGCAGGCCAGGCACCTGATTTAGCTGAATTTTACACCAGGAACTCCACTGTGGTCTACGAAGCCTGTTGGCTTAAACTGCCAACTCCAAAAGGAAACAAACAAACAAAAAAAATCCAGACCGAAAAGCAGAGTAATCACGGAAGTATTTCAGAATTGTAAGTTGTTTTGCCCAATTGTTGTTTTATAATTGTAGCAAGACACAAATGAACTCTTCAAAAAGTGCTCAAACAACGATACCTGAGGAACAGAACAACTTTCTAGAAGTTAAAAGGTGGCAGGGCCAGAAAAGCTCAAGACCACGAGCCATTTTAAAATAAAAGCAAACTTCAGAACTGAGCTTCAAGTCTAAAGAGCACATTTGAAGGAAACATCTCTCTATTTGCATCCGCAATTTCAGGCTGGAAGCTGAAACCTCTCAGCACTCAGACAGAAGCAGTAACAAACCTCTGGCTAACCTCAGGTCATTCTGATGAACAACTTGAGGTACAGCTAAGAAAAACAGAAAAAAAACCCCTAAAAATAAAGTTAGTTACAGTTCAGGCTCTGTAATTAACAACAGATTGAAACCTGCATGATTTGCTTTGTCACTAAGCATTCCTTTGTTAGGTTGAGTTTCAGTTTCCTGCACACACATTTCACTATTACACTTCAAACAGGAAAATCCTGTCAACCAAGGAAGGGCTGGAGTCAAGGAAACCTCAATTTAACCAGCCCTACTATCTCCCAGGTAATCAAACCACCTGAATGAGCTCTGCAGCAGTGCTTTTGTACCAGCCAGTATCAGCAGCCAAAAATAAAAAACCTTCAAAACCCACCACCACAGACCAGATTAAACTGGATTAGAGATGGAACAGATTCTCCCTCCTACACCACTGAGGCCAAGATGGATCAAATGCCACAGTGCACGAAATACATTTGGTTCCTTTTTTGCTGATGTGCAGGACAAAGCACACAAGTAAAAGCCAACTAATCCAGTCCCCCAAAACAGGAGGAAGGATTTTTTTTTACCCCCCTGTGGCATTTTTAGAAGTATGGAAGTTGAGAAAAATAAGAATACTCCAAGCTGATTGCACAGCTCCAGACAGTAACTTTATTTGGCACTGTAATGTATCAAGTTCTAGTTATTAACGTTATTGCACCTTCTCAGATGGCAGAACAGTCCAACACTGTTAGAAATAACATGGCACAAAGCAGAGCCAGCAGCAACCTCATCCTACCACCACTACTTTGCATCTATTCTGTGAACACAAGACTTGTAATTACTGAATTACATCCAGTGTCTGGCACTGGTTCAGCTCCAAACTATCAAGGAAGTCCATCTCTGGGACATGTATTCTGCCACACCTCCCTTCAGCAGTGGGCAGCACTGCAACTCCTTCCTGTCCTCCTGCTCTGCTCCCACAGCCACAAACTGAAACTCAGTGCTCAAAGTCAGGAAATGCAACAAGACATGAGTAAGCTGAGACACTCCAATCCTTAAAGGCATGCAGAAGAGTTAACTTTAGGGTATTAGGGAGCTCTTTCAGTTTCTCCAAAGGCCATAGCTGGGGCTGAGCCTTAGCTGAAGCTGTTCCCTAGAAACCTCCAAGGCAAACAGCAGAATGAATGGGAACTTGACTTTCACTTTTACTTTCCAAGAGAGATATACTTTATCTGTGAAACCATAGTTAGAAGGGATTGGGGAGGGGGGGGGGAACAAGAGAAGAGTAGTAAGCACAAAAATGTGAAAGTCTCTCCCTCTACACATTTGTTTTCATGCACATTTACTACTCTGTTTTAAATAACACAGTTATAGTTTCAGAACCTAAGCACTGGTAGTAAAAATGTAAGGCACGTCTCAGCATGGTTAATAAAAGCTCCCAGCAGAACACATGGATTTAGAATAACCTTAATGAGTTCCAAAAGCAGATTTTAGTAAAGAGCCAAGTAGAGAATGGCAACAACATTCAATATCAAGAATTTAAAGTGGCTGTGCTTAATGTTTTGAAGTCCAAGTTACGAGGACTTGACAGAACACCCTGTGAATAAGCACTGATCCCATACCACTGAGGTGCCTCCATTTACTATAACCAGCATCTCTAAGTCAGCACACATTGCAAGCTGTAAGGGAGGTAAAAACCCTAGAAACTAAACAGCATTTATTTTAAGTCTTCCAGATTGCTTCACTGATGGGAGAATGGAGGTTATCCCACACTGCAGCAATTACAGCAATTTAGCTGTATATATACACTCACATGAATTAAAGCCAATTTTGTAGTACCACACTGCCTAGAAGCAGTGACCATTAACAGGTAAAACTGTGCAGTTACCTAAGTGTTTCTATTTTAAGATAATTCTAACGACTTACAATTCCAAGAAGTTACATAAATCTACACACTCTCCCAGGCAGAGCAGAGTCTACCAGCACATGAGAGAACACTGCTGGGGCTGCACACACAGCCCAGAGAGGCTGAAGAAAACCTCCTGTACCTCGAATACAGAGAATCAAAGCCTCTGCTTCAAAACCAGGAGCTCACCTCAGATGATTCCAAACTATCACTCACACCTTTTTCCCAAATTTACAGAATTTCAGGTGCTCGCCACCCCACTGAGATCACAAAAGAGAAGGATGCTGTTTCATCATCCAGAAAAGCTCAGACGGTCTCACCACAGGACAAAAAGTTACTAAAATTGTATTTGAAACTGAGAATTACTTACACAGGGACTACTAACAGTCTGAATCTCTGTTAACACACAAAGTCATGAGGAAAAGAAAAATCCCTGCCTACCTTCGCACTGGTTCCTTGGAAGAATCTTCCATCTTGTTTTTATCACATTTTCCAAGATTTGCAGCCCATAATACTGAAATTGGAGAAGAACAAAATGTGAGTACATTACTGTAGGACTAACTCGCTTTCAGGACTCTCATTCAATCAGACATTCACACTTAACATCTAAGACTTCAAGATCATTAAACTAACAGTTTTATTAAATATATATCTATTCACCCATTTACTGAGGTTTCATGCATTGTATTTTCTTGGTTTATTCTTGGCTATACTAAGTCCTGCTGTTTGATCATGCTCACACCAGGAGGGGGAAAAAACAATAATGAAAAGCCCTCTGGCAGGCAATTTTGGCTATCTGGAGAAGTAGCAGCCAGGTATGAATTTGTCTCATAAATGACTGCTCCTATGTTTGAGTATTAACACAACCAGGCTCCTAAAATATTTAGCAGCTTGGATGGTGTCTCAAGCTTCCTATTGTTCCTCTAAGAGCTGGAAAAAAAAAATCTTGTCTTAGCATCACATGTCCTGACACTGGCACTTTCTAAAGAAAGTATTACCCAAACTTCACTGGTGTGTTACTTTAGGAACAGCAAGACAACCCACAGGTTTATTTAATTTCAATACCCACCCCAATATGGCAGCTATTTCTACTATTTAAAGATGAACTTTTGTGCTCAGTCAAAGAACCATAAAAATGTGAATAAGCTCTTGGAAATCATGTTACCTTTCAGGAATTCCTTCCTATGTTCTTACCCGAACCCGTTATGTTTGCACAGAAATCGGAAAGGCCATTCCCTCTGCCCATTTGTCCCTACTGCCAACTCACAGTAACAGGGAAAGAGGTTTGGGATGATATCAAAGCACTTTAATAAGTAAAACCCCATTAGCATGAATAGACAGGAGAGAAAAGGGGACAAGGAGTTTATTGTTTACTTTATCTGCAGTGGATTAGGGGAAAAACCAAAAAACAAAAACCACATCACATCAAATGCCTGAAAGGTAAACTCAAGTTTTCACAGTTCAAAGTTTGGCTGAGAATAAGAGTTCCTCTTTAAAATGGTTAGTTGTTACACAAAGTAGGATCATTAGCATTTCGACCAAAGGGATCATAGAAACTTCAGTGTCATTACAAAAATACAATGTAGACTGTCCCAAACTACATTGCATTAAAATGGCATTTTTGCTGTTCTCATCTTAACATAACCTACACATCCCTTTGCTTCTCTACCTCACCCCAGTTCCCAGGGGACTGATTTCACATGCACATCCTGCCTTTGCAAAATATTCTGTCACCTTCCAAAATCTCGGGTACCAAAAAAAATGATGGACTACACAAAGTTGGCAGGGTATTTCTTTTTTTCCTCCATGGTCAGCAGCAAAAGCTTATCAACTAGGTTTTGACCTGTAAATTGACTTCAATACATGACATAAAAGCTAAATGAAATCAAGGGGAAAACGTGCAAAAAAACCTTAAGCCAAATGCTTCCCGGGAAGTGATTTCAGCCACTGCTGTAAATTTATAGAAATCATCTGCAACTGCTCCAGGCCCACAACACAAAACTCACTTACCAAAGCTCCTAGCAATGTTGACAGTGTGAATTGTTTATATCAGACTGCTAACCTCCCTGAGGAACACCTAAACTCTAGTGAAATGTCCATATTCTATAGGCACATGTTAGGACTTCTTGCAGGTAACAGCTAACCAAGATTGTTAATCTTACCTCCAAACTTTTTCCCACAAAGGAACTTACTCAGCTTTTACAACCAGAATGGCAAGTCTAGTTTAATTTTATCAAGGCATTAAAAATGACCAAATGAAACTTAAATGAAAAGTCTGCGGGCCAAACTAAGGACAGACCTCACCTTCAAATCTTCCCCCCTGGAATTTCCTCGAGTCAAGAAAAGGACAGACACCTCCAGCAATCTGCCACTCCTAACCCTCATTATCTGCTCAAGTATCTCATGTGGATTTATGGACCTTCAGCTCTGACCTAGGTTCATGCTCTCGAGGTTTCTCCTCATTCTTGTGCACGTGTGTGACTCCAGCTCTGCCCTCTGCAGTGTCCTGCTCACCTCTTCCTCAAAAATACCCATTTTTCCTAATACTCACTTAGAATCCTGAACAGCAGCAGGAATAAAATCTCTGGATACAACCTTCACCTGCCCATCCTTCTTGCCATGCCATGTTGGAAGGGCTTCCTCAGCCTGCCTGAACATCCTGCAAGGGCCTTCTGGGTTTTTTAAGCTTCATTTGATTTGATGGGTCTAATTTTTTGTATTTGCCTGACAATGAAATACACCACGCCCAAAAGAGTCACTGACACCAATTCCACAGTTCTGCCTTTGGAACTATCAGGTTTTTCATCAACTGCTGCAACAGGACATGGCAACAACATTAAAACTGTGCTAAACCAAGTCTTTCAAAACATCATTCTAGTTGTCTGATCCACTGCCCAGTTATGAAGATGAGGGACAGGTAACAGCAAAGACTCCAAAAGGAAAAAAAAAAAGGAAAAAAAGCATGAAATGATCCCTATGGTAGAAATTTCTATGGCACCCTTATTTACTTATTTTATGCACCGAATCCCTTTCCCTCCCACCTCCCAAGAACCAAAAAACAATTGATGAACAGAATTCAGTTAAAGGGAATCAAAAGGGTAGACCTTGTGGAGGCCTGCCGTCAAAGCCTAGCTGTGTCAGTTGCACAGGAAGACACCCCTTTTCTTCCTATTACAAGCAATCAACATAATGGAACATTATGATTAATATCAGGTAGTGTTAACAGCTTTAATTAAAGAAAAAATATGATTGCATAAAAGCCAAATGTCATAGTGCATAAATTTAGCACCAAATCATTTGCAATTTATGTAAATTGAAGAATTCTTTACCTGTTGCTTTCTTTCTGTTCCTCTAATCATCTCATTTTTCACAAGACAAATTTTGAGTTTTTAAAAATACTGTTGATAAATCAACTTAAACATTAGTAATGTCTGTCAGTATAAAAAGCAAAGTTTACCAGGCAAGCAAACAGGCAAACACTGTTACTTAAAGGTGCTTAAAGGTGTTACTTTGAGGAAGTTCTTTAAACTGTTTTCCCCTCAACTTCAGAGAGCAAGGCAAAAAAATAGGGAAGTGCTTCATGAATATCACATGACTTCAGAAACCATCCAAACACGACTTTTTTCTGTTTGAACACAGTGTGTATCCAGCAGAAAAACATGCATGTCAGTTATCTGAGATAATAATCATTGAACTTAAGACAGTGAAAACACATTTTGATCGACTTTTCGGTTCAAACTTCAGAAGTCTTAAGGTAAAGCATTTAAAATTGGGAAAAGCCCTGAGTGGTGCCCCCTTTTAGACTCTACTGTGATGGAGGGATTTCACACAGCACTACAAAGCAAATGTGTTCTGCATAGTAGTGAAGGCTCATCTCATACTGCACAGGTTGGGATGCTTAACTTCCACTGATTGCTCAAAATCTTGATCTGATTAAGTTTTATTTTACTACTCCTAGGGACAAATTTTCTCCTCAGTTATGTGCATATGGCTTTTATTGTGATCACAATCAGCCAAGCACTTTCCCAAGGACAAAATGTGGCTCTAGGAGACTTCTCATTACTCAGATGTCTATAGACACACACCAATCTTTGGAACTAGCATAATGTGCCTTGAGAAAAGTCCTGTGTTCCCAATTTAGTTCATCCTCAAAAAAAAGGGAGCGGGAGGGAACTCTTGTCCACGTAAAAGGAGGGTTATAAAATATGTTGTCCATTTACAGTTCTTGTTTAAAGCCAACTTTGAGAACAAGACAATTTAAAAAAAATTTGAATCAAGAAAGTTTATAGCTAAAAATGAGATACCTTCCTCAAAGTTTATGAATGGAAGAAAGAGGAAAACCAAATAAATAAAAGTTAATTTGCTTACTTTGGTATTCATGTTCTGAGAGAACTCCAAAATAGTATCAACTCTTGTCCACGCATCGGGATGTTCTTTTAAGTGAGTCAACACCTCCTGTGCCATTCTTTGCTAAAAGCAAATTTGATTAAAAAAAGGGTTAGTATCAGTTTACTTAAAAAATTATATACTGTCAGTGAGGACATTAATATGGAACACTTCTTTAAATCCCTTATCCAAGAGTTAGGCAGAACTCAACCAGCAGCAGCAAGTCCCTTAGGCCTCCTTCTGTGCCAGCTAAAGTTTATTTAACAACCAAACTCCAAAACCCATTGATGCAAGACAGTAATTCCCCTCACTCTTCCATACTCAGTGAATCCAGACCAGCAGTAAAACACCACATATTACAGGGAAAATACACTGGGAAATGAAGTTTTCTCCCCTTCCACAAAGTTCTCTTGACAAAACTTCATTCAAGGGCACCCAAACTGTCTAAGCTAGTGGAAACATCCATGTGAAGAGCCAGATTAAGGAGTGCAGCATCATGCTGTGAAGCTGTTGAGGTAGGAATGGTGGGTTTATTTTGAAGAACTCTGGAGCAGAGCATTAGGTCTCCAGCCCTTCTTTTGAGGAATCCTTGGTGCATCTAAGAGCTCATCAAACAGTAATAACACTGACTGGGGGCAAGGGAGGGAGTTGGTCACACTGATGTTTTGCTCTTCCTTGGGACTGACATTATCAATTATTGTACAAGATTCCGTGGTCTCAGGAGCTTGCAAAACCTCCTCTGAAGCAATTCCACACCGAAAGAGCTCAATTCATTTTAGCCATCCTTTTCAGAAGCCTCGATGTCCATAAGCAGTTCTTAGGGAGCCAAAATGATGCTGGCTATTTCCAAAAGTGAAGTGTACTGGCAAACCTTGCTGCAAATCATATCCACTACAAGCATCACACACTGCCTTGCCAACAAAATGAACATTTTACATCACCATTCACGTAACTTAGTTCATCCTTTCACTGCACTGCAGAGCCAATTCAACAGAATTACAAAGCAACCAAAGCTTTACTTTAGGATCAACTTCAACTGCTAGAACTTACTACAGCCATGCAGATTTCTAGTGTGCTCCAAGAAGGTACTTGAGCTAATCGTGAACTGGTGTAAGAAAACAGTATTTTCAGTAAGACAGAAATGTAACTTAGACCCATGATTTATATACATATGATGCAAGAAAGAGACAAATTGGGTGTGGGATTTACAAATTAAAATTGGAAGTTACAACAGTGTAGAACAAAGATGTCTAAAATATCTGTATAATCCTGGTATCCTTCCTTGGTATAAATGAGCACAGTGGTGCAATTCCCAGTCTGACACTGACTTTGAACAGCAAGTGCCTGCAGATTTGATAGGGACAAGTACCACACAAATGCTCTGTTTCAGACCAAAAGCAGTGGAGCTATGTTGTTACAGTATTACATCAGAGTAAAGAAAAAAAATCAGCACTTTCCCTACAGTTTAAAGAGGGAAGGAATAGCTGCATTACTTCCAGGTTCATTCTGAAAGTGTGTTTTCATACTGGCCTACTTTTTGCTTCTAATACTGGTGACATATCACAGGATCAAATTTCAACACCAACAAAATGCAGACACTCCATATCCCTGTGCCAAACACTGGAAAGTTCACTCTCACACCCACTAACCTCCTTTGGACATTAATTCCTGTAGTTTCATGAGCAGTATAAATTTAACAGTAATGCTCCATCAACAACAAAGCCTCGTGGTGGTGTTGGTACCAAAAAGAAATTAGCAAATAATCCTTCTGGACATGGGAGGATCTAACAGCTCAATGGAATTAAGAGTCTGGGATGAGACCAGGTAAGCATGTATGAGTTGTATGAAATCTCCTTAGTCATGTGTTGCACTAGGGTGGGGACATTCCTTTTCAGGAAGTATACCCAAAAAAGCCAAGAAGAGAGAAAGATTTAAAGGTCCAGGACAGAAAGCAGCTTTCTTGCCTAATATAGATCAGTAGACAACAGTTTTGCAAGCAGAGATAAGATTTAAGCAGAAGGAGGAGACAGGTGAATCTGAAAGCAAGTTCAGCACAGGCCATCCAGCCTGCATTGCACTCTAAACCTGTTTTCCCTTACATTATCCTAATCTATTCCAGGCAAGCCATTGCTAATCTCCCCATTTTAATATTTAGTTTCCTCAACTTCCATTATTCCTGTCACCCTTTATGACTTGAGCTGTCAGACTCCACAGAGAACGATATTTTCCTGCAGGAACCTTTGAACTCCCTGGAAGAGGTAAAAGCTCAGACTCACTGGAATGTCTCCACCTTTGGAAAGGTACACTAAAATACCTGAACAAATTTTCATTGAGGTGACACGTATTAGTACATGCACTTAAAGGAAGTTTATATCATAATTTGCTTTTGCCAGTTAAAATCACCTCTTGAATTTTTGCTTCTCATTGTGTCACTTGTCTAAATATTGGGGACTATATCCAGCTTTTTTAAGTGAAGCAACTTCTCACAACACCAGAGCAATGGCAATTTGGTTACTGTCTTTAGTGTTAATCCTTTATTTTCCTTATAAACCCTCCCAATTTTTTAAACTCCATTCAAAGCAAGCAATGCCATAAACATCATTTGTTTTGTAAGGCAGTAAACAAACATATCACAAAACAAGTGCTCAGAAGTCCATACTTTTAAGGCAAAAGATACAAGCAGTTTTCTGTCATGTGAGCATTAAAAAAACTACAGTAACTATTTGAATTTAGGACACTCAAAATGTAAATATTTCATAGAACAGCAAGGTGTTTCAAGATCTGTAGGAATTCACATTAAAAAAAAAAGCTTTTGTGAGGCTTACTAAAGATACATAAAGCAAGTATAAGCAAGTATATTGTTTATTCCAAGAGCTGGAAGGAATAGAAAGGCATCAACTACTTTTGTCTCATTTAATTCACTTCTTATTGTTGTGCAAGACTATCTTAGTAAGTGATGCCTGACACTCTTGATTTGTTGAGCATGAACAATTAAAATCTGCCACAAGAGGAACTATGCCAACACCCTGGTAGCAATACTTGCTTTCAACATTTCAGTCTTACTTCCAAAGTAGTTCAAGAAACAGATGAGAGCAATACAAGATTCACTTTCAAGGTAATATATGCAAAGACACAAACGCACACAGTCCCTCAGTTTCAACTTACTAATTCACAATCTGTACTAAGAGCAAAAAATAATAGGCAAAAAAAGACCAGACACAGGAAAGGAGCAAACTCTTCTTAAATGTGTGTGACATGCTTCTTTATAAATACAAACAGTAATAACTTCACTAGGATTTTTCCTTTAAATGCAATTCTTCAGTGAAGCAAACAGTGAATTTATGGCTTCACAATATCAATTAACAATTAACTAAGACCTTTCCAAAGAGCTAAGTCAGAGAAGGTGAGCAGCAAGCAGAGGTGCCCTTACCAAACTGTACTTGCTGGGACCTCTCAAGAGCAGAAGGCAAGCCAGAAATGAACACACACTGAAGAAACGATTCTCTGAGTGCCATTTCAATGGAAACTCACATTTCATGTGAATTACCAGTGATATTCCAGTCACTAGCTCAGTAAATTTACAAGTATTACTGATTTTTATTGAAGCAAATTGATTTTAACTGATTTGTTAAAAGGTCAGTAAGAGTAGGTTCCAAGTCCACCTTACCTGTGCACCTTCTCCATGGTACAAGCAGTTCACCACATTGTCCAAGAGATTGATATCCAGTTTCTGGTTAAAATCCAGCAGCTGACGAGCTGCATGGTCTGCTAACATTGTCATAATTGCTGGCATAGATTACTGCAAAAAATACATTAAAAAAAAGATCAATTAATAAGAAATTACTATTAGATGCAGCTGCAAAGCAAGTGCTTCAACTTAGCTCATCTCATTGAAATGAGTTGCTTATGTTAGCAGTAATAGATAGCACTGAATACAACACTGTTGTAATTGGGGGAACATACCAAATTTTCTTCTCCTGAAAAATTCACACATCACTCCCCCAACTCATCTCTCAGGGCCTTCAACAGGTAAAACACTTAGTAACAGCCTGACAAGTCAATGGGCTGCCCTATCAGCACCCAGGAACTTATTTCAAAGCAGGTAGCAACCCCTACCAGTCCCTCATGTCAACCAGTAAGTGCACTTGTAGAAAGGCCTTGTATCCTTGCAACCAAACCCCACACTGGCCATCTCAGTTCAATATCAGGTTCCCAAGGCCAAAAAGCACATTTCTATCAGTTCTAAAAGCTTTTAAACACTTGGCTATGGAGGTGAAACGTGATCTACACACACAGAGGAAGAAATTAGTCAAGAGGGCATTTTTCAAATACTTAGGGGAGGAAAAAACCCACCTTGCAAGTTAACTCCATGCAAGTAAAAAAATCCAGGGACACATGCACTAACTCTTTGTCCTAGATATAGCACCTCAATATTATGCAAAGGGAGTCAGGTGGGGCGTGCATGTAAGATGCTTTACCAGCCAGAGAATGATATAAGATAAAGACAATCGTGAAAAGCAGGAAAATTAGCCAGAAGCCATAAAATTTTGACTGGTAAATTATCCTCTACCCTTTTCACACACACCCGCATGTTGGAAACACCTAATCAAGTTTATTGCCTGTTTTTTCACAATCGCTGGCAACTGTTAACACATAATCCCACCTTCAACCTCTACAGCAGCTCTGTGCCACTCACTCTCCTTTTCAGAGTTCTGTAAGGGTACAAATTTCACGTAAAACTGCTCACTTGAACAGAGAGAAGTCGGGATAACTGCAGGATCAATGAAGAAGTCACACTCAAGCCATGTGCATACTCAGAAAGATACAATCTGCACCTTTTCCAGAAACACACCCAGCCAACCCCTTCTTTAGGGAAAGCTAAAGTCAGATTTGCTCTCACTAAGTAACTCCATGTGTAACTAAGGATTTCTTTTATGCTTTATGTATTTAAGTCATGCTCAAAAGTAAGGAGCAAGACAAACCTGTGCCTCAACCCTTGTAATTACTAATTAATTAAGTGAAAGTCCTACAGTACCATTCAGACAAGGAAAAACTTTTGGTTATAAATGTGTATTTGCAAGCAGAGCCAAGCAATTTCTTTTATTTCTATATATATAAATAGCTTCAAAAACAAGTATTGTAATTGGATTTTCAAGTTAAAGCCTCAGTATTACTACACTAATGTAACCATTTTAAAGGCTCCATTTCAACTGCCAGTCTTTTCACATCTACCTGGAAAACCAGAAGGAAATAAACATCAGGTAGAAAACAAAATAAAGTCAACCTTTCCTGTCTGTCCTTCCCTTTCCCAGCTCCTGAAGTTTTCAAAATTGCAATGCTAAGTTTGGAAGCCAGAAACAGGACAGCAGGGAAGGTTGAGTTCCTTCTTGATGTCATTCTTTTGAGTCAGGAGGACACTTGGAAATGTCACCTGGCAGATGAGGGCTCTGAGCAGCAGCACTGGAAGGAAAGTGCCCCCCATGGATGGGCTCGGAGCAGTGAGCGCTGCCCCAGACACGCTGCTCCCAGCACGCCCCCTTTTTTGTCCACATCTGGCCTGCAGGGCTCAAGCGGGAGCGGGGAAAGCGCTTTCCAAGCTACAGTAAACGCCGTGTGAATGAGTCGTTCCTCAGGCAGGACCATTGGCTGCAGGTCGGAGCCGCTCTCGGTGCTTTTCACGCGGCCCGAGGAGGGCAAAGGAGGAGCCGCGTGACCAGGAGAAGTTATTCACCACATGGAAGCAGAAAGGAAATGTTTTGAATAGGGCCCTTCGCCACTCCCAGCATTATCTTCAAAATGACCTACACCTACTCGGCAGGCGAAACACAGAAATGGCGACTTTGTGGTCAGCACCAACTGCAACCAACTCCTAACACCGTACCCACACGAAGCCTGTAATCTCTGATTTACTCCACTCCTACACTGCTCCCTCCCCCAGCACGCCCCAGCTCCGCAACGGGTTGAAACCTCAGCCCCAAGACCCACCCACCACTGATTAATCCTTAATTGCCAATAAATGAGGAAACTGAAACAAAAGAAGTTTTTTTAAAAAAAAAAAAGGGAAAAAAAATCTGAACTACAACCTACAACATAGCAAGAATGTGACATCTACCGAAGGTCAAAAGAACTGCATTTACAGCACTGTTTACACAGTTATCCCAACTCTCGATGACCCTGGACCTTTAACACAACAGTTTGCTTGTTGTGCTAGACCCGATTCATTTCGGCAGCACAGCAATAACATCAGGCATTTAATAGGAAAAAATGCTGGGTATTCACCACGAATCCTAGAGCACCTCCAACCCAGTTATTTAAAGCTCACCGGGGGCAGCGCTTAAAAAAACCCCGAACCCACCGTGCGAGAGCCGCTGCGCCCTATCCCCAGTTGGGCACGCCATGCAGGCGAACTGCCCTCCTCTTCCCAGGAATGAGCCGCATCACCCGTAAATCCCACCCCGCGGGCTGGGAAGGGCAGCGCCCCACCGAGCCGCGCTCGCACCGCAGCCCGTCCCGCCGTGAGCACAGCGGCGAGCGGGACCGCACCGCGTGTGCCCCGCACACCGCGTGGGCAGCGCTCATCGCGACCCGCCGCCGAGGCTGCGGCTCCCGGGAAAAGGGAAGGGCAAAGGGAACGGGAACGGGGAAAGAAGGGAAGGAGCCCGGGCGGTGGGCCGGGCGGGCCAGGGCCCTGCGGAGCGCGGCGGCCCCGCAGCCCCTCCCTCCTCCTCCTCCTCCTCCTCCTCCCCTGGGCTCCAGCCCTGCGCTCTATACAGGGCTCCCCACGTGATGCAGGCGGACGTTTCAATACTGCTGCACAGACACACACACACACACACACAAAAAATATTTCTGGAAACTTCCACTCCTAATAACCCACAGCCCGCGTCGCGGGGCTTTTCGGCCGTGCCCCAGCCGTGCCCGCCGGGCCCCCTGCCCACCAGGGGCACCCCCAGCCCCTCGGCGCCCCCGCCCCCCGAGCCCCCAAGCACGGCCACACCGCCCGGCCTGCCCCCCAAAACCCGCCCCATCCCCTCCCTGCCTCCCTCGCTTACCTAGGGGGGGGTCTCGCAGCCTCTTCCTTCAGAAAGTAGGGCCGAGCGAGCCAAGTTTCCAACCACCACCACCACGCGCCGCGCGCCGCGGAAAAAAAACACCACAAAAAAAATTTAAAAAAAAAAAAAAAAGAAAAAGAGACCACCGAAAATAACCCCTTCTCAGGTTTTTTTTTTTTAAGGAAAAAAAACAAAAACACCACGGAAGGAAGGGGATTAAAAAAAAAAAAAAAACCGCCGAGGAAAGGAGGAGGGGGGGGGGGGGAACCACCAAGGAAAAAGAGTGAGGAGGAAGAAGGAAAAAAATAAAAAAAATGCCTCAGAGAAAGGAGCGGGGAGGCCGCTGTGTGCCCGCTGGGCCGGGGTCGGAGGCGCCACCCCTGCTGCCCTCAGAGCAGCGTGCCCGGCCTGCCCTGCCCTGCCCGGCCCGGCCGCACCAGCCCCGGCTGCACCAGCCCCGGCTGCGGCCCGCGGGCTGCGCGCCCTGCCCTCAGCCCCGCCGCAGGGCCCGGCGCGGCGCTGCGGCCTCGCTGCTCCCGCCGCTGCTGCTGCCGCTGCTGCTGCTGCGGGCCGGGGTGCCCCGGCTGCGCCGCCCAGGCCCGGCCCCGCCGGCTCTCGCTGCCCCTGCGGCTGCCGCCCGTCCCCGCCCGGCGCTCAGTTCGCCCCCATGCCCGCCGCCCCCCCCGCGGCTCCGCGATAAGCTCGGCCCCCCCACCCGGGGCTGCGGGTGCCCTACGAGCAGGTCGCACACGCGGCGGCGGCGGGGACTGAGCGCGGCGCGTCTCCCCCTCCTAATGCCACAGGCTCGGAACCGGCTCAAACCGGTTCAGACTGGGAGATTCCATCTCGGTTTAGTTTTCAGCCCATGGCGCCGCGGAGCGTTTGGAAACCTCGGAGGCCCCGCCCAGCGCGCCCGCCCATTGGCCCCGGGACGTGCCGCCGCGCAGGCGGCCGCCGCGGTGATTGGTCGGCCGCGCTGTCAATCAGCTGCGCGCCACGGAGGGGCGGGGGGGCGAGCGGAGGGGACACGCCCCCTCCCCAGCAGCGCTGAGTGAGGGGGGGGCGGCGCCTCCTGATAGGCCGGGCCAAGCTGTCACTCAGAGGCGCCGGGCCCCGCCCACAAGTTCGCAAAGCGCGGGCGCCGGCGGTGCCGCGCTCCTATTGGCCCGCGGGCGGGGCGGCGTGGTGCGCGCGCAGGAGCGGCACGGCTCCCGGGGCTGCGGCGGCGGGAAAGGCGGCGGCCGTTGGGCGGCCCCGGGCGGGGGGGGAACAGGGGCTGGGGTGTGAGGGGAACACGGGCTGGGGTGTGAGGGCAGTGGGGGTTCTGCTGTGAGGGGAATAGGGGCTCTGCTGTGAGGGGAATAGGGGCTGTGGTGTGAGGGGAATAG
>JAWWEE010000105.1:2124759-2140370 GCA_035221455.1 Xenops minutus | reverse complement strand
AACTTGAACTGGTCTAATTAGCAAACTTCTACAATCATCTTATTTTCTTGACACATTTCCTGATTTCTCTTAGTTTTCGAAGCTTCAAGGCCAGGTACTGATAGCAACCATAACATACTCCCTGTAGCTAATAATTATGACCTCAGCCATGCAGTCTGTCTTTGCTACTTCAGCAAAAGCCTCGACAATTATTTCTATTAACCCTTTCAGTGTTAGTTCCTTATTGATATCTTATATCAAAGTGACAGACATTTTAACTTGGGTCCCCCTGCAACCCAAGCATAAATAACATTTGGACAAGAGAAGGGGTCAAAACTACATTAACTCCAGCTTAAAATGATTTGTGTGAGTACTCGCTTGTTCACCTTTTCCTGCATTATTTGATTAACTTGTTTTGTCTCCATTAATTGCTTTGTCTGGGCAGCAGAACACAGCAAAGAGCGTTTTAGTGGAGTCAGCAGTGAAGGTGATGGACCTGACCCATAAGGACTGAAACTCATGAAGAATTATCATCTTTGTAAAAGTCAGTCACAGCAGAATTGTCCCACCTTCTTTCAGCACCTATGGGAGGTGAGGATCCCTCTGCTCAGTGGGAGCAGAAAAGAATCCCACAGGACCCAGGCAGCCTTTGTAGTGTGTCTTTCTTACCTGGGCCAGGGTGTGCCTCTCACTGCATGCACTGTGAGCTGCTCAAGGCAAGAGCAGGGGGGTTGGAAACTGTTTGGCATCTTGTGGATATCACTGGAAAGAACAGGGGGGAAAAATAGGATTTATTGGTTTTTAGCATAAGGTAAACTGCTTACCAAATTTGCTTTTGGAAAGTGCTGACTGATTTGAAATCTGCTGATGTTTGACCTGGGATCTGAGTGTGTCACACCTTAAAAAGAAAAGATGACATGCTGCTGAATTCACTCTGCAGGGAAAATGACTGGGAGGTTGGGGCCTGTTGCTTAAACACAGAAAGAAGCAGAGCACAATAAAATTTTGAACACCTTCCTCTTAGGCCTTCGGGTTCCCAGTCCTGGGAGAAGGTTTGGTTTGAGTGATGGGTGTGATGATGTTGCATTCAGTGCTCAGAAAGCAGCTGTCGGTGCCAGCATTGGGATGGGGCTGGGAAGTGGGGAGGGATCCAAAATCCTGAGGAACTCCTGGCTCCTCTCCTGCTTCCAAAACTATTTGGAGAAACACCTTTCCTGCAGCAGGGAGGAAGACAAGGAGCATCCTGCTGCTTGGGATGAGCTGGAAGAGCACCCAGGGCTGGAGCTGTGGGTCTGTGAGTGCTCTTGGAGCACGTGGGATGTGGGGTCTTACTTTTGCCTTTGGCCACATCCATCCCCTCAGGTAAATCTTGGAATTTCCTCTCTCTTCTCCTCACTGGGCACTTTCAGAGAAGATTAAGCAGTTGTCTGATGCTTAAATATCAAAATAATGTTGTGACCCAGGGGGTAGAGTGGGGTTTGAGGCACTTGTGTGATTCCCTGTGTTTCTTGTGGAATGGATGTCCTTAGTGGGATCAGCCTCTGGCATCCTCCTGCTTGGGTAAATTAACTGTTCTAAGGTTTTCCCACCCAGGTTTCAGTGTTGCTGCTTGTTCATATTATCCTGCAATTCATTTGTGTTGCTCTCTTGCTTGGCTGGGACTGCAGCACAGTTCTGACACAATTGGCTGCATCTCAGCCAGGATAAGAAAAAAAGTGTTCTCAGATGTCACCAACTCCACGTTAGTTCAAACAAATCTTAACTCAGTCCTCAAATGGTGCTATTTTGGACAAAACAGATGGGACTTGTTGATGGTTCCTTGTTTATAACCAAGTGGATTGTGAGAGAAAGTGAATTTGTGTGCACATCACCTCTAAATCCTCCTATTTTAGTTCTTTTCAAACAGAGAAAAGGATACAAGAGAATGAAGTTCAGTGGAGGGGAAAACCACTGATGGCATGAGGTGCCCGTGATGGGTAGGTGTGACTGCATTAACTGCTTCATGGTTTATTTCTCTGTGATTCTGAAGGTTGGCCAGCAAACCTGATGGGAAATTTCCTTTTCACATTGAGAACCGGAGCACGGGTCGTTCACAAACAGATAACCTGAGCTGTAGGTTCACTCCAGGTTGTTCCTAGTCCTGGTTTTTGCATGGCTGGAGTTTTCTTGTTGTAGCAGGTAGATCACTTCTGGGATGACTAATAGCACAGAATACTAGAGTGTTTTTGCCTTGAACAGCCGAGGACAAACCCAAACAAAAGAATTATGAGCAGTCACACCCAGTGGTGCATATTTGTGATCATTATCTACAGGGCACACTGCTCCTGAGAATACACATGGAGTCACCGTGTTGTTTCCAACTTCATTCTTACTGTGACCAGAAGTGGATTTCAATGCTTTAATATTTCCCATTTCTAATATCTTGTAGTTAAACACCACTTAAATGGACATATTCACTGAAGTTGTTCCACTGGTGCTCCAGAAACTGCACATGTAAGTAAGGATATTTGTTTAAATGGTCACTTCAGGGTCGAGTCCTTATGCTGTAAGGTTATAAGTTAAAAGGTACAGAGTTCCTCACTCAGGGGCTGAGCATCCTTACTTCTCCACCAAAAAAATACTGACCAGAGATTCTATTTATTATGTCTGCAAAAGACAGTGTATCTATACCTAATGAAGTGTACTAGACTCCAGTGTTGTAATTTAGAGCTGGGGGACTCTTTTAAAGCTGTCGGTGTGAGGTCTTACACTGGCCATAGTGGGTTCTTTTGGGGACTTCAAACCTTGACACAGGTTACCCACTGTGTGTAACCCCGTGGATTTCATATCACTTTTATTAAAAAGAATCTTGTTTTCCCCTACTCTTTGATTTTGTCACAGGCCCAATTAAAAGCAGCACTCAGTGCTCACATTTTGAAGAGGTGTTTAGGCACAGAAAGACACCTCGGAGGGTTTTCAGAAGCGCTTAATATTTCGAGTGTCTTTCCCACATCCGAGTCTCTCCTTTGTGGCACATGAAACGAGCCCTGCTGAGAGAAAGGAGCAGATGGATCCAAGTGCTTTGCAGCAGTGACTCTCTCCCTCTTCAGCTGCAGAGCTGGAGGCTCCTACCACTTGCTTTCAGCTCAGGCACTCAGTGTTTACTTCCCCAGGTCTCCAGGATCCTGAGCTGGGAGCACACAATATGTTTGTAATTTGAGCACCGCTCTCTAGTCCCACTCTTTTTATGGAGACTGACAAGAAAACTGCTTTAGGGCACAGAGGAGCTCTCAGATTCATTCAGGCTGCCACGCAGGGATACCCCCTGACTTTATTTAACAGCCCTCGGAGTTCCTGAGCACCAAAATAAACGATTTACGGGGGGAAATGGCATCTGTCTGTGATAAATGGGAACCTGAGTTACGTTTAGAGTGATAGGTAATTTTATTCACTGTAGGGATCATGTTATTTCATTTGAATTTTCTTTTAGGATGTGACTTCTTAGGTTTCCCACCCCTTAAACAACACAGCTCATTGCTGAGGAGGGAAGCTGAAGGCTCTGATTTACAATTTCTCCCGTAAATTTCTCTGATTTACAATTTTCTCCCTAAGACTATTGCAGTTTCTTACATTTGCAAGTGCTTAGCAAGAAGTTAAACACTTCAAATGAAAGATGGCTCATAAAAGTAAACACCAGCAGGGCTTTGCTTTCAGGTGGGTGTGTCTGACTATTCACACATTTGCCAGATTCATCTCCATCAGGCTGATTAATTACAGAGTCTTGATGAATTGTAGCATGGTCAGAGATGGTAAGTCTTGGTAAATATTACCTAACTGGGAGGGTTTTGGTATTAGGATACAAATAGTAAGAGTTCATGTTAAAGCTGTAGTTTCTGGGATTTGGGGATATAATTTTCTTTTCCCGACCATGTTTCTGGTATTTGCTACAGAGAAAATTAAAAATGGGAGCCAGAGTGGTGTGGGGGTATCTGAGAATGGGAGAGTAATGTGAGTAATTGTGAGTTTTAATGAAGGAAATCACATAATGAGGGGGACCTTTGTGGGAATGATGGAAAACTGATGAATTGGAAAGGCCTGGTAGATTTGTTGAATTTTGGAGGAAGTGAATTGGTGCATTCAGGGGATCTGACCAAATATTTAATCATTACTCTGCTGGCATAAAATTGCCATTTTTCTAGGCCTGTATCTGTAATTACACAACCAAAAATATATGCAAGTATGTTCAAATTCTCCAAGATTATTTCAATAGATTCAGTGGGTTATCCTGAAAGTGTTCTGTTTGATAAAACATCCTGAGCCACGTGTTTAATTGAATTTCTCTTGCTCCTTTCACCAGGCTTGGAACTGACCAGGAGACAGGAACTGGTGCATTGGGAAATGCACCTTGTCCTTCTATACCGACCACCTTTGGAAACTACAAAACATCTGTAAAAATGTAAACAATTCATTGAGGGTTTTCAGCCTCCAATGCTTCCAAATCAACATTGGGGTAAATCTGTCTCTAGATAATTCTGAGGATGAGGGCTGAGAATTACCTACAAAATGGCCTGTTTAGCACTATCCCTAATTTGAGAGGGTGACTTTTATGGCAAAGAGACACTGAGCTCAGACTGATTCTCTTTCCTGCTTATTTGTCCTTATTCTTTCCAAAAATCAGGTTTGAATGAAAAATTGCTCAGCAATTATCCCACTATAATGTTTTGTTCAGTGCCAACCATCCTAATTCCCAGTTTGCTACAACACAAAGTGGGCTCCAGTCCTGGGAAGGGCTCATTGTCAAGAACACCTCAGTTCTTTTCTCACCTCAGTTCAGTGTCATTCACTCTATGACATTCATCCAGTTAAACTTGGACCATTATTCTCTTGGAATAATTCTGATTCAGCTGGAACACCAGTTGTTTCTAAAACTGAGGAACTAAATCTAATTTGACCCTGCTGGCGTTTTTACACCACACTCCCCTGTGGCCACTGAGAAGGCATCTATTTAGATTACAGAATATTTATATAAGAAGAAAACACCTCAAATATCCTGCTTTATATTTGAATCTTTATAAAGAGTCATCTGCCAAGTCATAACTTCAGTGGGTCACGAAAATTTCAAGTGGTTTTGCTGCTGGCTGAGGGTCTGTGCCTTTACAGAGGGTAATTCTGTGAATGGCTCAGCACATCTTGCAGAATAACAGCCTGGTTGTTGTGTTTGCAGGAATTGGTGCAAATGGCTGATATGTGAACTCCTGGGCTTGGGTGCAAGAGCCTTGTTTTCAGGCTTGGATTTGAAATAATTCTGTGGTTTTCAGAAGCCGAGGATACCTGGGATCAGTTGGATCCGAGGTAAGAAAAATAATCACCCCTCAGTTCATAAGCTCAAAATTAGTCATTTAGAAGTGATTCTTGAATATTTTTGTGTTAGGGGCTCTGAATTGTCTTGGTAAAATATTTTCCTTTTAAGCTGATTTTTTAATGGAATCTAAACCCCTGAGAAGTTACTGCCAACACAGTAAATACTATCACATCTTGTTAAAAGAATAATTTTAGCAGTGAGTCCAGTGGTGGACACAAACACAGGGACTTGTTTTATTGAAAAAATATTTCTGTAAAGAATCCTGCATTATTGGGAGCATGTTAAGCCTGTTCCAGGTGCTTTACATTGTACCTGATATTCATGGCTTCTGAACCAAAGAAATATAGAAATCAACCCCAGTTCTCACTATTTTTGGGTGATCTCATGAAGGTGTGTTCTGCAGTCAGCTACTTGTGCTCATATTGCCTAGGAAGCCAAGGGAGCAGAAATAAATGTGTCAGTTTGCAGAAAAGAGTTGTAGAAAAGAATCCAGATCTATAAGCATTTTTCTCGAGTGTGGAACTGAGGATTCAACCTCAGGAGGAGCCTCTGCTTTAAACATTTCAGTGACAAGGTTGTATCCCAGTGGCTTGTAGCCAATCTCAGCTATCCTGGCTTTTATATCCCCTCTCAGTCACAAGGAGGGAACAGCACATGCTGGAGGACGGTAATTGTTGCAGATTAAAGCCTCATGCGACATGAAAGAGCCATCAAAATTCTTTATAGTTGCTTGGCATGAGTTCTGATAATGCCGAGTTCTCTTTTATTATTATTATTTTAAAACACAGCCATCTACCAGAGACTAAACAAAACCCCCCAAGACAATGGGGCCAGGAGCAGAGCTTGTAATGGCTGTGCACAGCCGGAGCTGGCAGGTGAAAACCAGACACTCCGGGCTCCTCCAAATAGGAACATTTACATTTATTTTACCTTTTTTCTTTTCCTCTTTAACTCCTATTTTAGCTGCAGGTAAGCCTTTGTTTTGCCATTTGTTAGGTCCATCTGCCTGCTCTTATTTTACACACTGAAAACTATTTTTTGGTTTCTTTTTGGTCTCATTGGCAGGGATAAAAAGGAAAGCCCCATTCCCTGGTGCTAGGGTCCCTCTGCAGGACTGCTCACCGTGCAAGATCAACAAGTCACACTCATGGAATGCATTTCTTGTGCCACTGAGCAGCATGTTCTGAAGGACTGTGTGTGAAGGCAAACCCTGTGATAAGACATAAGATATGTTCATCATGTTCTCCAGGGTCGTGCTTAAAGGACTGAGTAAGTGCCACCCCAAGGAGGAATCAGGATGTGTCCTCACAGCCATATTATCTCTTATCAAATATTCTGCAGCATTATTGCCTGCTGTGTTTAACTCATCCAGCACTGGTTTGCACAGGTATTGATCCTTCTGTGCTCCCTGCTTTGGCTCCTGCTCTTCCTCTTTGGACTCAACGAGTGCTCTTGGTGCACACAAAAAATGCAGCCAAGCCAGGCTTCCCCCTGCCCAGTGCCCAAGGAAACATCAGCAGCTGGTCATGGGGAGAGACCTCCTTATCCACTGTTTTTCCTTGGATGCTTTTCCTTGCTTTTGCTGGCAATCAGCATGACCATAAAGTGAAGTTGGTTCAGGTCAGTGGGTGCTGCCGACCTGAATTTTGGGGTTTTAAGTGGCTCCATAGGGAAACACATCTACTGCTACAATAGCAGCAGCTGCTTCAGGGGATAAAAAGTGTGAGTCTGATGCTCAGGTATGTAAATGCAAGATGTTCTCCCAACAAACTACTGAAATAGCAATAAGAAAAATCTCTCCAAGAGGTTTTTAAAAGGAAATAATGAAAACATCAACTGGGCTCAACTTTTCTACTTGAATTTCTTCCAGTATCTTTCAATTTTCTGTCATTTCCCTTTCTGTCCGCTTTTTGATTCTGACAACTGTGGAGTTTCCTGCTTTGTTTTTGTTTTGCTGCTACGACTAAGCCAACCAACAGGCAAGGTCACTGTAGAAACCCAAACTTTGAGTGGAATTTGAACAAAACCCGTGCCCTCCCCATGTCTGTTCCTTCTGCTGCTTCCTTTTGTGGTGCTTTAGTCTTTGCAGAGTCTGCCTGTTCACTCACCCTCAGAGCCCTGATTTTGTTTGCAGTGCTTGTTCCAGTGAGGGACGTGTATTTTTAATTACCTGCTGTCCTCATCTGAAGAGATTTGCCCCTGTACTTTGGCTGTTCCTTGGTGAGTACCCAAGAAGAGCAATTTTATTCAAGTTTTGTGATTTCCTTCCTCCAAACCCTTTGCAGTTGTCATAGGTGCAACTGCAACAGAAACTGGGTGAGAACGCTTGAAAATCATTGAGTTTTTGAATTGTGCAGGTTCACAGACCAGTTTCAGACTTTTTTAAAAAGAACATTTTCTGTAGCTACTGAGATTTATTTCTCCTGACCCTTTTCCCATCACTGTTTCTTTCCATTTCACCCATCTATAATTGACTATTTTGGTTGGGTTGGAAATAGTTTTAGTTACACCTGACCTCCAGCTCTTCCTGCAGCTACAAGGCTCCTGTTTCCCTTTTTTCTTCAATGGCAATAGGGATGGTGTCTGGAAATTCCCTTTGTTTCAGTTAGATCTCTGCCTGGTTAAATCTGAAAGCAAATGGGAATATCCCTTTCAGGAAGAAATATCCACCTTTCTGGTCATTTCACAAAGAGATGATGGAAAAATCCTCAGTTGAATTTACTTGTGAACCTGGAACAGGTCAGACAAATGTCCTGCACTTCCCCTGCACCCAGTGGGAACGTTCCTGGCCTTTGCATGGCAAAGTGTAGTGGAGAGGAGCTGGGGAAGGGGATCCTTTAGGGATGTGGGATCTGCTTCTTTACATGGAGTGACTTGCAAGTAAAAGGATCTGTGTACATCAGCCCTTGTTAAAACAGGTGTGAAAATTGCCTTCCATTATGTTCTCTGAAATCTGCTTTTCTCTATGACTAGAAGGAAAATTATGTTTATGGTAAGTGCTGAAAAGTGGATTATTAGCTCTTTTCCTCTTCCATGGAAATTATTTGGCTTTTACCCTCATCAGTGGGATATAAGAACACTGGATGATAATAGTAATAATGACTTATTTATTCATCCTCTTTCTTTTTTTAACAGGTTATTGAGAAAATAAGCAGAGCATGTGGAGAAAATATATTTGCTAGTGACATTGTTTAAATATGGATGGTTGTCTACCAGTGTTAAAGCAACAGTTGGGAGGAGGAAACCTTGAAATTTAACTGTTAAAAGATCTGAATTTGGAGATTTGCACCAATTAGAGTGTAAAGCTTAAAGCAGAATGTTGCACTTGGATAGTGTTTGAAGGAATTTTGAATAGTTGAAATAACACCTGTTTTGGGCAATACTTCATAGTGTCAGTTGTTATTTTGAATGGTTATGGCACTGTGGAATAGAGGAGCAGAATAACAAGTCTTGAAAATGCCACACCAAAGTGAGGGGATCCTTCTGAAATTTTGGCTGTAAAGGACCAGCACATGCTCACAGAGATATTTAAGTATCTTTAAACACCTGCATTTACATGGCTAGTCTCTTTTTGCATCTGTGGCACTGCTCAGACTGTCTGGGACAAGTGATGACAAGGGGTTGTAAAAACTGGATGAAAAAAAGGCACCAAAAAAAAAAAAAAGCTTCAAGTTGTGGTTTTAAGAGCTTGGAAATAACAGAAAGGTGTCATGCTGGGTTGTTGGGCTTTATCAATCACTTATAAACAACCTTAAACACTTGGTGCTGAGGAATCAGAGTATTTTTCTTTTGCTGCTGTTTTTAAACAACAAAGAGCCCTCTTTGTTCAGCCAGAAAAATAACCTCAAGCTTTTACTAGATGTGTTAAGAGCAGAAAGCATCAATCTATTCTGTATTAATGCTTGACAGGTTATTTCAATAGCAGGCATGTTAAATACCCCTTCTGCATAGGCAGAGCAGTAATGATGGTGAGCTCCCTTGAAACTGGACTCACAAAAAGTTCCTGGGCTCCCTTCTGTCCTCTGCATGTCTCAGGAGCTGAGCAAATTCTGGTTTGACCTTCTGGAGCCTGGAGGAGGCAGCTCTGGCTCTTTGCCTTGTGTGTCAGCATTAGTAAGAACAGCACCTCTCAAACTTCTCGAGTCCTCAGGATATTTCAGTCACAAGGAATTAGAAAATCACTGATGAGCCTGAATCATTCTGCCATTTAAAAAAAAAAATTGTATTTTGGTGTAGTTTGTTTAACTTGAAAGATGACAGAACTTCTTAGTGCTTGACACAGTTTGAGGGACAAAGTCTGGGAAGACAGACTGCATTCCTGAGAACTGTGAGAACAATTACATAATTAGGCTGCAGTTAATAATTGTTTACAAATAGGCATTGTCTTAGTCCCAAGTCTTGCTTCTAGATTGCTGGCTTGCAGGATTGTGGTGTCTGATAAAAAAATGAATGGAGCTGAGCTTGACTTAGACTTGGTGCCTTATTGTGCTCTGATAGAGCAGATAACTGTTCCTAAAATGTTGAAGCAAGAAGGTTTGAGGTCTTTGAAATAAAACTGTAAGGGAGAGATTAGAAGGAAAAGTTGTGTGACTGACTTACATTCACTGTTGACACTTGGAAAAACTATTTTTTCTTTCTGTAGTCTTCTATAACATATTCTGAAATAGAGTTCTTTTTTATTTGAAAACAGCACCTTTGTTCTATGGTAAAAACCTTTCACACTTGAGTAGCCAATCATTTTCCCTTTCCCAGATTGCTTTTTCTCAACAATTCCATCTTGCTGCAGCAAAGCAGGAGCATTTGGAATGGTGTGGAGAGCTGTCAGTCAGGAGAGCAGCAGCTGGAAGGACAGAGGTGTGTAAGGAGTTGGCTGGTGGAGCTGCAGCTTTGCAGCCCTGGGAAATAACAGTTGCAGGGTATCTGATCCAAGATAATGGATGTGCCAGAAATCCTGTCAGGGCTGAAGCACAGAGCCCCCACTTTGTGCCCCTGCTACTGATGGAACCTGCACATTGCAATTAGATATAAAATTGGGTCCTGTCTTTTCATTAAAAGAGGAGGCTGCATCCCCATCATACTCCAAAAGGTTGTGTCTGATGCTGCATGGAACAAAAGTGCTCCCCAAAGCTTCTGCCACTGAACAGAAAAGGCCAGTGGATGTGTAAAAGGAACTGCAAAGCAGATAAATGTTTAGGCTGAGGCTTTGGCTGGGTTTGAAATAAGTTCAACAGGAGCAACCGACTGCCTCTTGTATGTGTTGAATTCAGTAATACACAGAAATTACTGTGCTAGGAAATGAAAAGCTGTTCTCTACATAGGTCTTATGTATTCAGCATCAAACAAGAGGGGGCAAAATCCTAATTAAACAGTAACATGTTTCTCACCCAGAAAAGTTATTCCATGACATTTTTGCCTATAAACACCATGAGCTGATTTTTTGAGTCATCACAGTACTGGGCCACGTCTGCTGTGAGGCTGTTTCTGCTCCCAACTCCAAATTTCAGCAAACTACATATTAAATTGAGGTGTGGGCTTTTTTCAGAATCTATTTCCACATCTTGAACTTTTGCTGTCTTTAAATATCTCCAGCTGGGAATTCTGTGACAGCAAGAAATGGATGAAAGAAGGAAGTCTGGGGACAACATGCAAGTAAGGAGGCACAGGCACCATCCTGCCCCTCTTCAGAAAGGTCAGTTTTGTCTGGTATAGTTTGGCCTTTTGAAACATTTTCTAGTACTTACAAGGTGAAAGATATTTTGTTTACCATATCTGGAAAACACTGGGATGAAAATTACCCTGCAAAGTCCTTTTAAGCCCTTTGTAAGTAAAGTTTTTCTTTGTCCTATCATCAGAAAATGCCGTGTAAGGGAATGTTTGCACCTGCTGTACCTCCCATAACTATCCCAAACTCGGCACTGCATTTTGTGTTCCTATTTTTAAAAGGCTTCTTGCTAAATAGATATAGGGAATGTTCCCTTTGGAAGGGGAAGGGAGCAGCAGTGCAGCATTAGGGAAGCACCGTGATCTTGGCTTGTTGTATCAGTGAGAGAGTGAGGGGAGGGAGATAAGAAATTAGCATGGGGTTTGTGTGCAGGAGACTGACTCTTTAAACTCTCCTTCTAAGTCTCTTTCATGTAGTATGAATCACCTGAGGGATACTGGGAATCATTTCAGAAGGAATTTATCCTACATGCTGCTTAAGATGGAATAGTTAAAGCACAGGAAAACACCCTTGGCTTGCAAGCATTGAAATAAGTGTCTGCAAAAATAGATGGCAAAGCAAGGCTATTGCAACCAGACTTGGGGATGCTGCTGCCAGGTTTGCAGGCTGTTTATAGAAGCTTGGCAGCCTTGCAGGGAAAGAGAGCCAAGGAGTTGTTGCAGCTTTCGAGAAAGCAGGGAAAACAAAGAGCACAAAAAGCCCCGCAGAGCTCCTGTTTGGACACACTGAGTGTGTTTGGGCAAAGAAGGGGGGGGAAAAAAAAGAGTTACAACTTAGTGGTTCCTCTGATATAAGGTATTAATAAGGAACTAACACTGAAAGGGTTAATAGAAATAATTGTAAGGACTTTTGCTGAAGTCACAAAGACAGACTGCATGGTCGAGGCCATAAATGGCTACACAGATAAAAAAACAGGGAGGGTGTTATGAGAAACAGGGAGTGCTTTCAGTACCTGGCCTTGAGGCTTCCAAAATGGAATGGACACCATATGGAATTGAGATAAATCAGGAAAATTGTCAAAAGAATAAGATAATTATAAGAGGCTGCTAATGAGACCAGTTCGAGTTGCCAACAGAACTGGTTCAAGTTATTTTTTGAGCCAAGTTGAAAAGGTCACAGCGAGGAAGACCCACGATCTTCATCCCCAAGACCCCCAAAGACCCCGGCCCAGGAAAAATGGGAACCAATGAGCAAACTGGGATGGGAGGAGCGTGGGGTGGAGAAAATGGGAATTAGTGCTCAGAACTGATTAGAGTAACCCTGCCTTTGCTAGGAGAATAATGCATATGTATAAAGAAATAATGAATGTGCATGTTGTAACTGTATTTAAGCAGAGCTGTGAGCACAGACAGGGGTGCATGTCTTTGGTGGAGCAATCCCCCATGCACCCAGTGCTGAATGAATGTCCCTTCTCTACAACTGCCTGTTGGGGGGTCTTTTTCTGCATGTCACTTTGGTAGCACTTCTGTGTGTCTGGGCCAGCTCTGCAGTTCAGAGGGACTCAGGAGAGGTTCACAGAGCTGTTCCAGGGGGGTGTTTTCCCAGAGCACAGTCCCAAGGATGCTGCAGGATACTGGAGAGCTCTGCAGGTTCCCACAGTGAGGGTGACTTGCTGGAACATCCCATCTCTCCAAAGAAAGCTGTCCCTCTGGCACAGGGGCAGAGGTTCAGTGACCCACTGCTCATCAGACCCCAGCCTGATAAAAGAGGGATGTGTGGCAGGAGGACACACCACTTAGCAGCACATTTCCAAGCACTTTTTCCCAGAGAGATCCCTGCCGTTGATTTACAGAACTACAAGAACTCAAATCCTCAGGATTTGCCTTGCTAGAGATAAAATACCTATCCATTCCCCTCAACACTACTCTGGCCTCCAAACTCACATCCCTGGAGAACATAGAAGCATTAGGATACCTTACCTGCATTCCCAGGAAAAATACATCTTCACGACTTGTCACCTTTCTTTTCTAGATTTCAAAAGCCAGACCCCTTTGGAGGAAACACAGGAACTGGAAAGAAAACTGCTCTACCCTGGCATCACACATCCACATTTCCTCCAATAAGCAGCTTCTTATTTTCCAGAATCAAGATTTTTCCTTTTCCCCACCTTTCTTTGTCCTGTTGAGCCTGGATTTTTTAGCTCCTCCCTTTCAAAAGAACAGCTTGATGTGTTTTATGTTAGTCCTCTGAGTTTGCACCTTCTCTCCATCCAGAGTTCCTCCCAGACAGGCCTGGAAGGTCAGGTCTGTGTAAGAGAAGTGCTTGGTTGGAAACAGGGACCAGGATTTCACTCTCATCTCACTCAGGACCCCCTTTAAAACACTGGAAATAAATGTCATAGCTGGGCTTGTCCTACAAGGAAGACAGCAGCACCCCCAGCAGCTCTAGAAATTTGCTATATTAAAGCTGTGTGTTATCTTGTCAACACATAGAGCTCTTCTGTCGTGAGCCCATTAATATTAATGAAATCATGTTTGTGTTTCCCACTCCTGGATCTAAGTCCAGTGCTAATTACCCTGTGGAGCAGCAAGCAGCTGGCAGACAGCACACATCATGCCAAAGGGCTGAGTGCTTCCCCTCCTCTCCAGCTGGGTGGGATACAGGAGAGCTCCATCTTCCTCCAGATATGCAGCAAACTTCGCTGCTCAGGGCTCTCCATCTCTCAGCTGCAGCCACTGGAGACTGCAGCTCTTCACTAGCTGTCTCTCCAGCAGGATTCCTTCCCAACTTCCCTGTCCCACAGCACTGGAGGGGAATATTCTGGCCAAGGAAATGCTCATTTCCTGGATAATCTTAAGACTGTGACGCTGGATCTTCCTGCTGGGGTGATTTACAAGCATCTTCAAACCTCTGGATTCCTTTAAAACGAGAAGTTGTAAGTCAAAGTTTAAAGTTTGCACTCACTCCACCCACTCCCTTAAGGAGCGATTCAGGGCTGGAATTCACCTGCACTTGAGTTCCTCCCAGCTGCTCCATCTCATTAGCAGTTTGGGCAAACATTCCTGGGCAAGGAGAGCCTGAGGTTCATCCCAGTGTGTGGGTCACCACAGGGACATCAAGCTCCTCAGCTTTGGAGCAAATTAAATTTGTGGTCAGAGATAGCAGTAACACTGGTGAGTATCCAAGAGTGACTGCCTTTGTTCTCATAACATGGTCCACGGGGAAAACAGAGCATGGAGTGGTGTGCTGACTAAGTGAACAAAAACCAGGGAACTTGTAGGATGATGGAAACAACTGGTGGTTTCAAAGGGGGGTTGTGCAGTGACAACATTGAGACAAATCAAGTTATCTTCATCCCCTCCTCCACAGATGTGAAGTCACAGGTCAGAGTCACCTCAGCAGGACGTGCAGGGCAGCAGATGCATTAGTAGAGGAAGGAATCAATCCAGTCAATAAAGGAATTGATACCTGTCTATAGTTAGAAAGTGCCTTTTATAGAACAAGCTGTTCCTCTGGATCACTGAGAAATGAAAGAGTTTTATCGAGCTTTCAAATAGACAATATTAATTATACACGTGTCTGTATAACTGCCAAACATTTAGGGTGTTTTAGGATTTTAAATGTTCCCTTCTTTTGTCCTTCCCTCCTCAAGAATGCATCTCACAGCTATGGGAGGAAGATCAGACACGTGAGAGTCATGAATTTCCTCTGTAGCCGAGCAGGGGGCTGGTACACAAAGCTCAAAGGAGACACAGAGATTTCTTCTGGATCAAACCAACCAAAAGATGCCTCCCAACCACTCCAGGGAAGCTGGTCCAAGGAGTAAAGAGCTTTCCAAAGGTAAAACTCACACCAGCTGTGCAGAAAAACTCACTTGGTGTTATGGAGAAAGCATTTTCAGAATGGTGTAAAAGCTCACAAATATTCCAGGGAGGAATATCTGACCTCCACTTCACCTACTCCATGAAAAGATATTTTATTAAGATGGTATTTACAGTATGAGACAAACTTAGTGGATTATTCCAAGTGATCAGTTTTGTCAGCAGACCAAACAAATAATGAGCTATAAGCCTTTTGTTACCACTGATGGCACAAAGGAGTGAATTCACTGACAAACAGCTGTATTTGAAAATTAAAAAGCAAACCCCAACACCTAGCAGACATAATCAATACCACCAACACTGTAGGTTCTTGACCCTTCACCTCATCTCAAAAATAATGAAAAGGGGGCATTTGTGAAGTGGGTGATTCACTTGCATCTGTTTTCCAGTTTACTCTCTTTAGAACTATCCAAAGTAAAACTCCTAAACACCCAGTTTCATGCTTATTCACACACTGTTTCTCTGAGAAGCATTCACACAGCAACAGAGGAAACAGTGATATTTTTTTCTTTTATATATAAGAAAACAGGCTTGGAAGCTGCATGGCTAAAATGCCTTAGCTTTTGAATAGAAGATAAGAGGACCACCAAGATTTTTGTAGCACATGAAGAGGGGCCCCATGAGGTGCAGAAAAAGACCCCCCAACAGGCAGTTGTAGAGAAGGGACGTTCATTCAGCACTGGGTGCATGGGGGATTGCTCCACCAAAGACATGCACTCCTGTCTGTGCTCACAGCTCTGCTTAAATA
>JAWWEE010000105.1:2099372-2111249 GCA_035221455.1 Xenops minutus | reverse complement strand
GTCTGTCTTTGCTACTTCAGCAAAAGCCTCGACAATTATTTCTATTAACCCTTTCAGTGTTAGTTCCTTATTGATATATCAGTTCTCTCTCAGTGTTAGCTCTTTAGTGATAGCTTATATCAGTTCCCTCTCAGTGTTAGCTCTTTAGTGATATCTTATATCAGTTATTGATTCCTTAAATCAAAAGCACTGCCACAGCACGTTTGTGCCAGGCTTTCCTGGCCTCAGTGCACTGAGATACGGCCAAAACGAGCCATTGTTACAGCAGACACAAAGGCACTGGGCTAAAAAATCCTGTTATTTCCTTGGGAAAGAAAAGAGTGCTATTTTAAGTTATTTTTTCCTTAATCTTTCTATTTTATTCTAGTGGTGTTTATAGTAGAGAGTACAATGCTTCTTGGTACGATTGTTCGGTGTGTGACTGGGATATAAGTAGATGTTCCTCAGAAGATTGGGTGGGATAGAGTGCAGGAAGTTCTGAAAAACCTTAAAAACAACTTTACACAATCCCCCCCTCATTCCCCAAAAGAGCCATAACCCAAACAAAAAACCTAGAAGACTGCCCCAATTCCCCTGTGGAAATTTATTGTATCCTCTGGAATGAGTTTGCATATCTATTCTCTTAGGAGTGTCTTTGTGGGCAAGGGAAAAGTCTGATGAACACCAAAGGTGGAGTTTTTAAAATTACTATTAAAAAATGCTTGCTAGGCTTAGAACAGAAGTCTGGGGGAAATGACAGATCCCTCAGTGTTATTTGAGAAATGATTTCTGTACAGGAAATAAAAAAATGACACACACTTGGGATGTGCTTGTGGATTATCACTGAGACAAATGGACAGCTCCTCTTGTTCTCTGATCCCCCCACCTCTGCTGGTGTCATCTCCCCTCCCCTCCTGCTTCCACTGATCCTCACCAGAACGGCTGGAAAGAGCTTGTGGTGTGTTTTCCTAAGATTATTGCTACTGTTTTAGCAAGTTGAATAGATTGACTGAATGCACAGAAGGACTTTTTGATCTGGACTTTACAAGCCTTGGACTCTGTTCAAGAGTAAGTGGCCAAGAGAGAGGGGAGGGATTGCTCCCTTTTAATTCCTTTCAAACTGTTGTGTGGAACCAGAGATTGGTTAAGGATAAAACAAATTCACAAGCACTTTATCAAGTGTGTCCTGCTGCCTCAGCCCTTTGTTCTCGTTTATGGCAAGGGAATTGCATTCATAGCCATATATGCCCAAATTGCAAAGAAGTGATCAAGTTTTGATCTTTTTCCATTCTTTTCCAGGGTGTGTGCTGAGGGAAATAGCAGAGCTGATGGCCTGTGTTGAGTGGGTGATGTAGGAAAGGGGCTCCTGGTGGTGAGTTAGGCTGCAAAGCAACTCCCAGAGACAGGGAAGCAGATTTTCAGCATCTCTGTGCCATTGTTTAGATACTCTGTTTTACTGAGCTTTGGATAAAGCTATTATTTAAAAAACCCCAAACATCCAAACCCTTGCCACATCATGGAAACCACCTGGTTTTGGCAAGATGCTTTGCAAAAGTAGACAAATTCTGCTGTGCAGAATTTGGACTTCTCCCTTGTGATGGCACACTTTGGATAGTTTTGTGTTCTGCCTTGAGAAACCTTCTGGGATCTCACCCCCAGACTTGGCTCTGAATGAAATCAGCAGTCACAGAGCATGAGGAGAAGACAGGTTCCAGCCAGGAATAAACTATGAACCTCAGCAGGCCAGGGATACAGGAAATTCTCCCTGAGGAAATGAATGAATGAATAGGGATTTAAGGGAAGGAATGGTGTCTTCAGAATGGGCAACTCTGCCAATGCAGTTTCTGAGCTGTATTTTAAGTCTTACTCGGTCACTATCTCAGTTCTGACTGCCCTGGGAAGTGTCAGGGTTTTGCAGTGTCACAGGTTTTATAAAGGGTTTTGTTGTTTATTTTTTTAACCAAAATATTGTACAACCAGAGATGCAAGACCGTAATTCCACTGAGAGGTGAGGAAGGTCTTTTGTTATTCTCTTCATCTGGGGCAGCTGTGAAAGATAATGATGGAATAATTTTTTCCTCAAAGGAACAGGGAACTTAACCTCCTGCTTGATGTTGTGATAATTATGTACATGAGGAGATTGTTTCCTCTAGAAACCGTATTTTAAATACAAAGAATGCTTGAAAAAGCACAATACCCAAACCTTACGACTTCTTATTTGAAAAATAAATAAATATAATTATTATATAGAAATACTCTCCTTGCACTTTGTATTTACTATGTGATACTACAGCCCACATGCAAAGTTATCCCCTTCTTTCCATGTGGTATTTTAATCCCTTTTTTTCCACATACACCTTTCTCATTTTCTTTGCAAATTTTTGAACCTGTTTCTACTTTTGTGCTGGGGCCATTAATTAAAATATTAAAGGCAGAATATTCAATAATCTGTGAGAAACTTTCCTATTCATCTCCCTCCTGCAGCTTCCCTGAAAGCACAACTCATCACCCTTTCTCCTTTAATGAGCTTCTCACCTCAAAATGCTTCTATCATATATTTTAATAAAATAATTTTATTAATTTTTTTAATGAGCTTCTCACCTCAAAATGCTTCTATCATATCATATTTATTTTTTTCCCCCTCCATGTGAATTGCACCAAAATGTTTTGAGTTCTGACCAAGTAGCACATCTTCAGTTCTCTTCCCTCTGGTACCACGCTGCGCCTTGGCCATTTGCCAAAATCTTTCACCTGCACTTCGATTTTTGTGTGCAAGTTACTGGTTCTTTTCTTGAAATACACTGATTTTTCTTTCAGTGCTGCCATCCTGTTGGCCTTTCTGCTCTGTCTGCATGTACTTCTTAGTTGGAAATATTTCTTCCTTTGCTTCATGAGGTGTAATTCACCCTGACCTGCCCATCTCCATTTCTATTCTGTCATCTCTGACTTCTCCTTTTCCTTTCTAACTCCTTACTGGAATGTTTATCCCTTTATGTTTATAATGCAATTTCTGAAGAGGGTTTTTTTTTCTCCACTTAAATCTCATTATCCTCCCGCTTTGAAAAGCTCATTTCCACAAGTGGTTCCTTTACTATCTCAAAGTTTGATCTCCCAATATCATTTCCAAATTAAAGAATCCTGGTGGATATGGTCATGTGAAAACTAAACTGCCTTCTTGTATGAAAACCCATTAATGTTTGATGATTCTTTTTGCCTTCTTCCAGCTCCAGATTCCCTGTGAAGATGGGAGGGCCAGGACTGCATGCAGCATTCAGGATGGAATTGTGCTTTCTTTCTCCCCACTTCAGGAATGCATATCACCCTCCCAGACACTGATAAAAACTGAACTCTCTCTGTTCTTCCACCACTGCCATCAGAGTGGAAATGCAGGTAAACCATATCCATTGGATCTCCTCAGTGCACGTGATTCTGCTTGACTTTTTCAGGAATGCTAAAAGAAGTTGAGGCATGACCTCCAAAAGCTGTACTTACTCTCCCTTGTTATATCATACTTATCAGTGTTCATTCATTTTCTTGTTATTAAGGTTAATATTTCAAAATTCAGTGAAAAGCTCAATCTAAATTACACACAGGACCCCAACTCCTCCTCCTAAAACCTTAAAAAGCATTGGTTTTGCTACTTCCAGTTCAAAGGAATTCTAGTAGTACTTTTATTCCCTCTTTTAATAGTTCAACAATTATATATATAACAATTATATATATGATAGTTAAGTGCTGTCAGATCTTAGAAACACTTTTGGTTTTTTTTATTTGAAATCTCTTCAAATAATCTGAGGAAAAAACATAATGTAGAGCTCCTCTGCCTTCTTTCAGAAAAAGGTTTGATTTCCTAAAGAGACAAGTCCCAGTAATATGTGACTATTAGTTGGACAGCTCTCCAGGATTACAGAGTACTGACAAACACAAATAACCAACCTTGAATTTGGATTGTGGGGCTGCCAGGTATAGCTAGAGATCATAAGCTGTGATTTCCTTGGCAAGTGATGATTAGTATTTTCTTTAATTCATCTTGAAGTTTTAAAACTAGTTCAAATTCACACCAGTTTTGTTCACACTTAAAAAATAAATAAAAGCAACGATGTTTAGAAACATTTCAAACATTGAGAAGCTGTTTACCAAATTAAGGAGGGAGGAATAAGAACAGGTTTTAGGTGGATGTGATGTTTCCCAGCACAGAGTAGGACAGGTTAGCAGGCAAATCAATCCTAGGAGGAGAAAGTCCTGCTGACAGAAGGGAAAAAACAACCCCCTGAGCTTTTATTTGCACTTTGTTGTGTCGTAACTGAAGTCCTGAGTAACCAGTGTGCAAGGATGGGTGCTACAGCACTGCTTTCCACAGCTACACACAACCAGAGCTCCCTGAGCCTCCCTTTGCAGGGACAGAATGGCATTCACTGCTCCAGGACCTTTGCCAGCACGTGGCAAGAGCTGGATAGGAGACCTCAGTGCTTACACAGCACACGAGCTGTTGGTATCAAACAGTGGTTGCAGTTCTTTTTAAGAACACAGCTGCACTGATGTCACAGAAGACTGAAAAAAAGAAGTTTAACATAAAAGGAAATTATTTTCTTGGTGGGAACCAGTAACTTGAGCTTTCTTACTGGAAAACAGACAGAATTTCTGCCCTGGGAGGACTCTGAAGCTACAAGGTAAAAATTCACAGAATTTTGTGTCAGTAGCAAAGCACCAGGTTTGTTCTGGTGTCTGTTTCTCTTCCAGCCATGGAAGAGGTTGCTGAGCCTCAGGACTCCTGTCAGTCAGGCTCTTCATCATTGGGCTTCTCTTCAGAATCATCACTTTCATATTCCTCATCCTCATACTGGAAGGTGCCCTCAGCTTCAGGGTCAGACCCACCTTCCTCCTCCTGAGACCGCTCAGACCGAGAGCTGGGGCTGGACTGACCATCCTCCTCCTCCTCCTCCTCCTGGGAATGGCCAAGTGATGGGCTTGCCTTTGCTTCCTCCTCCTCCTGGGAATGGTCTGGTGACAGCCCTGCCTTTGCTTCCTCCTCCTCCTCCTCCTCCTCCTGGGAATGGTCTGGTGACAGCCCTGCCTTTGCTTCCTCCTCCTCCTCCTCCTCCTGGGAATGGTCTGGTGACAGCCCTGCCTTTGCTTCCTCCTCCTCCTGGGAATGGTCTGGTGACAGCCCTGCCTTTGCTTCCTCCTCCTCCTCCTCGCTGGGCAGGCTGGACCCAGGCTCAGGAGCACAAGGGCTGGCTCTGGGCTCTTCCTCATCCTCCAGCTCACTGCAGTGATCATCTGGGGTGGAGGTTTTCACTCCTTTTCCCTTTTCTTCCTCCTCCTCCTCCTCCTCCTCCTCCCAGGACTGCTCCGAGTGGGGACTGTCCTCAGCTGCCTCCTCAAGGGATTGCCTTTTCCTCACTCTGATCTCGATGACTCTGAAAAGACAATTTGCAGGTGAGATTCTGTTTCTGGGAAGGTTTTAAAGAACCTTCAGGTAACCTGGGACAAATCCTGGTAGATAGAACTGGGGAAGGAAAGGGATTCTCTTCCTTTCACTGTAATCTCAATGACTCCGATGTCCAGAGTCCCTTTTTATGCCAGAAAGTAACTCAAAAGTATTGCTTATATATTCCTTTTTTTTTTTTTCATTTCTGATTCTTTTTAAATCCTAACACTTAATGGATATTGAAAGCTATTTTTATAAGGCTTACTTGAAAAAGTGAAGATTTAAAGGTAAGAAAGAATCAAATGACTTACTAGCAACGTGCCAGAATTTTTAGTGAAAAGAACAAATAAAAAATGTTTTTCTTATTTTTTCTTTGAAGTGCATTACATAACCAATGCTCTCCTCTGTTTTCTGAAATAATATTTCATTCAGGGAAAACAACAAAAAATTACATACTAGCACTAACATTAGTAAAGCAAACCACATAGTCAAATAGTTCCCTGGGAAATACTACAAATAATTAAGACCCCCCCAACTCTACACACCAAAATTACTTTCTCATTAGATATGTGGTGGGTAAAAAAAGCCCTCAGTAATGTGTACCTTTCTGTGGCATCAGTGGAGTTAAAATCTTCAGCAGTGGAGTACTGGAGCACTATGGTGGCTTGTCCTTTCTTGGACACAAACTCTGGGCTTATCCCCAGCGCTCTCAGTCTGTTGGAATAACGTTTCTCTGCAGCCATCCTGGCATTTTTCTGTAGGAAAACCACAGTGGGCACGTGTTACCTGATGCACTGAATGCCTGTCTTTGGAGGCTTTTATTCACATTAACCCCCTGCTTCAGTAACTGCAGCTGACAGGTGGAATTGTCAGTCACTGCAGGGAGGAATGGCAAAGGGATATTTGAGAGTGTTCCACCAGATTTGCCTTCTCTGTACGAGCAGCTTTTAACTGGACTGGATGCACACTGACAATGGTTACACACAAAAATGGGTAACATTTATGTGGAGATGGGGCAACAGAGATTGGAATGGATAAGTACTGGTCTGGAAAGTGTTTCTCAAATATCTTCTAAAAATGTTTGACTACAAATGCCTTATTTGGTATCTGAAATTAAGATTGAGCAGTAATACAGAAACAGGGCAACCTGAGTGACTCTTTCAAAGAGCAATGGCCTTTGTTTTACTCTTTCTTCCATTTCCTGCAACTCTTGCAAGTATTCCTGCCTTCTCTGCTTCTCATTGTTCCTAAGGGAAGCAGAGTACAAGAGAAATTATTAGTGATTTACAATACAACAAGGAACTTTCTGCAGCAGCTAAATTGCTCCTAACAAACTAAATACTGTCCTACTTCAAGACACATAAAAGTAAGTACTGACCAAACCCATCTCTGAAGCAGAGACAGGTCCTGGACACTGAGGTTAAACAGAGGTTGAATTTGGATTCTTGGGAGTTTTGGGGACTTTTTAAAAAACTTGGATACTTGGGGTTTTTAAATGCTGATTTCATAGAGATCTTCTAGTTGCTCTAACCAAAATTAAATAGAATACACCAAAGGAAATGAATAGCATTGAATAAAAATCAGTACTGCTAAAGTTTGATGATGAGAGTCTTGCTGCTTTAGCAGCTGATGTCCCACATTCTAGAGCACAAACCCCTTTTTTCCTGCTTGGCTTGTCAAGGGCCCAGTCAGTAGAGCAGGATGGTGAAGCTGTTGATTCCCCAACTGAAAGGATCTCTTGGATCCCAGCAAGCACTGGATAATCCAGGTGGGATTGGGGGTAATCCCCTGTGACAGACACCTCACTAGCTCAGACACTTAAGGGCAAGGATGAATGAGAACGTGGGGGAATCTTCCCCTCCTGCCTCTCTCCCTGACCATCTCTGAATTCCTGTGACGTGGCTGTGCACAAAGGCAAGTTATTCACCATTTGGGGAGAGAACTTCCTCGTTCCTTGCTTGAACGAGCCCTTCTGCCAACAGACCTCATTACCCAGCTCTGCTGGAAGGAGCATTAGCAGGTTAAACCCTTGGAGCAGCCTCAGTGCAGCAGCACCAGGGAAATAATCTTGCTCTGTAATGGCATCATTTATGTGCAGACAGCAATCAAATGTGAGTGTTTTACAGAGCCCCTGGAATCTGATTAAGATAAACACTGCAATGTGAATTTTGCTGTCGAATGAACTCAAATCTGCAAACACACCCACTGTCTCTCTTTAATTCCCCACCTCCTCTGACTCCAGTTGTCTTCTGCTTCTGTCCCAGAGTCAGCAGCTCATCTGCCCAAGGACACCAACATTATAAAGCTCCTGTTACTAACACAGTGCCTGGCCACTGGAACTCAGGATTCCCAGTTGCTGCCCCAGAAGGCAGCAGGGGCAGAGCAATCCAGTGCCCCTCGCTGTCTCCAGGACCAGCACCTTAAGCTGGTGATTCTCCTGCAGTGCCATGTGCCAGGCCAGGTCACAAACCTCACTGAAGACTCTCTCAAACAGGACTCTTTCTTTTTTTTCTTTCCTAGGATTAAGAAGTAGAAGAAGCAGAAGTGGTTAAAGTAGCCCCAGACACAAGGCCAAGCAGCAGCTCTGGAGTTAGATCCGTGTCAGAGAGCTGGAGCCATCTGGAGTGCCAGCCCCCAGCACTGGTGTTTTCCCCTGTGTGCTGCTCCCCTCAGTCATTCAGAAACAGCTTCTGAATTTCTCTCTCCTACAGGTAACTGTGGATCCTGGTCCTCCCACACACCAGCAGCTTCCTGGGTGGCTGCTGTTATGGCTGTGAAGTTAAAATAACATTCCTGCTCCAATTTTCCCTCTTCGGGGGACCTGCTGGGACAAAGAAGTGACCTGTGAAATGGTCACTGTCCCAGTGTACCAACCCCAGTGCAGTGTCCAGCTGTGCAAGGACATCCTGTAACTACATCATTCCTTCTCCTTTGCATTTTTAGGAACTTTTCCTCTTTAGTTGATTTGTCACCTCAGGAAACACAAGAGTCCCCTATTAGCTAATCTGCAATACTCTTAAGGTGAAATACATATTCCTATATTCCTCATATATTTATATATACATATATTCTCATTTCAGTATGGATTTGCAACAATTTCCCAGCTGAAATACTAAATTTGACCATTTTCACTACCTGCTTGCACAGTGTTGAATTTATCACCTATAACTGTGTCAACTTAGACAATTTTTTACACATTGTATGTTTAACATACAATGTAATCCTGAACCTCCCACTCTCATTGTTGAATAGGAGGTTCTGGATTCAGGGCAATGCAACAAAATACCTGAATGTTTTTAATTTGGATTTAGACATCTGAGCTAGGCTCTGATGAGGGTCATTGGCCTCAGCCCGAGCCAGCACAATTTTCTGGAATTTTTTCGTTCTTTGTTTCTGCTTTGTTCTGTTCCTTTTTTGTTGTTCTTCCAGCTTTCTCTTTTCCACAAGTGAATTCCTGCTGAGGAAAACAAACTAAGGCTGAACTCACATTAAAGAAAGAGCACAACTTCAAAGGAAGCTTTGGCAAAGATGATTCCAAGGAGGAAAACAGGGTTGCCATGAGAGGACACAAGGTATGGGCCATTTTAAGGGATATCCTGGAAAACAGCAGTCATTTCTCCCATTTCTAGGGACACTCTGAGAAAAACACACTACTGTTCCTTCAACAATCATAAATTGAAAGTATTTTAAGTTTTATATTATTTTAAATTCTATATTATTGTTTTTAAGTCCTTACTCAACAAATTAAGTCCTATATTCACTGCAGGGAAGAAATAACTACATGTGTAGAAATAAAAAGCAATCTACTTTTAAAGTATATATAAAGTAGAGCACCTCTAAGTAGTCACCTTAAGGCTTCCAGCCGTCGCCTCGTGGACTCTGTGTTTTTGGGAGCCTTGTCTTTTCCAGCTCCCAGCAGATGGGAATGTGCCCTGGCATGTCCCGTTTGGGGGTTCCGTCTCGGAGAGGCAAACGGCCACCGCGTTTCCTTCAGCTTCTCCTCATCCTCTTGGATGTCCTTCAGGATCTTGTCCTTGTTTGAGGGGATGTACGAAGTCAGCAGATTGAAAGGCTCGCACACTGTGAGGTCTTTCACTTTCCTCTGCTGCAGGAGCCGTTTCTGAAACCTCTCATATAACCTCTCAAAATCTGGGACGCCCGAGTTGATCCTGGGCTTGTGTTCTGCTCGCTTTGGTGCTGTACTCTTGTTCTTGCTGGCCTCCTTTAAGGCCAGCCTGCTGTTGGGCACGGAGGAATTGCGCAGCAGCTCCTCGGCCCTCATCCTGATCCTGATTTCTCTGTAGAGCTCCTCCTCCTTTAGCCTCTCCTGGAAGTCTGGGCTGTAAACCCCCTTAGGAACTGGCTTTGCTCGGAACGCTTTGGTGTGTTGTTTGGGGGCTGAGAGGTCTCTCAGTTGCATTTTCCTGAGCTCGCTCCTCTGCCTCTCTCGTTCAATGAACTTAAATGGCTTCTGGGAAGCCAAGAGCTTGAGCCTGCTCCTCTCCCTGACAGCCCTCCTGCGCTCCTCGCTGCGCTGCACGATGTCGTGGTAGAGCGGCAGGAAGATGGCAGCGGGCACCGGGTTGGCTCGGAACTTCTTCTGACACTCTGCTTCTTCCTCTAGCTGCTTCTTCAGTAAGTGATCCTCCAGTTCCATCTGGGCCTTGGATTTAACGTTCTGTTCCTTTTTCTGAGCTTCTCTGATGGTCATCTGGAAAGGCTTGGGCACGGTGACTTTGGGTGACCACACCTTCTGCTTCTTGCGTGCCTTCCTGCAGGCTGGGGAGCTGGGGCGGCTCTCCTGGATGCGGGAGATGTAGTCCTCCAGGGAGAACCCATCCCACATCTTCTCAATCTGCTGCTTAGCAAAGGAGGATGATCCTGTTTCACTCCCATTGCCACCAAACACCGATTCCCCATCAGACACATCGGATATACCTGAGCCCAAGGGGTCGCTTAAGTCGGAGTCTGAGAAGGATTTGTGCCAGTTTAGAGGCTGATACGAGTTCTTGTCCCAAGTGGCCCTTGAAAAAAGGGGGAAAAACAACTCGGTTTGAGCCAGTCCAACACTGGTACAAAGTGATTTCCACTTGAAGAAATCATTACTAGAAACAAAAATGACAGTGGCGGAGGGGGAAGCAAAGGGAAAGAGCAGCAGGCTGGGCACTCACACCAGATCCTACTTTTAGTCAGCACTTCCTAGGGAAAGGCCCTGTGCTTTCCTAAACACGCTCCCAGTCCCTGCTGCACACCCACCTCGAAACCTCACAGACTGCTAGAGACGTGAGGAGCACTTTTATTATTAACACTGGCTGTTCTCAGATTATCTGCTCACGGGAGGCAGGAGAGGAACACTTTCCAGCCCCACAAGCACACCCTGCTGTTTCACAGGTGCCTGCAAAGCCTTTGGGAATCTTCGGACTCAAAAGTGCCCCCCACCTTACCTACAACACTTAGGAGAAGTGTCCTCTCTCTTGTCCAAGGGCCGTGCTCCTTTTAAATACAGTTTGTTCCGATACATGCTTTCCAGCTTTTTCATGGTCTCCATGTGGGCATTCTTCAGCTCTTCCAGCTTCAGGTAATACTCTTGGTTTGAATCGCACATTTTGGACAAATCCATCCATTTGTCACCGTCTCCGTTTAGAGGGGGGGTCTGCACCCTGTTGCTATTGGAATCCAGATCAAAGCCATCCTAGGAGAGATGTTTGTGAAGTTTTCTGACTCTTAGAAGGAAGGGGAACAAGCTGCTTAATATTGCTTTCTCCTAATTTAGTCTAATGTATGATAGAGTAACACCAAACAGAGTTAACCTGTATACAAATGTTACTGCAGAGCAGTGTGGAATAATCTTGTTGCCTATTAATTTATATATCCTAGGGGTCCTATTTAAAGCCTGTAAAAATTCCCAAATCTGTCCTGTAGTCAATATAACAGGAATTATGATAAAAAGGATTTACCAAAAGAAACAATTTAACTATCTTGTAAACTGTAATTTTAACTTGATAATTATGCAGCTCTAAAAAAGCCTTTGTTTAAAAGCAAACAAAAAAACCCAACAGAACCTTCTCTGCCTCCCATTTCCATAAGGATTTTAAAAATAAGTCATTAGAGATCTGGTGGATAAAAGCTGATCCCCTTTTTGGGATCTTACTGTGAAATGACAGGGATTCTGCACGGCTTGGAGTTCCAATACTGTTTGACAGCTGTGTGCAGGTAATATTCTTCAAATATTTTTCTAGCTTACACAAGCCAGGTTATTCAGCATTACAAAGGCTTCATTTTGCTCTTTTTAAACACCGTGTTTTAAAAAATAAAAATCACGAGGCGGTTTCTTTACCCCGAAAATTAGAATACAACTTTTCCGCACAGAGGTGTTTCAATAAGCTTTGACATTCCAACAAAAAGTTGTAGGTTTTGTAGGTTTTATCTGCAGGAATCTCTTAACCCCCCCCCCCCGCCCCGCGGGG
>JAWWEE010000105.1:1983770-2099272 GCA_035221455.1 Xenops minutus | reverse complement strand
ACACGCGTGGCGCGATGCCCTGGGCACGGCACACCCGAGGAAGGGAATTCACAGCATGGGCACCATCCTGCTGTCTCGGGCATCCCCAGCTCCTGCCCTGCTGTCCCCGCACCGGGTGCCACAAGCTCCTTAAGCTCCTTAAGCTCCTCCTGCTGCAGCAGGACCATCTGCCGGGGCAGCGCCGTGATCCCCCCTGGGCTCAGGTGGGTCCCCCCCAGGGTCAGGTGGGTTCCCCCGGGGTTCAGGTGTGTCTCCCCAGGCTCAGGGGTGTTCCCCTCCCCCAGGCTCAGGTGAGTTCCCCCCGGGCTCAGGTGGGTTCCCCCCCAGGCTCAGGTGGGTTCGCCCCCAGGCTCAGGTGGGTCCCCCCCGGGGTTCAGGTGTGTTCCCCCCCAGGCTCAGGTGTGTCCCCCCGGGCTCAGCTCAGGTGTGTCCCCGTGCTCAGGTGTGTTCCGCCCCAGGCTCAGGCTCAGGTGGGTTCCCCCCAGGCTCAGGTGTGTTCCCCCCCGGGCTCAGGCTCAGGTGTGTCCCCGTGCTCAGGTGTGTGTGCCCGGTACCTGCGCGGCTGCGGGCGGCGGGCCCCGCTCGTACAGCGCTGCGGGCGCTCTGGTGCGCGGGTCCAGCGGTGTGCGCAGGCAGGACGCGGCCAGGCGGGCGGCGCGGTGCGGCTCCTCCATCCCGACACAGGGCAGGGAGGGACGGAGGAAGGGAGGAAGGAAGGAAAGGAGGAAGCGTGTCCGCTCCGCCCCCCGCTCCGCAGCGCGCTCTGCCCGCGTTGAACCGCGGGGTAACCGCCCTGCCCCGAGCCCGCCCCGGGGAGGGGACACTGAACGCGGGGGGGCCCATCCCCTCGCCCGTCATCGTGTGTGGGTAACTCTTCAGGGGTCTAATCGCAATCTGCATCTCCCTCTCGTTCTACGTGATGAGCCCACGGCTGTTACACCCTCTGTAAAGAAGGGTTTTCCGTCTTGAAGTTTGTACTTTAGGTAAGCGGTTACAGCATAAGGCTAGACCAGGATAAACAGCAATAATCTGGCCCAGAAATATTCTATCCTAAACTAGGATAAGCAGCAATATTCTGGCCCAGAAATATTCTATCCTAAACTAGGATAAGCAGCAATATTCTGGCCCAGAAATATTCTATCCTAAACTAAGGATAAGCAGCAATATTCTGGCCCAGAAATATTCTATCCTAAACTAAGGATAAGCAGCAATATTCTGGCCTACAAACATTCTATCCCAAACTAGGATAAGCAGCAATATTCTTCTGCAGGAATATTCTGCCCTAGGAATGTCCTATGCTAAACTAGGATAAGCAGCAATATTCTTCTGCAGGAATATTCTGCCTCTGCATGTGTGCATTAATGATTGATGGACCTATTTATTGTAGTAAGACAGTTTTAATGTAAAGAAACTACCTACTTTTTATGTAAAGAAAGATGAAATCGCATACAATTGTTGTTGTAATTCTTGAGAATGGGAAGTTTGTGATAGTGGGGAATGAAAGCTCTAATCAAGGTAACCCGTGTGAGGTAAGGCTTCATTTGAAATTTTAAACAGGCAGCAAATAACTCATGCCAAGCATTAATACCTAAATCAACTAATTTTTGTATTAGTATATTAATTATTCTCTGTGTTCTACTTGGCAAGTCACAGGAAAGTGTTTCAGCAAAACGAGGTCAACAGCATGGTGGAAATTTCCTCAAAAGCTCCAGCTCCAACCACTTGTGAATGGAAGTGTGAGAATACTCTGCTTTAAACACAGAGGAACTGGGTTCTTCCCGTGTAGCAATCATGGAGACGAAAGGGGTAATTCAGAACGTCCGGGTAAGAATCAGAAGTTGTAGAAGTGTAATTTGCATTATTATAGAACAGTGTAGTTTTTGACTTCTCAGCCAGTTTTGGGAAAAACAATGGGAGGAAACCATGTGTAAAGAGCACCCTTTGTAATACTGTGGATCACGAGATGGCAGCAGGAATCACTGCCAGCTTCAGAAGACAGAACAGAGCAAGGAATGTGCTAGTGCACAGCTCCTCCTCCCCTGCAGCCCAGCCTCATTAGGGCAATAACCCCACTGCCTTAGGGCCAGCTGCAGGACAAGCAGCTGTAAGCCAGCATGGTACCAGACTGCACTTCAAGGGGGTTCTCAGGATACATCACTAGAGCCAATTAGTTGCTGTTAGACTTTTCAGAGGTAAGTGGGAGCACAGGGCACAGAAATATAACACTGTTTGGTTTATAATTCTGCAAGAAATAAAATAGACTTGGTAGGCTACTGTGTGTTTATTGATAAACAGCAGTTCCTTTTTGAAAACAGAATGTTTTAAGTTAACCTGATCAAGGTACACAAGCCTCAGTGGAGTCTAAGACAGTTCACACAGGCGCTTTTGGTGAGGAAACTGTATTCCAGGCTGCAGGGCACGATCCCTTGGGCACAGTCCCCTCCTCTCTGCTCAGCTTACCCTCGAGTGTTCACCTGCAAACAGTTCACACAGTCAGGCACAAGAAATCACAGGATACATCACAATTACTTCTTTGCTTAAAGATCCTGGGGTTTTAGTGACTAATTCCTTGCTTTAAGGTGCAGTAATTATAAAGCATTTAATTTTGTTCCAACTGCCATTACTAAAAGGTCAAATGGTCTTAAGTAGCACATAAATATAAGCTACACAGTAACTGTATTTTGAAGCACAGCAGGTTAATGACATGAACCATCCTGGTGCTTGTGAAGGAAAGAAAAGAAAATATGATGCCAACACCACTCACCACATCATCGATCTTGAGAATGCTGCGCACAGTTTCTGTCGCCAGAGTCAGTGCACTCAAAGACACCAGCAGAGGCTGGACTACCAGCTCCTCCAGGATGTTGGAAATGCCACCCTGTGGAAACAAGGAGCCTTTACTTTGTCCCAGTCAGATTTGGCACACCTTCTGATAGCGGAGTCCTGAGGACAGGCAGCTCCTAGACTGTCACAAGGTTCGTACTCTTCTATCTGCAACAGGAGCATTACAGAACACATCTTCTCCCCCCAAGCACTGATCTATGCTGGCAAAATTAGCCAAGAGAAAAGGTCAGCAGAGAAACTCAAAAGAAGCTGGGCTGTGGTGTTGCTTGTAAGCCATGAGCACCTTTCATTACAGACCGTACTGATGAGTGATTCTAAATGGATCTATTGTAGCTGAAATGCTTTTGTAGAGACACGGGATGTTTCTTGTCCTGTGGGTACAGCTTTTTATATCTGCTGTGATCAATGCTCAGGGTATGCTGTTGGGAGAACAAGCTGTAATTTCCCTCAATGCTAATTTTAGGGATCCTACCACTGAGAGACACAACTTTGCCCTCTCACTAGTCCAACCCTAAGGCAAAGCCTTAGTAATACCCACGTGTGACAACTCCTCCTTACCTTCCTGACGTTAATGCCAGCTGTTTTCTCCCCTTGGGCATGCCTGTTCCTCAGCTCTGTGACTGTGGAAATAGGGTTGAGCCCAGCGTTCTCAGCCAGGGTGGAGGGGATGACTTCCAGGGCGTCCCCATAGGCACGGACACAGTAGGAGTCCATGCCCTTCAGGGTGCGGGCGTACTCATTGAGGCGCAGCGCCAGCTCGATCTCCGGGGCTCCTCCTCCTGCAATCAGGGCTCTGGGGGCAGAAAACACCAGCCCTCAGCTCACAGAACTGCACCAACCATTAGGCTTCATGTATCATTAATGCACTACACGAACCAGAGATGTTACCTTTTCTTAACCAGGCATCTTATGACACACAGGGCGTCGTGAATGGAGCGCTCGGCTTCCTCCAGCACCAGTTTGTTGGACCCACGTACCACGATGCTTACAGTTTTTCCAGGGTTTGTGCAGCCTGTAATCTGAAACATAAAACGAAATACTAAGACTGGGAGGAGCCAAAAACATGTCCTGGGCGAGAAAACACTTCCATTGGTGTTTCCAAGTTCTGTAACAGCCCTGATGTCTGGCCAAGCAAAACCACAGCACTTCTGAAGTTGGTGCTACTCAGAACTTCGAAGCAGGTATTTAAATGTAATAAGTTCTGTAGTAAAACCCATTAAAGTTAGCAATTGTCATTGAAACAATTGGCAGATGCTAAGATGGTACTAACATTTTGTCCCTCACTCACCTTTATTAGTTTCCCAGAACCGTTCAAGTTGACCTCCTCTGCCAGCTCAGCAGAGCCCAGCATGTCAGGGGTGAACTGGTCAATGTGAGCCACAGGCTTAGTTCCAATTGTCTGAAAAAATAACGGGAAAAAATTAATCCACAAGCTGACTGCAGACTCAGCCAAGTCCCCTGCCTCTTGTTCTTCTGCTTATTGCAGCAAAATGCAGTCAGGACTGTGGCTTTTACATCCGTCCTGAACCCTTCTACAAGTGTGACTGCTCAACAGAATAGTCACACTTTCATAAGGAAATGTGTGCTCCTGCATTACAGTCAAAACACAAAACTTGGGAAAGTGTCATAATAAAGTGGCCCTGGCTGGGCAGTTAGTTTTGAGGTAGATTTTAAACACTGATGCTACTTTACAGCCATGTATATTATATAATGCACTTTACCTTACATATAAACTCAATGTCTTCTCTTTCAATGTCTTTAACCACCATGATCTTAACTTTGTTCAGAAAATGGAGGGCCAGGTCACTGAGAGCATCTCTGAAAATGAGAGGGAGGGAGTCAGGCCACAGTGCTCAAATCCTTTAGAGTGCAAAGTAAGGATGTCAGGAAACTCAAAATACAATGACAGTGCTTTCTAAAGCCAGGTGTGAGTGTGTTTGGCTTCAGCTTTCCAAACAATTCCAATTGTTCCCTGAAACATACACACCTGAGAATAGACTTCTGAATGAGCAGCACATTGCACCCAGCCTTCTTGATCTGCTTAACCAAGTTCAGAATGTAGGCTCTCTCCTCACGCAGGACTCTGTCCATTTGAGCGTAATCAGACACAACAATCTGGTTGTCCATCTGTTTAAGAGTAGAAAACAGAAGAGCAAGCATGAGCAACTGCTGACTTTGAAAGCCAGTGTCAAAATGTTCCACGTTCTTTAGCTTAGGACTCTGGGATTCAAAGCCAACAAGCATGACAGTAAAATACATCTTATTAGAGATGGTTCAGCATTTCTCATAATTTTAAACAATTTTGTTCTTCATACCAACTGTAAGTTTTAAGAGTTATGAGTACCTATGCATTACTCAGCAGACCTTCACCGTAGCTGTGGCACAGAGCTGACATCACAGCATCTTAAAAAACCCTGTGCTATCATTACATTTGCCTCTCCCAAGTCCTAGAGCATGAGGCTTTGCTCTAGTCCCAGTCTGACTTACATCTGTCTTTGGAGCAGACAAGCAGAACTGAATGAGGCCAATTTTGGCTTTTTCCACTCTGGTTACGCCGGTATTTGCCACTTTCTGAGTCAGGACAAGTCCTTCAACCAGTTCACAATCATCAATTGTGCCTCTGGAAACAAACACAATCTGTGAGTGCAGCACTCTGGGAACTGGGTTCCACAGAGACAAAATTTAACTAATTACAAGTTCTTTCTTACCCCAACTTCTTAACAATTTTAATATCTCTGAGGTCCACACTATTGGCTGTAGTGGGGTCAATCACCTTCATCACTGCATCCACACTCATTGGAGAAAGCAAACTAGAGTACTGACACACAACCTAAGGGATTTAATAATGAAGAGAGATTTAACACTCACAAGCAGCAATTTCCAAACAATACTGTCATTGTATTTCAGTGTTTGACTAGGGAATTTTGAATCAAAGCTTGTTTTCCCCTCCCCATCCACCAAGTGTCTTAACAAGGCACTTTCTTAATGGCTGCTCCGTGGCTGGTGGGGAAACCCACATGTGGGAATGCAGAGAACACAACTGAATTCCTCTTAGAAAGACTCCTAAAGTAAGACTTCTGAGCCTGGATTTACAGTGTGCAGGGCACTGTTAGGAAGTGAGGAGGAGCAGCACAAACTGGGGAAAGCTGGAAGGCCTGGCTTGGCTGGGGGCTCAGAGCCCAAGAGCCACCGTACCTTTGAGTTCAGTGAAGTGGTGGCACTGTTCAGCAAAGTCTCCCTGTCACTCAGCTCCACTGGCTGTGCCATGTTGGTCAACACTTCAATGCCTTTATCCAAAGCTTTCTGGAATGACTCCGAAATGATGGTGGGGTGGATTCCTGGGGGCACAGAAAGAAAGGCTGTTAGGCAGATCATGCTTTCAAACCAATGCTTTTTGGTTTTTAATTAATCTCCTTTTTCCATTATAAAACTCGAGAGACTCAGGTCAGAACAAACTGAATGCATTTCAGCAATGTGTTCTTCAGGGGTGTATGGCCTCCCTTAATTACTTCCCACTGCTAAAACTGAGGGGAAAAGCTCTAACTTTCCCACAGTTCTGAAGGAAGCTCTTCCATTTCCCTGGAGTGGGACATACCCTTTATCTTCTCAGCTGGGAACAGCTACTTTAAGCTTTGTCACGCATGTACAAGTGGTCAGAAAACTTCACTAGCTGCATATTAAATATAAATATATATATCTATATATTTATATATAGATATTTATATATATTTATCTATATATTACCTTTCTGAAGGAGTCTGGAACAGGCATCCAAAAGAGCTCCAGCAATGACAACAACAGATGTTGTGCCATCACCAGCTTCAATGTCTTGTGCTTTTGACAGCTCTACCAACTAGAGGAGAAATTAGGACAGAAGTTTATGTATCTAGTGATGCTTAAGTGCAAACACAATAGTAAGAAAAGGAGATATTCAGGAATGCAGCACTACTGAAATTAACTTTGGTATTATGTGGAATCATGTCTTTTCTTATTTGCAGGCTGTATGTTTTGCAACTTCCTTCCCACCCTTGTAGCCCTGTTTGGCTGAAATTAAGGTGTGGTAGAACAAATCACTTAGAGAAGCAATGCTTTTCTCCCAAATTTAAAACTGAGCACACCTTTCCCTTCCCTGGAGGAGGGTCACAGGAAGCTCATTTCCACCTCCAAGCACAAACACATCCAAGAGCAGTTCACTGAATATCCCAAAGGACCAGGATGCTGCATCCTCAGCCCACCTGACCATAACTTAACTCATCCCCTTCTGTCACAGTGGTCTGGGACATGACTTTTCTTTCTTAAGCAACAGATGAAGGCCTGGGCTGGGCTTTTTCATACCTTAAAACATGTCCAGAGGAATTATACACAAGGAACACTGGGTAAGAAATAAGGACTCCTAACTCTTCAGCACATCTTACAAGCAAAACAGAAGTTCCCTGAGCACAATGCACAAAGTCTCCGGTCTGTCACTGGTGGGGAATGCTCCTCAAATCCACAGGACGTGTTGCTTTGTGTTCTCATCCCACAAAGGAAGCTGCAGCACAAACCACTGCCCCAGGAACAACAAAGGAACCACTCACCATTTTGGCTGCAGGGTGCAGGACCTGCATCTGCTTCAGGATGGTGGCACCATCATTAGTGATTGTCACATCTCCTTTAGCATCCTGGATCTAGGCAGGGAGGGCAGAAACACAGAGCTGATCAGTAACTACAGACCTTTGAGTTCAGTGTTCTCCCTGACAACTTCCTTTCCCAAACCCAGATGTGCATTTAGTGTTCACTTTCCCTTCAATAACTGAAACCTGGGAAAGAATGAATGGTATCCTGTATAGGACACGTGGAATTTACAGTATCTCCAGCAAGCTCCATGTTTTAAAAACGGGGGAAAAAAATTAGAAGAGTTTACCATTTTATCCATTCCCTTTGGTCCAAGGCTTGTTCTAATTGCATCGGCAACAGCTGAGGAGAGAACAAAACGTTTGCAAGCTGCTCTAAACAAGCACAAACCGTGTCCTGTAAATATGAACTGCCTCCCACTGTTAGGCAGTCCCACCCCTCCCTCCCTTTCCACCCCGGCACCGACCACAGGGGCTCCCGGCCCGCACCTTTGCCGGCCGCGATGTTGCTGAAGCGGATCTGGGCGGGTTTGTCGCGGTCCTGGTAGGCGCCTTTGGCTCTGCTGGCGGCCCCGGCGGGGGCTCTGCCGGCCGCGCTGTCGGGCATGGCGGCAGCGGGGACACGCCGCGGTGCAGCGGGATAAAGGCGGGATGTATCCCGGGATGGAGCGGGACAGGCCGGGATGGAGCGGGACAGGCCGCGACACACCGCGATGTGCACGGGGATCCTTCCAGAACCGGGGGCCTTCCGCGCCGCCGCGCGCCGGGGCTGCCCGCCGCGCGCCTGCGCCGGCAGCAAACCCCGCCCGGCTGCAGGCGAACGGCGCGGGCGCCTATGGAGGAGCGGGGAGGGGCCTTGGGGCGGGTCTCTTCCCGCGCGGAGGGGCCGCGCGCGCTGCGCTGAGGGGGGGAGGGAGCGGCGGGTGGGGGCGCCATGGCGGGCTGAGGGGAGGGACAGGGCGGGGCCGGGCCGGGCATACAGCCCCGAGAGGGAGGGACCCGGGCACACAGCCCGGTTATACAGCCCCGGGAGGGAGGGAACCGGGCATACAGCCCGGTTATACAGCCCCGGGAGGGACCTGAGTTTACAGCTCGGTTATACAGCCCAGTTATACAGCCCAGGGAGGGAGGGAGGGACGGACCCGGTTATACAGGCCGCGACACCCTGCCGTCATCCCCTCGGGGAGCCGGGAACGGAGCGGTGGAGGGGGTGGGACGGAGCCACACAGCCCGAGGGGGGTCCCGCCATGGCCCCGGGGCTCTGAGGGCCGGCCGTGCCGGATGGGGTCCCGGGGGATCCCGCCATGGCCCCGGGGCTCTGAGGGCCGGCCGTGCGGGATGGGGTCCCGGGGGATCCCGCCATGGCCCCGGGGCTCTGAGGGCCGGCCGTGCCGGATGGGGTCCCGCACACCGGGGCACAGGCACCGGCTGTGCGGGCAGGGCTCGGCGGGGCGCTGTGCTCCGGCCCCATGGAGCAGGTGTCCCCCCCCGTCACTGCCCTCTGTGAGGGCAGGTGTCCCCCATGTCCCTTCTGTGAGGGCAGGTGTCCCTTCCCTGAGGGCAGGTGTCCCCCATGTCCCTGAGGACCGGTGTCCCCCATGTCCCTGAGGGCAGGTGTCCCCGCTGTCACCTGTGAGTGCAGGTGTCCCCCCCCGTCACTGAGGACAGGTGTCCCCTCTGTCACTGAGGACCGGCGTCCCCACTCTGAGGGCAGGTGTCCCCGCTGTCACCTGTGAGGGCAGGTGTCCCTTCCCTGAGGGCAGGTGTCCCCTCTGTCCCTGAGGACCAGTGTCCCCCCTCTTAGGGCAGGTGTGTCCCCCCTGTCCCTGAGGGCAGGAGTGTCCCCTCTGTGAGGGCAGGTGTCCCCCATGTCCCTGAGGGCAGGAGTGTCCCCTCTGTGAGGGCAGGTGTCCCCTCTGTCACTGAGGGCAGGTGTCCCTCCTCTGAGGGCAGGTGTCCCCTCTGTCACTGAGGGCAGGTGTCCCCTCTGTCACTGAGGGCAGGTGTCCCCCATGTCCCTGAGGGCAGGTGTCCCTCCTCTGAGGGCAGGCAGGTGTCCCCTCTGAGGGCAGGCAGGTGTCCCCGCTGTCAGGGCAGGTGTCCCTCCTCTGAGGGCAGGTGTCCCCTCCCTCGGCCGTGAGGAGCGCTGCTGTCCCTGTGCCCTGGCCGTGCCCGTGTGAAATCCAGCCGCGCTGCTGCCTTGGAGAGGCTTGTCAGGTGTTTTAACAATCCCTGGATTTTGGTGCCACACAAACCACTGCCTGGGTGTAGCTCTGTCCCGGTCCTGCTCTGACCCAGGGCCAGGCAGCCCCAGCCCTTCCCCTTTATTTACCTCCCTGTGGCATCTCGCAGCTTTCCCCTGCTAAATCCAGGACCACCCTGCCTGTCCTGGGTAGGTTTTGAGCACCTGCTTTTTTATCTTTTGCAGAACCCGTTGCCAGAAAGGGGTTTAAGCAGCAGCTTTGTCACAAGAGAAGTTAGACAGGCTTGAATTACAAGAAAAGAACAGAAACACTGTGTGTTTTCTTGTAACACCCTGAACTTCCCTTGTGTCTGAGGGACTCATTTCAGCTTGTATCACCATTGTGGAAAGGTAGGCTTTATTATCAGTAAAAATAATGTTAGAGTTGAAAAATAGCTTATACCTCTTAGGATCATCTTGCCTCAACAGCTATATTGATTCTATATGCTATCTATAAGAAGCTTCTATATGCTTTTTAAAAATTGATTTTTGGATAGCTATGCAAATTATTTTCTTTACCAAGAGAGAGAACAAAAACGTGAAGTGGTTTAGATGCAAAGCACATGCTTGGATCCACAAAATGAATTCATTTTGTTCAAACTAAGACACAGCAGCTCAAAAAAAAAGAGCTGTGACTGGAAGAAAAATGTCCATATGATACCTAAAACCTGTAAATTTTGTGGTATATCTCTGACTGGGTATGAGAAGTCAGGGCTTAAAGTGCTCCTGGTAGGGACAATTAGCCAAGAAATGTGTCCCTGCCCCAGCAAGGTGCTGATGATGTCAGATGCAAGAAACAGGTGAAGGATGGGAGCTCTTGAGGTTGTTTTTCATTTCCAGGGATTCCAGGAGCTTGTTGCAAATAAAACACACACTTATGGTGAGCAATTTTCTAGTGCCAGCAACAGCTTTGTATGGTGAGACATCAAAATCAAACACTTGTACAGTTGTTCAGAACAAAAAACAATAGGGGGGGAAAAAGATCCCATAGTCACATGATTTCATAATCTCTCATTTTTAGCAGTTGCTTTTGATTTTTATTTTTCTGGATTTAGGCACCATTGAAACACAGATAAATGAGAGGAGGTTTTGGAAGTGAATGGTGTTTAAATATTCAATTTTTAACAGGCAGAGAAGAAAACAGTTTTAAGTGTAAAGGTAGAGAGAGGTACATCCAGGTCATACATGGGGGAAAGGTCTATTAGTAATAGTCTTGATTTATGTCACCTGGATTTGAATCTGGGTTTATGTCACCTCCAAAACCATTAGAAACACACCCTAGATGACTGAATTCACTAGAAACCCTGAATTCCACCAGTAGAAGTAGAGGTGGTCACAGGTTTGTGTTCCCAGCAGTTAACACACGCTGCTCAGTGTTACCCTAGGGTTAGGAGCAAGGATTTTCCAGAATTTGGAAGGAAATGAAGGTTAGGGTGATGCTGTGATGCTGTCACAGCCACCCTGTTACACACAACTCTGTGCTTGGCAAAACCAGCCCCTCTGGTGTTAGGAATCATTTGGGGTCAAGGTTTGTTCCATTGCTGGGTGGAGCCTGGGGTTTTAGTTGGTATGTAGGGAGCTGCTGAGCTAAGTTTAGGGCTGCTGTGGTTAGTGGCTCCCTTCTTACTAACAATTTTAGTCTGGCAGGGTTCCTTCCCTGGAGCTGGGCTTCAGGGCAGAGTGAGTCTTTCATCAGCCAGCAGGTTTGTACTGGATTTAAGAGAAAGGTACATCCTGACTTTTCTGGCTCATCTGACTTTTCTTACTTCATCTGCCTTGTTCTGTGTCCAACAGAACTCCCCTGGCTGTGGCTGGATTTGATCTCAGGTCCCTGTAGGTGTGAAGATGGCACTGGCTGGAGACAGATCCAGAGCAGGCATCGTGTTTTATCTCTTGTTGCCATGGCTTATTGCCTGCTATCTGTAATTTGGATGAGCAGACACTATCAAGCCGTTGAGTTTTGTTTAGGGCTTTGGCTATTACTCAGGTTTTTGCTTCATTCTGTGTGAAATAGAGATTATTTTTCTTCTTACTTGCATGTATTTAGGGGCAGCATTATGGTTATGATTCCTCCTGCAGTGTCCCATTGACCCCTGTGTTGGTTGTTAATGCTGAGCCAGGAGAGACATTTCTTAGGGATTCATAATTTGGTGTTGCTCGTGGGAGAGGTGTCCAAGATCATCCATCTTAACATCCGTCAGACTTGCTGCTGAAGTTCAACCCCATGCCAGGGTGAAGGCTGAGGTTTCAGCCAGCAGACCCAGAGGACCAAATGTGTGATTAGGTCACATCTAAAGCCAGCACTCTCTAAAGCCTTGCAGACTTGCTTTAGAGCTGAATTTTGACTCAGAGTTGCCTGCACATTATATTGTCTTCTTTACCCTCTTACCATAATTTCTGGCTGTTGTGACCTTTTCTAGCATTTCTGGGAGCAGTGAGATAATAACAAATCACACAGAAAACACACACACAGTTTAGCTCAATTTCTTGAAAAAATGAGATTTGCATGCTTAATAGTCTGTCCCTCAAGTAGGACTTGGACCTGATTTTGACTAAATGTGGTAGAAACTCTGCATTTCCTGGCTTTGTGTGAATAGGCAGCTGCACAGAGAAAAGAGGTTTTTAGTTAAAGGCATACTGAGGACAGAGCTCTGTCCTCTGGGATATTTGTTGCTGGCATGATGTTCTGTGGCTTTCCAAGTTTTATTTAACTCAGGCAGAGGCAACAAACCACTACCAGTGGTAGTGATGACAGCAGAAGGAATGACTGCCAAAAAAAAGGGTGACATCATTTCACCTCATGGCCTTAGATAAGTTAGTAAGTGCCATTACTTAATCATGCTCTGATAAGAGCAAGTGGCTTCTAAACATTTAATAAGCACAATACTCGTGCCTTCCCAGCACAAAATATTTTGCACAGCGAGTAGATTTTAGGTTTTTCAAAGAAGAAGAAGGTCTCTGACTAATGCTGCATGTGTGATTTTTTTCTCCCTCTCCTACCTGGAGTTTAATCCCAGAAGTTATGGCTCGTGGTGCCTGAGGCTGAGCCCTGCAGGAGCTGCCAGCCCTCTGTGGCAGGGATAACTGTATCACTGCTTCCACCTCCTGGAGGAGACAGTAAAAGAGGGATTCTGGTTTTATAGATTTTCTTGGGATTCTTTTACTCCATGTCTTCTGATTTTCCCTCCTTGCTCTTAAGAAAAAAAATCTATGTTTTTCCTTATCTGCAAGTTGGCAGAGAGATTCCTGGTCATAAGGCTACAAAAAGAATTAGAGGCAGGGACAGACAAGCTGCTGAGGAACAGGTTGTGAGACTGGGACTATTTCTAACTATTGTTAGTTCACAGCACTTCTGCCTTCTTCCCCTTCCCGTGTGGGTGGGTCGGGACACACAGGTGAGCACATGGGCACTGTAAGTCAGTGAGCCTTGGTCTGTAGGGTGCAGGCTGAAGTTCTCTGGTGAAAGAAAGAGTATTTCCACGTGGGGGAGTACCTGGGGAGATGATTCCACCCTCTCCCTCTAGATGCCAGCAGAACACTAGCCTTGCTGTAAGGGGTTCCTTCCTGAATGTATTTCAGAGTGTTATTTGTTGTGCTGCTTGCTTGCTCTACAGAGAGGTTGGGATTACCTTTGTAATACATTGCCCTGCTGCAGAACAAACTGCATCCTTTGGAGAGCTGAGAAAAACAAAAGCACCGCAGCTTAAATGTGTTCTTTTGTGAATATCTCTGCAAACACAAAACATGTTCTCACCTGTGATAAATACCTCTGTATTCCACAGGTAAAGAGGAACTTAGAGGCTGCTTGGCAAGCAAGATCCTGAGCCCTCACAGCAACCCTGAGTGTGGTGGTATGACTTGTGCATCCTTCCATGAAGAGACTGGTGGAGTCAGAGGTGTGGTGTGACCTCCCTGCCTTGGGCTGCCTCATCTTCCAGCTGGCCCATTCAATGCCTGGGACCTGTCTCAAAAGCAGGCTCCCTTCTGTCACTGAGCAGGAGCAGGCTCAGGCTGAAGCACCTCGTGCTGCTGCTCTGGACGTTCCCACCCACCTGCTTACAAGGCTCTCAGGTACTGATTCTCGAAATGACTTTTGTTGCACCAAAACCAAAGTGGGCCCTCTGTGTTCCCTCACAGCCAGCAAGGGTTCTGGCCCTTAAAGAGCTGCTTTTGTTTCCCTGTATGGAGGCCTTTTGAGGGATCAGCTCCCTTCCCAGAGTGTTTCTGCTGGGAGACACCATGAGACTCAGTGATTGATTTTCAAGTGCTGTTAGAGAAAGAGCAGCACAGGCTTCTGCCATGACACCCTGGGGATGTACCCATGGGTACCCCTGGCTATTGTGGACTTCCTTTGCTTGGACTTGGCTCTGACATGTGAATGGAGAAGGATCTTGATAAGACTTTCTTTGTAGAAAGAAAAGCCAGAGGAAAAAAACCACACAAGCTGTTCAAAAGATGTATTGAGATGCTCTCTGCACTTCCCTCAAGTGGTCTTCCTCTCACAGAGAAACGGGACAAGTGGAGCTCCGAAACAGTAAGTGGAATATTAATTATATTTTTTTAAATGGTTTGGCTTTTGACAGCTTTTAAAATCGTTTCAGAAGTGTGTGGTTACCCCAGTTATGCTGCCCGAGGTCGATGTGTTTGAAGCTGGAGGGATAAACAGTATTTGCTGTTGGGTGCGAGCAGGAAGAGGGGGAGGAACAATCAGGCGGAGCAAGGCGGGGCAGTTTCCTAACATGGCTTTGTGCGTGGGTGGGAAAGTTTTGTTCGGCCTCACTGTTCTCCTCATTGCTCCAGTCCCCAACAGCACTGTGAGAGCTCACTGCACTGCTCGGTTCCATCCTCAGCAGTGGAAATACTGGAAATATCCAAACTGGTTACGAGTTGTTACAAAAAGGACAGCTCTGGGTTTTAAGGGTGGGAAGGGGGGATGACTTTTTTTCTGCAGTTATATTTGGATTATGTAGAAACCAGAAAATGAGCTTCAAGATAACTCTGCCCTACTGATTAAAATAGTGCCTGTTAGAGTTTAGTTTCTAAATCAGTAGATGCAGCTACAATAAGATCCCTAGAGGGGATAATGTCATGAATTTTTCTAGAATTTTACATCCTTTTTAAGAACTATCAATAGGCAGTGCTTCCAAAGAAAGACTTTATACTGGAATACTGGCTTTGAAAATGTTGTGACTTCCTCAAACGAGAGTTGCTCTCTGGAATAATTGTCATTTTGTCTGTTCTTGGGCTTTTTTATCCAAGCTGGAGTTTTTTCAAGTATGGCAGAATAAAGCCACTAGCTTTCATAACTTAAAAATTATTTCAGAGTGTCTATATGATATAGCCAAGTAAGACTTGTTGTAGCTTAGCACAAATACCAGGAAAAAGTGAAGTAAGAGAAGCACTGATTCAAATAGAGGAAATAGACAACAAAGTTGGTCATTACTGAAATAAACTCTGATGAAACTATTGAGTGGTAGGAAAAAGAAAGCTCATTTCTGCACTTGAAGGACTGATACTGACCATAGGTGTCAATATGTACAAATCCCATGTTTTGAATCCTGCTGCTAAAGCTCTTGCATTTCACTCATGGAAGGGTTGAGTGTGGTGAGGCAGGAGGGGCACTGCCCTGGCTGGGGGACCTGTGCTTCATCAGCCCACATCAACTGGGCTCGTGAGGGTGACTTGAAGTTGGAGCAAGTGGGGGTTGTGGCAGTGGGATTTCTATAGCTGTGTGGCCTCCAGGAAGGGCACTTTTAAAGAATGGGAGGCTCTGAGGTATTGCCTTGGCTGTGGAATTCAGGAGAGGCTGGAGTGAGAATTGATTGGAGAAATCACTTGGGACAAACCCACATCTCACAGTGGGAAAGGTTCAAGATACTGAAGTTGGTGTGAGGTTTCACTTCCAAGTAGTGTCAGGTTGGAGTGTGCCCTGGTCACTGATCCTCAGGGAAGTCAAATTCTGTTACTGGCAGATCACCTGTTGAGCTTTGTGGCTTTCTAGTTCAATGATCATGAGCTGCAGTGTGGTAAAGGGTAGTTAGATGTGTCCTCTCAAATTTAATTTTAAACAATGTCCTCTTGCTTTTGACTAACTCACAGTGAAGCTGGAACAATCTTTGTTTTTATTTGTATTATCTTTTCTTTTGTCTTCCTCTAGAGCTAATCTGTTTCTGGTAAAACCAAATACCCCAGGCAAGGTCTCTCAGAGCTGTGTTGTGCAAACACAAGGGAATATGTGATCTCTGCCCCAGTTTGGGAAAATGAGTCTTTGACTCATTTGCTTATTTCAAATGAAGTAATGACTATCATCTGTGCTTGCTCACTAAATCTTCCAGAAAATGCAGGAAATATCAGGCCAGAAATAAATAGGAAAACCTAAGTCCAGACAAAGAAAGGTCTGAACTACCAGAGCGTGAAAATAGAAGAGGTTTTTCAAAGTGAAAGGTGATGCCATTCTTCTGCATTTGCATTTCATTTCTATTGTGAGTTTGAGTCATTCCCAGTGCCACAAACTCCCCTCAAAGGACTGCAAGCCCATAGTGGTGAGGATGGCAGAGCCACCTTCTGCACACACAAAATGAAAGCTTTTAGGATACAAGAGAACCCAAATTCACCATCATAAAAATATTTCTTTACTACATCCTGAAAGTTTGTTCCTAAACAACAAAATGAGTTAATTTCTCAGGCTAAACGTTGTAGATGGTAAAGACAACACCAAGATCTATGTCTTTAACAAAGAACCAGAACTTAGCTCTGTAGCTTTTATTTCTGTTAATACTGAAAAACATTAAAACAAGAACAGAACAAAGACTCTTTGGCACTGTACAGCACCTTTCCCTTGGAGGTCTGGGGGCATTTTACACAGTGCCTATACAGCAGCAGGAACAGGCAACTGCTGGAACATAACTCTGTGAGGAGGTGTCTGATTGGGACAAATCCCTCCCCTTACACAAACATCTCTCTGCATTTTAATGTCAAGCTCAAAGCTGGGGTTGTCAGCATCTCTTGTTATCACTGTAGCAGAAATTAGCACCCAAAAGTTCATCTGAAAGATGTCTGCAGAACTCCTGGCTGCCAGTGGATGGGATTTCAGTTTTTCAAGTCTCAGCAACACACACATTAAATTGTTTCATTACTCATCTTTTTGCCTCTGTGAGGTAAATCAACTGCTAAATCTGTAGGTGGGACGGATGATTGGGATGGAACAATCATCTCTGCTTAAAATCCACTGGGAAGCAAATGTTACCATGCTCCCCTCACCCCTTCAGTGGGTCACTGCTGTTCTGCAAACTCCCCACTGCCTGTGAACTGCTATTGGGGAAGCACTTGGGAGACTCCCTTGTGGACAACATCATACAAAGTCAGGACAAAACAGTTATCCCTGCCCCAAGGATCCTGTGTGGTCATTTTTTACAATTTATCTTTGTTTCTTTTTCCTGAACTGAACAGCTGCAGCCTCTGGAGTTAATGGAGTTAGATATGCACAGCACTGAGCCCACTCACTCCCTCCAGTAGTACTCTCTTTTTGGATAATACCTTTAAGAAAATTGAAACCCCACCTTCCCTCTGCGAATAAAAACAGAGTGTGTCATGCTCAGCTAGATGCACCTCTAGATGCTCTCAGCTGACTGTGTCCATGAGAGATACTGGAGGTAAACAGCTGGCCAGGCAACCTCTCCCTGTGTGAAATTTATGCTACTCTATTTGTAGGTGATTATAAAAACAGCTTTTCAAGGTTAGTTTCCAGCTTTGCTGCTGCTTAGCACGTGAACCAGAGTCCAGAGACTTTTTTCCAGTCAACTACCTTCATTATTAGTTTTGATTTTTTGGTGGTTTGCTCTCCCTTAGAAAAGTAAGGATTATGAGTTCTGATGGTTCATAGTTTTGCTGAAGGAAGGACGCTTTGAGAGTCTCACAAAAACATACCAAGGTGGTGGAGACAGTGAGCTCTGAACATGTAGAACAATAACCCAGAGCTAATTACTGGTTTGTAGTTTTAGTGGATAATCAAATGCTGGGTTCTTGTAGGAGACCAAGTGTGTACCATACTGCTCACTATGAGGCTTCTTACACGCCTTACACAGACATACAGACAAAACAATTGTGGTAATGAGAAACAGCCCACTTGCTGCAGACAGAGCAGCAAAGATAGACTTGTAGCTGGGTTTTGTTTTAAATCTGGTGCATGAATTACCCGGACTTTCCTGACCTGTTATCTGGCTTGACCCGGCTTTATTCGAAGCCGTCACGCAAATGTTGTAAGTGGTGTATGGTAACAGGTTATACAGAGTGTACTGCCTGGATGTGGGGTAAATATTATCCATGACAAGCTGCCTGTCCTCGTTGCCTTGGGCATGCAGAAACAGCTCATAGGTGTGAACAACCGAATATGGGGCACACCAGCGAATCAGCGCAGAGCTGTCTGTCACTTCAATCACCTCCCTGAGCTTCGGTGGGTCTGGAACCTCATCTTCCGTCGACATACCCGGGCATGAGCACTGGGACACACTCTGAAGTTCACTGCACGGCTTCTGAAGGTGCCTGCAAGGGTTGTAGTCACAGGAGGTGTGTCCTGGTTGCACTGGGGTTTCCTTTGGCTGTTCCTCATAGTCATAGTAATCAATGTAGTGTGACGGTGCTCTGGTGGGTGCTGGCTCTGACTGAGCACTGCTCCTGGAGGAGTTCAGCTGTGGGGGGCTCGTTTGTGGGGTACCCTGCTGGGTACCCTCCACAGCATGGCTGGCAAAGGAGTGAACAGAATGGTCCGTGGTGTTGGGAATTCCTGTTGCTCCAGCAGAATAATGACTAGTGGTCTGGGTGAATGGACCTTCCTGGAGAAACGTTGCATTGGTTGTTCTGAGCTCTCCCTTTGGCTGCTCTGTTTGAGTTTGACTCGTAGAGCCATAATCTGAGGACTGAGCAAAGAGCTCTTTGAGAAAAACTGGGAAGGAGGTTATGGACACGAAGAAAGGGGGATTGCTTGTGGAGTCAGCAACTGCCTCTTCCTTGTGGGAGGAATTGTTGGCCTTTGTGAGCATGGGCTCCATTGGGGGCAGTGCTGTTGTGCTCATTGCATCCCTCTGGCTCAGGGAGCTGGTATAAGTGTCTTTGGTTAGCACTGGGCTGGCTGTTGTTCTCATTACATCCCTCTGGATCAGGGAGCTGGTATAAGTGTCCTTGGTTAGCACTGGGTTGGCTGTTGTGCTCGTTACATCCCTCTGGATTAGGGAGCTGGTATAAGTGTCTTTGATTAGCAGAGCCATGTCTGTTGCTTTTGCGGCAGCAGTGGCATCGTAACTGGTAAAGCTGAAAGCACCGTGATCAGGAGAGGGTGTGTTTGAATCGGGCAGTGTGACGTTGCTCTCAGACTGGCATTTGCTGTAGAGCTCTAGCAGTGAAACAGATGTTGAAGGTCTGCCCCCATCTTCCTGGGATGTGCAGAAAGTCTCCTGAGCCCTGCAGAGGGGACAAGATAGAACAGTCAAGATCCATAAGAACATTGCAGACTCCTGTAGGCTGCTTGGATTGCAACTGGCACCTGGTATCAAAAATCAGTCTTCATATTAGTGAGGACATGAAACCTAGACCAAAGCTAGGTTGTCTTAATGATAGTCCTGTTCTTGGCAGAGGGCTTTCCACAGCCCTGGCTGTGGAATTTACCTGAGTGGGGCTTTGGTTTTGTAGGGTGCAGGAGTATCTCTTACCCGAGAGGAAACATCCTTTGGTACAAGGACTGTATAAACCGTGTCAAGAGTGTTGGGGTTCAAACCAACTTGTCTTAAAGGGCCAGACTGTGTTAGGCACACTAACAAGGGAACAATGCAGAGACATGGTTTAGGCAGCTGGAGGTGAGATGACGAGGGATGTGTTTTTAAATGACTAAGCTCGAGTTCTTTCTTTACTCAGACATTAAAGTTTTGGTAAAGAATGCAACTGCTAAGCCCATCCTGATGACAAACTATCTCATTTGAACCGTCTACTGCCCTGCCGTCTCAGAGATTTGATGACAAACCTCTTTGGTGGCCTTTCAAAAGGAAAGGAAGATCATTTATATGCAAAGTACTTCTTTTAACTACAGCTTATTGTAATTAGTCTGTAGAACTGTAGGAGAGCATGACAACAATAGGTGAGAAATGGTGCTATTTGCAAGGGGTTTTGTTGAGTGCCTGTGTTGACGTAAGCTTTGGGAATGGCGGAGTAAGGAGGAAATAATTTGCTAAAGATCTTGCAAAGTCTTCTAGTTCCTGCTCCCAGTGCTGGCCCAACAAGCCAGCTCATTTTTTATCTCCAGCTAATAGAGAAATGTGTTCTGAAATAGAGAGTAGTATTCTCACCTTAAAGTAACACCCACACACCTAATAATACTTTATACTTTACACTTTTGTCCCTGAAGGGGACTTCATTTTGCATTTCTGCCTCTTGTGGAAGGGAAGAACACACAAGGAATTGGAATAACTTAGAAGGTGGTGAATGTCTTGTCCCCAAACAGCTTACACGTTGAAATTGTTTCTGAAGAACATTATTTAATCTCCTTGAACTCACTTACTTTTGCAGCACAACTTTCTTGGGCTTGGAGAGCAGCCAGGAGAGCTGGCAGTCACATAACAGAGGGTTTCCATACAGGTTGATGGTGATGCCATCTGATGAATTGGTGTCCCAAGGATCAAAGGAACTCAGGTTACAGCTGCAAGATGAAAAATACAGCAATTAACAAACGCTGAGCTACCTTCCAAGGATTGGTGTGTACTCAGTATTCCAGTGTGTGTAAGGCACAAAGCAGTATTCCCAGTTCCCTTGGCAGTGTCCAGTTATTAATATCACCACCCTGCCCTCTGTGTGCTCAGAAGATGCTTTTTTGTCTTGGGCTTTAACTGCTACTCCTCTAAGTTTGGGTCTTGATTTTTAGCACTTTGGACTGGTATTCCTGCAGGTATTGGAAAGTGCTGTGTGAATTTGGAGTGGCAATACAGTGAGAGATGGAATCCAGTAGGATTTTTTGCTTCAAATGGGTTTATTTTTCTTAAACTGGTTCCTAGAGCACAGCCAGTGCTCTAGTGTTTGTTCTCTGATATGCTTATAACCTGATTATAGAAATCTTTTAAGGTGCTATTTTGATAAAGCACTTTGAGACTTTTATTACTTTCTGGTATTTCATGTGTGTGACATACCAAGAGGTGTTACCTCTAGAATAAGGACTAAACCATTGCTTTTACTAATTCTAAACGGGGAATTACATTAATCTCTCGCACTAAAAGTGGAAGGGACAGGATTTTTGTCTGCTTCCAAGGTGCAGATTTTAGGAAACCATCAACATGCATCCTTTGTAGAGCAGGGAATCCTCAGTGACCCCCTTCTCCTCTGGTGGGATATTGCCATGGTAGATGTTGGAAGTGTGGTCGGTATCACAAGTGGGATTCAGTGGATCTGTGTTAGTCTAAACAGTGCTGGGTGAATTCATCTATGGGACTGGAGATAAGGCAGGAGAGTGTGAGCATGATGGATGCAATCTCAAGCAATTAGCAACTGTGCTATGACTCTCATGACCCCTCTTTGGGCTGTATCAGCTCTACCAGGTCTACACCTCAGGTTTTACACAGAGTGTGAGACAGCAAACCCACACCTCCTTCCTAAATATCTGCTATCAGCAAACTCTGTTACAGTCAGTGCCTGGGCACCTGGGGCTGTGAAGAAAAACCCAAAGAAAACAGCTCACTTCTCAAAGGAGAGATGGCTCAGGTGAGGAGCACTGTCAAACATCTCCATTCTCAGGAACCCCAGGGAATGGGAGTCCTGGCAGTGCAGCTCTCGCAGTCCAGGCACCGTCTTGACAAAGTCACTGTCGAGGCTTCTTAATCGTGGCATCTTTCTCAGGTGGAGTGATCTGAGGTTGGGCAAGTCTCTGGTCCACTCTGGTTGAACTAAAGCAGAAAAATACTTACTCCTGTTGCCTAAACACAGCATTCATGTGCATTTCTGCCTAGAAAAAGGGTTTGAATTCTTAGATATAAAATATCTGTCATCCTCTGCAGCTGATCTCTTTGGGAAAGGAATAGAGCAAAAATCGATACAGCAGTGTATAAATACCCATGCAGCTGCATTTTTATAATGTATATGTTTTTTAGTATGTAAAATAGGGCAGAGAAAAAGAAAGTAAGATAGAAGGGCAATAAAGCTGATAAGAGATATGGAATAGCTTTCTTGTTAGGTGAAATTAAATGAACAAGGTTTTCTCTGCTCTGAGAAGTGGTGGAAATCAGAGATGTCTACAGAACCCCGAGTGGTACAAGAAAGGCAAATAACTTCTTATTTCTCCTAGCACAGGAAAAACAGCCAAGAGGCATGAAACTAAAAGAATAGTCTGGTACAAAAGGTCCTTTCCATCCCATGACTGAATTGTGTAATTCACTACTCACAAGAGGGATTAGGCAAATTAATGGAGGGAATTTGGTGGTGTATCTGTTAAATGGGAGTTGCAGTGACACCTCTGGCTTGAGGAGCCCCTAGGGCCCTGGCTCTGCCCCAGGCTGAGAGCAGCTGGGCAAGGCGTGGAACATCTGTGTGCTTCAGCCCCTCAGTTATACACTGGGGCTGGCAGGGCAGGCAGGCAGGAGGGAAAAACATCCTGTAAACTGCTCAGGGCAGAGATTGTCGCCCTGGGAGGAAGTATTTGGCTGTGGCTGACACAAAAAGCTTCTCTCTGTGCGCCTTCAATGCAGAGGTACAAAGCAGAGCATAGCTGTGGGGACAAAGAAAGATTTCAGCAGCCTGTCTGGAAAGAGAAATTAATTTCCTCCTCTGTGTCCCAAAACTAATCCCAGGGCTGACAGCAGGATGACTGTCAGTAGCAGACAGTGGAATTAGGATGGAGGTGGGTGACTACACTGGGATAAAGAGTCCTGTTTCATGGTGACTGGTCTCTGCCCTTGCTTTGGGAGGCTGCTCTGTGTGAGAGTGCTGTGCCAGCTTGGCCCATCTGTTTGCAGCTTCCACTGCAGGGTGTTCCCCCTCCACCCCGGGCTTGGCCAGCATGGGAGCTGTCATCCAGCAAGGCTTCTGCTCCCCTCGCCTAACCGGACCCTGTGTTTGCACTGGGGAATCCAGAAACTTACTTTTCTCAAGAAAGGTCCTGCTCAGATCAAGCACGTTGATGGAGCTTCCAGGCCTGTCTGTGGCCTCACTGGGAGCTGTGCTGATGGCAAAAGCAGACTCCCTAATTCCTCTGCTGTCGTCATGCCCCAGCAGTGTTGCAGAGAGGTTCAAGACCTGCAGCTGAGGGTAACAGGAAAAAGCCAGTGGCTGGATTTCCATCAGTGGATTTCCAGCCAAGGACAGCCACCTCAGGTTAGGCAGGGCAGAGCTGTGGCAGGATGGCACAGATGACAGCTTGTTGAAGCTCAAGTCCAGCTTGAGGAGACTGCTGAGGGGTTCAGATCCCCACGTGAGTGACCTAAGGTGGTTCTGCCTCAGCGAGAGGACACGCAGCCGTGGGAGGTTCGCTATCTCTGAGCCGTTCACCTCTTGCAAGACGTTGTTGCTGAGATCCAAGGTCTCCAGAGCCTCTGGGAGGCAGACAGGAAAAGCTGTCAGGCTGCTGTTGGTCAGCTGCAGGGTGATCCAGGTCCTGTTCTTCCGATCCTCGCAGGACAAGCTGGTGAGATTAACATTCTCCCAAGTGTCTTCCTGAGCTAGCTGGAAAAAGGTGGTGACATCCCTGGATGCTGCAGGCTCTGCTCTGCTCACCGGGCCAGGTGCTGCGCTCCCCACCAGCAGAGAGAGGATGAACAAGCCCGAAAACATCCTTCACCGAAGTGACCTGTAATTACTTTATGAGATCTGTTTGGGTTTTGTTTCAGAGAGGGGAAAACAAAACATCAACGTTACAATTAAATGAGAAGCCCTTCAGGCAACTACAAGCTATTTAAAAGTGAAACATTTTTGAAGTCCGTTCCTATTACTTGCTGAGAGCGATAAGTGATCGTGAATAGCCCTCAGGTAATTAAGCCTAAGTAAACAAGACCCCTTGGGGACAGAAGTATCACGCAGTCTTAGTCTAAGTGTGCCTACAGGTTTTCATGCAGGAAGCAACCAAGTTGTATCCCACACCAGTACCCTGATTGCTGCAGTGTCCAGTTTGGCCAACCCAGTGGGAAGAGTTTTCCAGTGGGGTGATGCCCAAGCAACAGGGCAGGTGTGCCCGTGGCAAGCGATTGTTCTCTGTGAGGCTATCTGTGCAAAATAAGTGTATATATCCAAAGCCAGAGGATGGCTGTCAAAGGACAGGAGCCCAAACTGAGCCGAGTTGCAGGTAAAAGTGTTAGGGAAGGCTTTCCTTCACTTAACAGAAGTCGGAACAGTAAAACCCCGGCGTTTGTGCGGGCGCTGCCAGGGCTGTTCTGCCCCGTTCTGAGTGCCGGCCACGGTGGGGACCCCGCAGGCACTTTGGGGCTCCCGAGCAGCTGGCGAGGCTGACAGGGCCCAGCTGCTGGGAAAAGGATGTACTGGAAATGCAAATCCCGAACCACATTGCAGTGGAAGCGGTCAGAAACTGAGTGTGCTCCTGGATCAGAGCCCCAAAGGCCTGAGCGCCAAGAAACATGTTATTCAGTTCCCTCTGTGCTCCCTCCTCCTCCCATCCCAGCTTTGTCTTTGTCATTTAAAAAAGAATCAAAAAGTCCTAAATGACTTGTGAAAGGCCCCGCAGGTAATCTGTGTCAGAGGAGGGAATTAACCCCAGCCCCAAAGCAGTGCTTTTCTGACTGAGCTGTCTTTTGTGCTGCCAGGCATCAAAGGGATCATTCCTCATCCAAAAATATATTACGTAGGGAGGTGACCGACGCCTCGCGTAGTATGAAATATCTTAGACTTATTCCAAACTTTAATAGCTACTTGCTATTCCCTGAATGGTGTCAGGGCTTGCCCAGATCGTCATCCATTGGTGCCCTCCCAGGTTTGAAGTAGGGACCAGCAAAACAGTGTATTTTGGTTGCCTGTGCCCTTTTTGTCAGACGGAGCTGTGAAAGTGCCAAGCAGCCTCAGGGCTGCTGGATGCCCTGCTCCGCAGCACAAGGCAGGGAGAAGATGGGAGGAACTGGACTGCTGCATTCCAGTGTTGGATTTCATCTCAGTGCCTGCCTCTGAACCGCATCCGCTTGCACGTACCTGTCCCGCAGTCCCGCAGCCTCGTGCCTGGGCGCTGAGCGGCTCCGATTGCCGGGCCCTGATTTTATACACCGGGGTGACTCAGCCGGGAGCGCGAAATGCCTCTTTTCTGTTCCCAGCCTTCCCTGCTCGCGGCTCTGCCCACAAGCTCAGGCGAGGTTTGCTCCAGGCTCTCTCCCCCGCATCCAGCTTTCCCCTCGCCCAGAGAGGGGGCGGCTCCAGGCAGTTTTCCCTGCTCCTTTGGCCCTGGCGAGGAGGTGGGTGGGAGGGCTCTTATTTCCCGACGCTCGGGCAGGGCTGCTCCTGTCAGTCTTTGTCTAAGAGGAGGGGGGTAAAGGGAAAAGATCAGTGTCCTTAGTCCCAGCTCTCACGTCTTCCCCTGACAGGGGGGGAGGGAGAGGAATTGTGGTGCTCCTTTGTTGGCAGGTCAGGATGATGTAAAGCCGAGGCTCTGTCTCCTGACACGGGCTTTGGTCTCTCTGTAGGCGCCAATAAAGGGCTTCAAGTGTTTAAATTTCTCTCCGAGACTCTTACTCTTGGGAGTAAATCCCAGAAATGTTCACGCAGGACAAATGACTTTTCTAAGGAGGCCCTTAGGAAATGTCAGAAGTGAAACCCTCACCTGCTGCTCCCGCAGAGAGGAATTCTCTGTGCCGATGTAGAGGACAGGCATCTCACACCACGCGTGACAGCCTTGGGAGGCCTCTCGCGGTCCCGCAGGGCGTGGGCTGTGTTCTCTGCTCGGCATCTGTGTACCACATGGCTTGGGAGAGTTCCCTTCCCCTTACTTCTCTCATCCTTTACTAGAAAAGTAAGATTGACAGTGTAAAACCTCTCCCACCACGGGACCTGCCCCGAGCTGGGGTTGTCATTCTTCCCACAATCCAAATAATTAGGCCGATGGAGAGCAGAGAATAAAGTCAGTATCCCAGGAAGGGATGAATTGATAGATTGTCCCAAAGTAAAAGCAAAAGGGTGGTTGTTCTGATGCTATTGTAAGACAATTAATTACTAAAATTTCCAAGGAGAACAGTAGCCTGTGCTTTTCCTTTATCAGTACAACAAAACAGATCCCTGACAGGGAGGCAGCGTGGCCCTGCTTTGGTGCTAAAGGGCAGATAAACGTCTTGCTTACCGCAAAACCTTGAGTCGGCATGTGCACGTGGAAGCAGAGCTTATCTATTGCCCGTGTCGTTCATTATCTGCGTGGGGAGAGAGCCTTGAGAAACACCAGAACATGCACAGGGCGAGATAGGGGCTTCAGTAGGACTCTCTGGAGCCATTGCCGTTCCCTTGGCGGGATGTACATATTGTTCCCCTGTGGGAAGGCTCCAGGGCAGGACAGATGGTTTCCTAAATGAGGGGCTAATCCCATATTGACCCTGGTGGGGCAGAGTGTGAGCAGGGCACTGCATGCCCGCAGGTACCGCCGGGGATCTGCACTCCCGGTGGTTCAAAGGGCACGGTGGAGCAGGTGAAAAAATCTGAAGAATTTGGTATAAGGGGAGCAAAGTCCGGCCCCAGCCTTCCCTGTGGCTTCACACACCTGCCTGCTGAGCTCTTCTTTGGGAAGCTGAGCAGCAAGGAGAGGTGGCCTGGCTTTGCCCTGGGCTAGCAAATATCTGTGTGGTGTTTGCTGCCTTCAGCTCGGTATTTACAGGCAGTGAATTGTCATTGGTTAATTTAGGGTTGTTGGTTATGTTATTGTTTTTAATATCTTAAAAAAATACTTCAGGAAATCTGGTGAGCCAAAAGGTACCTTAATTTTAGTGAGTTCAACCTTACTGACTGTTTTGGAGACAAGTAGACTGTCGGGCTGGGAAAGTGGCTACTCATTTTGGTGAAGGTGAATGGGAGGTGGAGGCTTGTTTGCTCAGAGGCGCTTGATTTCTGAGTGATACAGATAACCTGTTGCAAGAGGCAGAGCACCCTTGGAAAATGAGCTTTTGTTATTTTTATTTTCCAGCTTTGTTTCTGCTTTCTGGATGCCCAGTTTTTTCAGCAGATGTTGTATCTTCTCAGCTCTTTTCTTAGCTGCAAACCAATCATCTGGAATATGGTCCTATAACTCAAGCAGCTGCCCAGGTACTGAAGAAGGTTTCCTAGGGAAGGCAGCAGTCCTCTCTCACCGTTTTCTTAGAAATATCTGATAGCAGGCAGAGATTTCCCCTTTGTAACTCGCTTTGGCTTGTTCTCATGTCACCTTTTATTCCTCTCCAGTTTTTTTGCTTTTGTAAGAGTTTCAGTGGCAACCTGAGGGGGTGTTTAGTAAAGGCGGGCGTTTTTGTCAGCCTTTTCACAGGGGTTATGTATGAGGAGCTGAACCAGACGCCCCCTCCCCGGGGGTGATTCAGGGCTGCACAAAGCCCCTCTGCCTGCAGGAATGCTCGGGCTGAGCCCCGCATTCCTCAGTGACACCAAGATAAGCAGAGCTCGGGGAGAGCAGAAGGCGAGGATGGTACCAGGCTGTAAAGTTTAAGAGGTGAATTTTTCTCTCTGGCTGTGATCCAAGTGATGGTTAAAAATGAAAATATTCTGAAAAAATCTGGAGAATGGATTTTAAAGCCAACAAAATAAATGTTTCGCAGGTCTGTCCACAGAGCAAGCATGAATAAGACATTTTCCTACAGAGAACAGGGAGAGAATGCAGGAACAGGATTATTTAGCCTGAGGTTTCAGAAAACTATGGGTGCATGTCTCTGCTTCAGTAACACTCATTACGGTGAAATTTCCTATGGAATCTGATGTGAGTAAGAACAAACATCTGACATCTGTGGTGTTTTACCCTGACCTGGGTTTAACTAAGCATGGTGTACAGAGGAGGGTTGTGGCCGAGGTATAAGTTTCCTAAAGGTTTTTGTTTTCATCTAAACAACATTCCTGTCCAGGATTTCATCTCTGGATTGCAAAACTTCAAGGCAGACGCCCTTGTCCTGCTTTCCCTCACTCTGGGAAACCTCTCCCACATCTGGCACTGAGGGATGAGTAATGTGGTTGTTGCAGACCACTGAGCCTGTGGTCTTTAGCCTGATGTGTAAATCAGGTGGGATGAACCACGTCTCCTCAGGTCATTGCAGGCCTAAGGGAGGGTGTGGTACCCCATGAGCATTAAGGGGATGGCTGGAGTCTGGCTGGGACGTGCTCAGTGACATGGTGTGGGATGACAGATGACTGGATGCTGTGGCTGCTGCAGGTGCCAGGCAGAGCAGGCTGGTATAGGCCTTCTCTGAGCTGCTGCCAACCATATCCAGCCTGGAATTACAGAGGTGCAGGAGTGCCCTGGGTCATGCCTTCTCACTCCAGCCTCTCCAGGGGCTGCTGGAAGGAAGCAGAGCTGCAGGCACATGCAGCAGTGAAAGCAGCTGGATAAAAACCAGATTCCTTTTTGTAGTGTTCCTTACCTAGAATGGAAAAGCATTGCAAGGTGAGTGGAGCAAGGAGAAGAGATAGCTGTTGACCTAAAGAAATGTGGAGAGAAGACAGCAGCAGGGGATCATTCCCTTAAAGCTAAGAGGCAAAGGAGAGGGCTCACAGTCAGCCTTGATGAGCTGGCAGAGACTCCTTACAGAGTAGCAGTGACACATGGGGTGAGATAAAAGGAGGGGCATGAAAGAAAATGGAAATATTTGATAGTTTCTCCAAAATCCCAGTCCACTCAGCTTGGACCGCAAGAGGATGTGCTTGTTCAGCAATGAAATGAGCCACATGCTCTCATAATGAGTCTTAGGTTCAGATTTGCCATGTCTCTGCATTCCTCGGGTCACGTAGGCAAGTGGCAACTCCAGGACTTCCATGGAACAGTTGAATAGCAAGCTCTTCTCCAGGAGTGGCAAGCAGGGGGGCTGTGCTTCCCAGGGAGCAATTTGTAGGAGTCTGTCCTTGCCAGATGAGGGGCTCCAGTGCAGGCATGGTCAGGATTCTGACTGCAAAGCCTAAGTGGAGGCTGAGTCTGGAAAGCAGCTGTCTGTGCAAGAGGTGCTGGCACTAATAGGAGCATTCAGCTCTCCCATGGCACCCTTGGGCAGGCCTTAAATATGGCCAGTGTTTGGACTTGGACTCTCTTATAGGTGGTTCTCACAGCACAAAGAAAATACTAGGCCTGTGTCAAGCAAGGGAGAAGTGGGTAAGTCTCCATCTGAAGGAAAACTGGATGGTCCCTCAGCCTGTGTAAAATGTGCTTAGAGGAGGGAAGAACAGAGGGCTGAGAAGCAGGGTCTACTTATTTTTTTAAAAATGTGTAGTTTGTTTAAACTGGCACAAACTGAGAGTGATTCCACTGCAACCTACTGACAGGGACTGTGGAAAAGCAGAGAACATGGCATAACAGTCAGGGCTCTTTGGTCCCAGTGACCTTTATGAATTACACAGTGATTTCTGCAGCATCTCCTGGTGATACTACAACACCTGCCCACCATATTCCTTTAGATATGTGAAAGCAGTTTTGGTTTGGCCAGCAGTTTCATGAATTCTCTCAGCTTCACCCTGTCCTTACTTTACTGATCACTGTGCACTGTAGGGTAGAATTGAATTTCTTTCAACTTGGTGTGTGTGTGTGGCTCCTTCCAGCAGGCAGAGCTGGTGGCTACAGAGCTGGTTCCTCAGGCACAGAATCACTGAGGAATCAGAGTGGTGTGTGTTGGAAGGGACTTGAAAGCTCATCTTTTTAAAGCCATGGGCAGGGACACTTTCCACTATCCCAGTTTGCTCCAAGCCTCATCCAACCTGGCCTTGGACACTTGCAGGGATGGGGCAGCCATAGCTTCTCTGGACAACCTGTGCTAAGGCCTGCCCACCCTCACAGGGAAGAATTTCCCCCTAATATCCAATCTAAGCCTGCCCCTGTCAGTGGGAAGCCATTCCCCCTTGTCCTGTTCCTCCAGGCCCTTGTCCAATGTCCCTCTGCAGCTCTCTTGGACCCCTTTAGGTACTGGAAGGTGGTGTAAGGTCTCCCCAGAGGCTTTTCCTCACACCCCCAGTCTCTCAGCCTGTCTCCAGAGCAGAGGTGCTCCACCCCTGGAGCATCAATCTCTTTGCAGTCTGCATCAAACGCTAAACATCATTTCTTCAGGAATTCCAGTTCCTCACACATGAGCCAGTTCAGTTCAGTGAGATGTCACAGTGAAACAGAGTAACAGGGACAGACAATAGAAAGGCTCACACTCAGGGACCTTTTTAATCAGATAATCAACAAAGTTCCTCAAAAGATCAATGCTCTGGATCCAGTTTTGCCAAGATGAATATTTTGTAGCTTCTCTGGCTCTCAGGGAAGCACTTGAGTAGATGAAGTTAGACACGGGTGCTACATTTTTGAGCAACTGAGTAATCACTACATGAGTTTCGATAGCTGAGTCTGCAGGACTTTGGAACACTGATGGAATGTTTTGTGCTCTCAGGGCAAGTGTTAGACAAGTCATGTAGGTTTAAAATATGTATTTATTCAGGTTTAGTTCTGATAAAAGCGGGCTCTTTAACAACGGCCAGTTCAGCAGCGGGAGATGCATGGCTGTAACAGAGAAAATTTTCTGTACAATACCCTCAAGTTACATGTCCCGGATGCTTATACAGATTGCTGCAATTAAAAATACTAGATAAAAAAAATGCCCCAGTGGCCTGGCACTCTTTATTTAAAAACATCAAGCTGTACAAAAGGAAAAAATATGGTATCTTCTGAAGTACTGATGATGGAGTTGCAATGACCTTATCTTCAATATTTAATAAAAACTGTAAACAGTCTCAGTCATATTACAAAGATTAATTGACATGTACAATAGTTAGTAGCCAGCAATTAACAATCACAGAGATTTTTCTTTAATCCCTTGTCTCAACTATAACAAGAAGCAGGCAGAGGAAAGAGAGTTTACTTCATCTCATTCCTGCCCTCCAGTTAATTTATGGAAGAGCTCTTCATCCAGTGTTTCATTCTGGTCTTTGGAACGTGTTGACAGGAAGATGTAGCCCCCAATGTACTCGTGGATGATTTTGCAGTCTGCACTCAGACACGTGAAAGCGATGGACACGTTCTGGTCAAACTCGATGGCAACCTGAAGAAAACAGGCATGGCAAAATCAGGCACAGGGATAGGCTGCATGTGGGAAGAGAGAGCAAGGGTGGGTCACGACACTGTGATGGAGCACTGCCTGCCTCTGCTAACCAAGGTTTCTGTTCTGCTGCGTGTTGAGGCTGTTTGGCCTCTTGGCCCTTAATTTTCTGCTCTGTCAGGGCCCTCTGGTGGTCAAAATCTTTTTGCTTGTTCAGGCAGGCAACAAAATCATGCTTTTAAGTCTTTTTCCAATGGCATTATAAAGTGAACACTGGGCAGAGCAGGAATGGCACTCCTGACTCTTTGTGCACTTAACTAGTAATGTTTAATCTATCCCTTGTTACGTGCTGGCCTTAAATGTGCCTTTGGTCTCCAGGTTTTGGTATCCAGCTACTGTCAGTTCTAAAGTGCAGCAAACTGAGCTTTGTTGCTAACTGTGGTTTCTGTCTTTTTTTGAGAAGGATTTAAAGGAAACCCAGCAACTTTACCTGAATTACAGGCTCTGGAACAGGGAGTATTGCAGGAGAGAATAGGGAGCTTGTCTGATCTCTCCTGGTTCTGGCAGATGGATGTGGGAAGCTCTATAAGCAGGAACAGTTTCCAGGCTGCTTCAATTTACATCAGGTCACGCCAGTTCCATCCCAGAAATCTGTGATTTACAGGGCTGGCTTCAAGCTTTGAAACCCAAAATCAGGGACCATATATTGAAAGAGAGCTGCAGGCCTTGCAATCTCAGTTTGGGATTTGAAAGGCAAATCCTGTATCCTCAGTCTGTAATAGGGACTGAATCACCACAATTAAGGGGATGATGCATGACCTGGACTGCACAGAGAGTTAAAATGAGATTTTTACTGACAACACTTAATGTAACATGTCAGAATTCACCTTGAAGTCTCTGTATTTCATCCCACCAAAATCAAGGGCAACTTGTAAAGAATAAGCTTGGTAGGAACCTTTAAAACCAGCAATCTTTTAGTTTCTGGTTTTTGACTACAGACTCCATTAGGAAAACTTCAGGCAGCTTATTTATAACATGTCACAACACATTCAAAATCTTTTCACTGAGGTTTGAAAATATTTTCTGAAAGCACCCTCCAGTGTGTCTGAAATGCAAGGACTGAAGGCAGAGCTGCTCCAGGTTTACCTGGCGTATTTCCCAGTTCACATTCCACTGCTTCATGTTGGAGAACCTCCACGTTGTGATAGGATCTCCCGTGGCCATATCTATCCGTATCAGCCTGTTATAGGATACCCCAAGCACGTCATCCTTTTTGCTTCCTTTAAACCTGAAAAAAAACCCCAAAACCTTTGAGCAGATCTGGTTTGCAATGATTTCTGTCTAGAGGAATGTTCCACCTGCTCTCCTCACCTGTGCTTTACTGAACACCCCACTGAGATAAATTCACCACAAGATGCTTTGCTTATGCTACAAAACAAGTTAGGTGCTGGGTTTGTTTGTGTGTTTAAGGGGATTAGTGGTGAGAGATGGGGCAAAAATTCCCACAGCCGGGGAGCATTTCTAGGCACTGTGTTCAGGCAGAATTCTGGCTCCAACTGGGCAGTGCTCTCTCCAGTGGCTTCCAGGTGTAGTTCAGAAGCTGCAACACTCAAAGACCAACACGGTCTGGTAGTTCACACACGGCTACTGGTTAAATCAGAGAGTTCAACAGTCCAAATGTGGGCTCTTCTATGCCAGCTGGCCTCTGTGCCAGAGAACACCTCCCAGCTGGTTCAGTTTATACCACAGATGATTCCTAACTAGCCCTGGAGAGATGCTGAGCACAGATTAAGGAAGGTGCCTCCAAGTATGGTTGTGCCAATACTTTTCAGCTGTTTGGTGTTCTGTCAAGAGACAAGACTGCAGGTCAGAACCCTGCTGTGTCCAAGGGAAGTGTCCAGGGAAGCTGCTGTGAACAAAGCAGAACCTTTCTCATGCTCACTGCTCTTCTGGATTGACCTAGAAAAGGGATCATTTGCTGTTTTCCTACTGAAATGCCAAAGAAATCAGTATTTTACCATATTCCAATGAACAAGGGTCAGAGTGAACAAATATACTGCAAGCCTACCACAAAGACACGCATTTTTTTATATTTTAGTGAGTTTATGTCAGTAAGGGTTTAATCCTAGTGATATGTTACTCCAGGCCAAACCCCAGGGTTTTGTATGGAGGCAGGTGTAATGGAGAGTCTCACTCCAGGAATGGAGCTACCAAGTGATGCTTCTGTATTAAAAAACAACAGTATGGAAGTCACCAGAATTACAAAAAGTCTGTAGGGGAAAAAATAGGGAATGTTTCCAGAACAGGGAGTCAAAGAACTTCCTGCAAATCACTGAGCATGAACAGGCTGTGGCAGCTTGGCCAGGCTGTGGGAGTGTGATTACCTTACGATGTAGTAGGATAAGCCAAACTCAGGGAGGGACTGCCATGCTTGGATAAAACGCAGCTTGGCCTCCACCAGGGACATCTGGGATATATTCTGGTGGGCTTCCAGAATGCGAGCGGTCAGCTGGGAAACACAGGAAGAGAGAGAGGTTTCAGTTGACTGGAGAACAAAAATCCTGTAGCTTTCACTGAGTCAAACACCATTAGCTCTGATCCCATGCTCAGACACTTGGTCTTCACCGCTTGTGCAGATGTACCACTGAGAGCACCCGGGGACAGATCTGAGTGCCAAGGGCAGGACAGAACAGTGCACAGGTCTGGGGCCCAGGTTTGTGCAGCACTGCTCTGGCTCCATACACTGCTCTGGAGACTGTCCTTGGCATGGGCAGGCTGAGCTCTCAAGGAGAGGCACCCAGGACAAGGGGACAGGAAGACCCTGTTGTTTCAGGTGCAGAGTAGCGTCCTGTCCTTAAAACCTTTCCCTTCTTACTCTGAGGAGACTTTCAGGGACAGTGTACCAGGAGCAGAACATCATGGGTGACTTAGGCGGGGGTGTGGATGTAGGAGAGGTACTTGGAGCAGGTGCTGAGACACCTGTCCCTGTGTTCAGTTTGAAGAAAAGGCCTCATGCAAAGGGACAAATGATTCCACTGCACAGCTTCCAAATGCTGCTTGGATCCCGTCAGCAACCCCTGGAACCACCCACCCCCATGCATCAAGCCATGCTCAGGATACCTGCTTGGACTTATATTTTTTGGCATAGCGTGGTGAGACAAAGCACTCTGGTTTCATATCCACACTGTCTGGATCAGAGGTGGCCTGGGAAGACATGTTCTTCATCTGAAGAAAGGAAAGGATCTTTTGGACCTCAGGCTGGTAGGAGCTGTCGGCCATGGTTCTGCCTTTGGAGGCCAAAACACAAGCAGCCATCCACCGAGCATACTGATCCTCCTGTAATCAACAGGGACACTTCACTGTTGGACACTCTTCCTCCCTGCTCGCACTAGTGCCACCTACACCACTGCCTTTGCAGAGTAGTTAGGCTTCAGATTTTCAAAGAAATCCACTTCTTTGAAGTAGATTCCCATGGAAATTTTATTGCATGACTAGTTTTCACCCAATGAACGTTTTAACACAGCTTGGCCTGAGACACGTTTCAATACAGGTGAAATAAACTGAAAACTAGTCCTTATCACACTGCTGTCATCTAAATGGGGAGAGTTCTAATTCAGGAAAAAGAGCAGAACAAAATCCAAACCTCAGCCCTCTGAAAACACTGGAACAAAATACTGTAGCCTCTTTTTGTTCCTTTTTCCTTTCTACCAGCTTTACTTGGAAACTGATGATAAACACAGGATTATTGTCCTTTTGTTCCCATAACTGTTATGTATGTGTCAGGCCACCACACAATTCTTAAATTTTACTAGAGATTTAGATAATAAACTCTCTGCAGCATCCTTATTTTTCCATCCAAATTCTGGAACAGGACAACAGGTCTTATAAGCAATCTGCCATAAATCTGGAATCCCAGCTCTCCCGTGCCTTGTTACTCACGTTATCGCATCTTAAATACACTTCATTCATGCCATCGGCAACAGGAATTAGTAACTTGATTCCAAACTTCTTCGCTGCAACATTTACATCTGGGACAACTTCACATCCTAGATCACAGAGAATCAGAAAGAAATCAATTGATTTCATTACTATATCACTAATTTTAATTACTGATTTAGCACTAAAGCACTCGATTTAATACTGAATTTGTTTTCCTTTGAGATTAGGGGACTTTCGAAGTTGAGGCCTAAGGAAAGGTTTTTGTTCTAGTTCAGTGCCTGGTCTGGTTGCCAGGGGGTGAATGCTCTGAGCTCAGGGAGCACACAAGTCAGTGTGGGAGAGAAAGGACGGGAGTGCTCACCAAACCTCAGCACTCAACCTGGAGAGGGACTGCTGAGAGAGGCCACTTGGTGAGATTCCAGCCCTGCTGGCTGGTTTTACCATGCATTTCTCTGACCTACTGAGGATATGCAGATTGGTTTGCAGAGCCATTTGTTCACAGGGGTGAATCTTCTATTTCAAAGGTTTCTTCTAGGATGAATCCTGGGCAGCACTGCTTCCCTGCTGCTGACCAAAGGATGTCCCTGCAGGAGCAGATGTAGATGGAGGCTGTACGGGGTGCTGGTGTTTCCATAGGCACACCCGGGGCTCCTCCTCCAAAAGCTGATTGTGGCTATGGAATCCCATGCACGACACAAACCAGGCCCACACAAGGTGTTGGAATTGTCCCTGCACAGCACAATACAGGGGCAGCTCTGGCATTCCTGCCCCCTGCATCCCTGAGCCTCTGCTGCCAGGGAGTGTTTGCCAAGGACAGAGGGGAATACAACCATTTAAGGTGGCATAAAAATATTTGGAAATGAAAGTACCCCACAGGTCACATTCTCTCTGACTTATCTTTAAGAATTCAGCAGTATGTGGCATTTTAAAGATCAGGCTCAGATAATCTCGGTTTAAACTATTAAACACTCTTTGTTTAAGCCTCTCTGCAGGTGTGGTCTGCCTGCTCAGGAGTCTCAGGAACTGAGAAAGCTCCAAGATTAAATGCTGCTGTGCTTGCCTGCCTTAGTCTGGCAGGGATTTCTTGACTTGAATTCCATTCACAAATACAACAGAAAAAGGAAAGAAAGGAGAATTCCTACCTTTTAGGTTTAGTTTCTCAATAGGTTCTCCCTGTGCGGATTCCTCGTTTTTAAAGTAAGATATCGAAGTGTCTCTGAAGATAAACCAATATGACTTGATAGCTTTGAGTGACAGCTTCTTGGGCCTACAGGAAACAAAGAAATCATATTTGTTTGTATTGACAGGTACAAATGGCCAAGTCACTCACAAATATTTTGGTGGATCCCAAATTCAAGGTCTCACCCATGGCTTTATTGGGTTACACCTCTATCAATGAGAAGGGTGGCAAATGCCTGGAGCCAGCCTGGGTTATCCTGGGTATGAATGAGGTTTTTACCTCACATTCCAGCTGAACCCCATCTATGGTTTTCCTAATTCTGGTTTTCCCATGAAACACAGTAACACCAAATGTAACCCCCTGGTTTGCTCACATGCACCAGAATTGGCATCAGTTTTTGATAGCTCCTTATCTTGAATCTTTGCACCCATAAAACCAACTTACATTCATCAAATTGAAAGGGAGTAGAGACCATCTTTTTAGGTTTGTCTGAGTGGTATCTTACACAAAAAAATTCTATTACTTCCCCAGTTATAGGGGTTTCAGGAGAGAAAACCAGAGGAAGTAGCACTAGTTTGGTAGAGAAACACTTCACAAGTGGCAACAAAGATCAGCAATGAAGTTACAAAGAAGAAACAAGAAAAAAAACCATTCCAGTCCTTCCCTTTAAATCTGAGGTGATGATACAAAGAGTATAGAGCTGTCTGGAAAACAGGGATTTATTATACACACTTTTACCTTCCTTAGGGCCTTTCTAAAAATCCTAGACTAGAATCCTTTCTAGAAAATGACAGTTTTTATGTTTAAATTAGAAGAAAATCGTGGACTTTCAAAACTGCCAAATAATTTGGCTTTTAATTCTCCTATACAGTGACATTCTTAAAAAATAAGGGACTGTAATTCTTTTAGACAGACAAAGTTTTTTTTTTCATTAAAAAAAAAAAAAAGTTGCTGAAAACTTTATGGCAAGCTTTTTGTTGTTGTTTTGGAAAAAATATTGTAGTTCTCCACAATATTGTCACCCACCTGGAAGCAGCATTTACTAGTGTGCTAATGTGGTGCATACTGAGAATAAATAGGAATAAAAGTTCACCACGTGAATAGTAAAGCAGTAGGACATGCAGAGCTTTGCATTCAGGTTTACAATTAAGCAATTAATTACAGTAGCAAAATATTGTTGTTTCTTTAGAGGTGTTTTACACCTTACCTAGTTTCTGCAGTGTCTTAGGTTTAGCAAGTGATTTATCAGGTATTCAGGAACTTTTTCATCATGAAAAATAACCTCTGAATGCTTTTAAAAGCAAACTGCTCTACTGCTGGGGAAAACAAACAATCCATTGTTAAAAGCTTAAATTCCCTTTCATCAGAAGCCACCTTAATAATTTAAATGTCAAATAAAACTCCTAATTGGAAATTAATAATTAACAATTCTTAACAGTTAACAACAGTTCCAATTTTTCAGGTGCAATTTTCAGTTCCTGCCTATTAAACACCATCTGTCAACGGAATGAATCTGATAAATATTTGTGCAACAGGAAACTTTATCTTTCTTAAACACAAAGGCTGGTTTATGATAAAAGGTATTGCAGACTTGAGGTCTCTGCAGTCATTTAAATCACCCATAAATCAAGATATTATAGTGGGATCACAGAAAGTCATTTTGATATTGGAAAAAAACAGCCTCCATGTTTGGTTAGAGTGGGGTAATTTGGTTGTTTCTTTTGTTTAAAAAGTACACTCCCCAGGGTTGCTTTCAGAAATTCTTCTCAGGGAGAACTGCAAGTTTCTTCTAGTTTTTCACTGGCAAAAACTGGTAAAATGTGATTGAAAATAAAACTGTCAACCCTTTTGTTTCGAGATGATGACTGGTGAGTGCTAGGAAATACAAAGAGCCTGGGCTTTTAATAAGTACAGTTACCCCAGCACCCCAAGAGCTGGAAAGATTTGCCAAGAAACTTTGCCAGAAGCAGCAAGAGAAAGATTGGAAGAGGATGGTATTAGGCTGGTTAGGGCTATTTGTTAATTTATAACTGTAGGATCTACTGCTAAATTAGAATGAAAAACTCAGGAGGTCTCGTGCAAGGTTAAGCCTGTTTTATTAAGCTTAAGGTTTTGCATGTTTTATTAATTATTTAAAAACTCACCTAACTAGCCTGAGATTATCAGCAAGTTTTGGGATGTCTGTGATGTCCTCCTATCGGGAATAATTAGGAATATTTTTAGTACAATACACTCTGCAATCATGTTAAAAAACTCAAGAAGTGGGTAGGCTCATCAGAGTCAACACATTTGACATAGTGAAAGCAGTTCCAGGATCCCAAAGGACATACCAAAATGTTACTTGTGTTTCCACCTTCCAGTGTCACTTCTAGGTTAGAAAGGGCAGCTTCTACTTCATCTACTTCTGATTCACAGGTGGAATCTTGTGCCTCTGATGATAATGACAACTTGCTTACATGATACTAAAATAAAACATCAGTATCCAAGAGTCAGTATGTCAATTAGCAACAAAAAATCACAGCATATGCAAAGGAGCACTTAGTCTTCTGGGTCTTGGACAACTGTGGGAAGCTCTGCAACACAGAACCAGGGTTTTTTCACAAGGAAACAGGATGTCCACCGTGACCTCCAGTGCAATGGCTGATAACAGTTTCCTATTTTAATTGCTGTGTTTGCATTCCTTTGCTGTTTTGATTGTCCCTGTTGTGGGAGTCTGACAAGGTGCTGCATTTGCATCCCTGGAACTCTAAGCTGTAAGTGCCATCCCTAACAGGTGGAAACTTGGCAGCAAGGTTCTCTGGTGTTCTGCAGTGGCAGGCTCAGAATTTTTGGCAGCTCCATTTACATTTGAAAGGAAGGAATTTATTAACAACAAACATTTGTGCCTTATTATCTATGGTCAGGGAGTAATGTATTCCATAGTGTCCTTACCTTCCCATTGTGCCACAGCACAAATGTGCGTATTACAGAAATTTTCAGGAAGAAGAGGGGGAAGGCTGGTAGCTGGTGTGGGAACAACACTTCATACTAATCCTCTGATGTGATATTAGTTACATCTGGGTGTAGTTTGCTCTAAACAACATCCCATACTTGTATGTGTCAGTGGGAATAATGGTGTTACTGCTGCTCCTGAATTGAGGTGGTTTAGCTGCTGGATGCTGCTTATTGTTTCTCACCCAAGGAACAGACCTCCAATCCAAGCAGAGCTGTTGGCCTGGGCTCTATCCTAGTCCTGTCCTAGCTTGTGCCTGCCTCTACAGAAACAGGTTTTGCCACTTGGATCAAGTACGTGCCTGTATGGCCGCGAAGATCAGCATTTCCTCCTCCGTGCAGTCGATTTCCTCCAGCAGGATGGCCCAGCGGGCCTGCTCATAGATTTGGTTGATCCGCACGGCGTCGTACTGGAGGACAGGGAACACCGTGGCATCAGTGACCACCAGGCACAGTCACAATCAGCTGCAGCTGATCTAGCACTGCGCTGAACCACAACCGTTGTTTCCTTCCTCCTCCCACCTCTGCCCTCTTCCCATCCCGCCCTCGTACCAGCTCTGCGCTGCGTGCAGTCACAGTGACTTGCTGAGCCAACAGAAAGTGCAGCAGGAGCCCTGGGCTGAGGCAGGAGGGGAGACCAAGACACCCCCTTTTGAGACAGCAGGCCTTGGGCTGGGGCAACAGAAATGTGAACCCACAGCGTGGGAGTGAAACCAACGTGACATGGCTGATGGGAGTGCGGCACGCGGAACTTGTGCCCCTCGCTTCCCCTCTCTGCTCTTGGCTTTCTCAGTTCCACTTCTGCCTTTGCACTGACTCCAGATTTGTCAGAGGGGCTTTAATCCACTACCTGGCTTTTGGGTAGTCATTGTTTCTTGTTATCTGTTTGGTTAATAAGCTGAAGTGACTCACAGAAATATTCAAGCCCCAGAGCTGGTGAAATGTAGAGAGAGTACACCGTGGGGCATGACCTCTCCCAGCAGAGGTGAGGTATTAGGCTGCCTGAAGCTCTTTTGGGCTCTCTCATCCTATGGCTTTGTGGCTGGCTGGGACAAAGAAGGGAAATGTTTGGACTGCTGAAGTTGAGACACATCCTTGAAATTTAGTGGGGGTGGCATTTCACCCAAAACCATGACAAATGGAAAAGGGCCCTGATCACTTCTGAGGGTTCAGCCCAGAAAAGCCATGACATTCAGTGAGGGCACTGGAACATAAATGTCATTTTTAAGTTAATTTTGAAAAACAGGACTTACACCATTACATCATTTAGGATACTGTTGGGCTAGGTTTCCCCTTAATTTTTTCATGTCAAAAGAGAGAGAAAGTAAACTAGCCCCTGTGGAAACTGGATACTTTTTCTGGTGCTCTTCAGATCTCATCTTTATACTCAAGATCTTATTTCAGGTGAGAAATGGTGATTCAGTATCCACAGGATAAAAGTGCAGCTGTAGCTGAAGGGAAGAAGTTGATTTCTGAAGGGCCTGTAACAAATTCCAGCTAAAATCCTATATATATATCTATATTCTATATAGTTATATAGCTCCTTGACATGAAAACAGACAGTGAACAGCAGTAAAAACAAAGCTCTTACTTTTGGATTCAAATCAAAGAAAGTGTAATATTTAAAGCGTAAAAGAAGTTGATCATCCTCCAGAATGCCTTGTTCCATAAGGGATCGAGAGGAATCCAGCCAGCTGTGGAAGAAAACAACCCACAGATTCATCTGTACAGGAGAAACCACCACACCTGCAGAGCTCCACTGAAATGGTGAAACAAAAGTGGGAACAAACAGCTCTAATTCCTGCAAGTGTAGGTACAATTCACACAACTCAAGATGGTGGAATGTTCATAGGAATTTCCAACTTTCATTGGATAAACACAATACCTACAATTTTCTTAATTTTTTTTTCCCCAGCACTACTCAAAACATCAAGACTAAATGCCAGAAACTAAGCAGTAACTAGTTGTGGGGTGACTGATGCAAATAAGATTCTTTTTTTTTTTCTGGAGGTGAAGAAGGAGGTTCATTTAAGCAAGAGCAAGAAGCTGTCTGTAATATTTTGAACTCCCACTTTTGATTCCAGTATTTGCTGGTTTATAATTCCAGCTACTTCCATAGCTCCCATGAGATCCAATGAAAATATCCAAGGCTCTGTTAAAAGCCCCACAACTGAATGACAATCCATATGTTAGTGCCAGGGAGACAATCCTCTCACACATGCACCATGACAGCCCCGAGTGCTCTGTATTCTCTGTGGTGGACAATAAGCAATGTTTGCTTGTGCACAACTCAGTAAGTCACCTGGTAATGCAAAATTACTGAATTTATTCCATTTAAAGCCTTGGGGTTTTGCTATCCAAGCTGTCCTTTAGCTGTGCCCACAGCGCTCAACTGAATTTGCCTTTATCTGCCAGCAGAATTTATCCAGAGCTGCACAATGACATCCCTCATCATCCTAAAACCACAGGATCTCAAAGGGAGGCGCCTTACCCTGCATTGAGCTTGGCTTTGTCAGCCAAGGTCCGTGGCTGGTACATCTCTGCCAGCATTTCTGGGGAGCAGTTGGGATAACTGAGGGCGAGGACGCTGCACTTGTGATCAGTCAAGGGGCTGTCACTGAACCAGGTGATTGTGGAAGAAGCTGGGGACCCACTGACGGGGTCATAGATGGGTGTCATGGTTTTGCTATACAGTCCTGGATTTGCTGCAAGTTAAGAGTGGAACATTTTATTCCTGGGGGAAATGGTCTTGTCTACTACTTTCTAACAAAAACCCTCTTTTTCTTTCAAGACAGTCTCCTATCTCTGCTGTTTCCACCTGGCCTTGTCCTTTCACAGGTGGGGTGACCTCAGGGCCAGAAATGCTCTTTCTTGCCCTGTGAGATATCTTAGTTGTGTTGGACATAGGACACACATCCTTTCAAGCCTTTATTTCTCATTTTGCCAAATTTCATGAATATTTTAAGTGGGGTCTCACATTTTCAAAGAGCACCAGCGCGTCCTGTTTTCTGGTATGGCCTTTCTTATGTCAATGAAAAGGAAAACATTTATAGAAACATCAGGAAAATACTGACATATTGGAGGTTTCTTGAAGCCACTGATTTCAGGCCATGTCTCTGAGACTACCATCCTACATAAACTGGTCTTCCTGGGTTTAGTTTCACAACAAAGAACTTCTTCCTCTTTTTGACTTTCAGTCAGAGTAGTAAAATCATACTGACTTTTCATTACCTGGTAATCCAGAACTCACTGGGGAGTTGTGCAGGTTTAAAATATCTTCTGTGACTGGCTCTTTGCTGTTCTTGTCTTTTTTCTTTTTCTTTTTGAGTGTGTCTCCTGATTGCTTCAACAAAGAGAGTTCTTCTGGCCGTCTGATATCTACAGTGGCAGTTTGGGAAGTGAAGCAAGATGAAACTTAGCACGTTGAGGAAGCTTCATGTTGCAATCTGAATTTTATTTTTAGTAGGCTGAAAGCAGTAGACGTGGGAAATCCAGTAATTCTGTAACAAGGCTTTGGGCTGTGAGAGTGAGTTTTGGCAGGGTTTAAGCTTGCTCTTGTAGGATGTGAAACTACATTTTAGAACGCCAGGAAAAACTCTTTCTCCCTAATGGCTCTGCAGTCACTTTTGGGCATAATATCTGAAATTATGAATATCTGAATTATGAATAAGCAACCACTGTATCTGAAGTTCATGCCTTTTATTATTGCCTGGATTTCTCACAGGGGATTCTCTCTTGGCTGTCCACTACTCCTGCTGCACTACTGACTCAGACAGGTATTCTCATCTGCAAACCTGGCACTTCAGTTCTGAAAAACTCTTTTACCCCGGGCTAAAAAAGGACATTTTTTGACAGTATTCAGTCACAAGGAAAGTTACAGCATTCCTGTACTGATTCAATATGGAAGAAATATTTAATTTGGCCACATGCCAGTTGTACAATTATGGCATCATTCTTGCAGAGCTGTTAAGTATAACAAAGACAGACTGCACCTTTCACAATCCACTGCCAGGACATGAAATTAAAAGCTGCATTGTGGTCAATATGAGGCAGAAATTCCTTCTGCAGATGAATGTGTTAATAAACTAAACTTGAATCTAAATTTAAATGAGGATTTTAATCCCCATTTTACCATAAAACTAAGGGATTTTGAAGACTGCAGATTCAACTTATTCCCTCTTGAGCACAGGCACACGACTGGCATGATCCAAAACCTCATCTTGGAGGTGCTCCATTATTGGAAAGAGAGACATGGAGATACTCAGTGCTGTGAGATGTTCATGGTTATCAGATATGCCCTGACCTGAGCAGGTTTGGGCAGATTGAACATTTAAAACATGCTATTTCTGAAGTTCACGCATATAACCAATGTGCTAAGTGAAAACAGGTGATAAATCCATTGACACCATAACATTGCCTACAATGAAGGCTGGTGTAGGACCTTGGTAAGCCCAAGCTCTTTGTCAATGGCACAGAATAATCAGGACTGAGTCCTGCTCCAGGAGGACAAGGATTCCTACAAAACCACCAACAGGACCTTGACTCTCCAGTCCTCCTGCAGCTCATGGGACAAATTTCTGACAGCGTTTGCATCAGTTATCACAGAGACTGAGAACCACCGACATGCACTGCATACTATAAACCAAAAAATCTGTCTTTTGACGTTGGGCTCAGCAGTTTTGTGAGGAAGGACTTCACATCAAAAGCAAGTTGCCCAGAAAAACACTCTAACTTAGCTGCCAGGGTGGGGGTTAGCTTTACTCACTGAGAATTTTGCAGATGTCACTGACAGCTCTGAACACCATAGTAGAGAAGCTGACTTTGAGTCTCACAGCCTTCATGTTTGGCAAGCGGAGCCGCAGCATTTTGTGCTGAGGGGTGAAGAACAGCTTGGCATCTGCCTGCACCCCGCACTTGTCCAGTGTCCAGTGGGTTTTCAGAAGCCAACACTTTTTTTGCTCCCACCAAAAAGCATAGTCGGACCAATCTTGTGATACACCTAGGAAAGTACAATATGGTTGTTCATGTATGGAGCAAATACACAAAAACGCCCTTGGTTTGGAAACTGTTCTCTGCAGAGAGGAATATTTATTTACATCAAAACAGCAACCAGAGTTCCTGAGCCCTAGACCCATTTGCTGAACACTTGTGGCAGTCACTGGGAACTAACTTGGTCAATGTGTAGTAGCAGGTGAAGTTCCTGTGTCTTGGTCAGGCTGTTTCAGTCTTTTGCATCATTCCCTGTTCCTCCTCAGCTCCCCCAGCCAGAGGCTATTCTTCAGTGTGTCCCTAGCACAGCAGAGCCCTGTTCTATTCTGGAGTTCCCTGCTAAAACCCGTGTCTCAGATTTGCTTTAAGTATTAATATAGAAAGCTTTTCACACTGGTTGAGTAGTAGTGAAAAAAATACTGTGAAAAATTAGTCTTCTGACCCAGTGGAAACTCTGGCTGCATCGGTTTCCGGCTCAGTTGTGTGTGTAAGTGTGCAGAGGGTGACAGCAGTATTTTCCACTTGTGCTCACTTGCTGGGACTGTACACAGGGTATTTTACTTTTCATTTCCTAATTTTGACTTGGTCAGTCTCAGCTGTTCCCTCCTGAACGTATGCCATGGATAATGTGGCTCAGATTTTGTCTAGAATGCCACAATAGCACAGGGAACAGTAAATTCTGAAGGGCCTTTTAACAACTAATCCTGTCTCTTTGATTGGCACATGTAGATAAACATGGTATCAGCCTCCCAGACTACCCACCTATAACACCTGTCTGGGAAGGGAGTTGAATAATCAGCCTGGTTATTTTTGTCTACCTGGAAGGCAAACCCAAAGTTTTGTTTGCACTGCGGTAGCACAGGGGCTTTAGCCACAGACAGGAAGGGGCTGTGACCACATAGATGCTGCTTCTGAGCACCTCCACACGCTGTGCTGTGACACAGAACGCAGGCAGTGCCTCTCTTTGTAGAGGGAAAGCTGCACTCATAATTTCCATAACACTGTGTAAATTAAACAGGTCTTTACTCACCGATTTTTTCTACTAATCTCAGCATCAGTCCTCCAATATGAAGGTCCCCTGTGACCGGTACTGAAAGTTCCTTTGGTACATCCTTAAGTTGATGATCAACTGTCAGCAGGAGCTCCCAGGTGTGAGACCCATATTCACTTGAGGAACTCATTTTGGAAAAGGTCTGTGTGAGCTCTGCAAAACCAAACCAGCCAAACAAACAGGATGTTTTCCCTTCACTCTCCCAAACAAATGCATTTCTCTACAGTCTCAATATAATTCCACGCTGCCAAGACTTGGCAGCGGCCTTGGCTGGAACTTCAGAGGTGTTATACTGTTACCTCTGAACTAGACTCTGCTCTGGTGATTACAGTTGCAAGACAGGAATGTGGGGCTTTTGGGCTTTATTTTGATTTCTCCGCTCCCCCTACTCAGTTGCCTCCAGTTGAGTAGAGGTGGCCCAGTTTCACCCGGGTTTTCCCACCATCCAGTGCTAATTTGCCAGTCTGGACACCATAAAGCCTGCAGTTGTGGGTGGGATCTGCCTTGGCAATCTCTCCAGCGAACAAAGGAATTTCGTTCTCTTGTACACTCAGGGCTGTAATTTTCACTGCAAATCAAAGTTTACACTTGCAGTTCTGCCAGCTTGGTCCCATGGGACCAAATCCAGAGAGTAGTTTTACCTATTTGGGTAGATGAGAGGGGAGACAATTAACCGTAGTGGCTCTCTGCCAGCAGTGTCCAGGCACGGAACTGCCTTGCACAGGGGTGTGTGCTGTCTCAGCAGGGGGAATTGTCTGAGATGCCACGAGGCTCCTGCCAGGACAGGTACACAGGAATCGTGCCAAGCCAAACCAGAGAAGAAGCTCCAAGTAGAAGCTTTGGTTATCATCAGTTGAGTTCTGCTAATTCCCAAAGAAAGAGGTGACTGATGCTGCAGGTGGGATTTATGTTATATAACCAGTGAGAGGAGATACAACATCAGCTCTCTGTCCCAAGACAACAGCTGGGGCTTAGGCACTAAAGTGAATGACTTCCACTTATTGCAGACTTTCAGCAACACATGAGATCCCAGGTCACAGACACTCTGCTGAGGGTGTCCCACAGAGACTGCTTTTGACATAAAAAACCCCTGGGAGCTGTTTACAGAGATGGCCAGAGGGGATGTAACAACCTTAACAGGCCGTTGTAGATGTTTTTTAAAAACAAGGATTCAGTAATTAAAAACCTTTAGCCTGTAAGTTAAGTCAAACGTAGAAAAACCAAGGACAGTTCTCATAGGTGAGGAGCAAGAGAAGAAATGACCTGTTCTAGGACTTACTGCAGGACAAGATCAGACCAGCTTAGGTTGCACTAATGTAAAATTAAGCTAAAGGTTAGAAACAGGGTGAAAATTTAAATTCACCTATTTACCAAATTTATAACAGCTTTATGTTACCAATTAGATAATAAAACAAGATTTTAGTGCCAAAAGATTCTACTCTGGGCAGAGCCCAGTTCAGTGTTCATTGTGGGGTTCCCTTCCAGGCTCACAAAGAGGCTGTTGCACCTGAACAGCCAGTCTTTTACAGCTTAATCTTCACCAGACTTTTAGGCATTACCCATATTTCTTAACAGATTATGTCTTAAGAATGTCACCATTATATGTCATGCAGTATTTGTGTTACAGAGCACAGCGTAAATCAAAGTCATCTGTTCCAGTGAAGTTCTCTTAAAATCTGTTCTCAGAACACAATGCTGTAGACATGGTTCCTTCAACTCCCTTGGGCTTAGGCCATACCTGCTGTCAGCCCTACCGATATCAAACTCAGTATCAAAGGATAATAGAAATGAGGTGGTAAAGACAAATTCTGTTCATACGGGAAAGGTGATTCCAAACATAAAGGCAATGGCCGTGTAGGTGTTAAAGATTAGATGGACTCCCCCTTAAATGAATGACAATTTAAATGAAACAATGTCCAGCTCAAAGCCATCCTTTTAGGGGAAGTCCCCTTACCAACGAGTTCCACTAGAAGAGTGCTGAGAGTCTGCCCGGAAATTCTAAAATTACAACGACATTTAGCCAGCCCTAAGTCAGAAAACTGCAACTTCCTCACTGTGTGACTTCAAGAGGCCAATTTACACCACTGAACAGGCACTGTTGTTAACTGGGTTGTGGATTTGCCAGCCCACACCTTCTCACCAAACAGTAGCTAAACCAACAAGGGTTGATACTTATCCAAGAAGTTTGTTTGGCTAGCCTTGGTAAATAAAGGCATTGTGTTGGACACTGGGAAACACTGGGGCTTTCCTGCCTCTGGGATAGAGGATTTTGAATTTGTGCTGCTGTGTGCCACGTGGATTTAGGAGCTTAGCTGTGCATTAGACCAGGGGGTAGCTGGGGAAGGGAAGGGCTGTGACTCTGCTGAAGCATCTCAGACGCAGCTCCTGAGGCATTCAGCATGAGGGCAGTACGAGGTGCAGGGAACAGCTGTCGTTCCTGACTTCAGAAATATCAAAATCCCCCTAGTCACCTTCCTAAGCATCAATATTCACTTCAAAAGTAATCCACAGCTGGCCTGAGAACTATGTGACTGTATTTCAGGAGCACAGGGGTGGAATCCTCCAGATGAACTGTACTTGTGCCCAGCCTTGTCCCCCTGTGAACCAGTATTGTTACCCCAGTCTCATCTGCCCTCTTGTACCAGTGAAAACATTTGGGAGATGATCTGGATTTTTTGTTTTGTTTTGTTTCTTTTTAAATTTGGTTTCACTTCCCAGTCTAATTCTGCACACAAATGCTTGTGCTGACATGGGTGAAAACGAGCAGCCCAAGGGGTGGGCGAAACCCTTTCCTTCATTCATGCTGGCTTGGAAAACCATGGCCTCAGTGCAGCTAATCCTGGCACTGCCTCATCCCCCAAAGCCGCTCTCTTCCCGCTCCCTCTGCAATCCAGGGGTTTCACTTGGAAGACAAGGCAACACAAACATCAGTAAATCTACCTGAGCACGCACCACAAACTAAAAGCCTGGCCGCGAAGATGGGGGCAAGCAAAGCAAGGAGGACAACAAACTGCCGAGGATTAAAGCGCGTCCGAGCCCAGACTGCCAGGGCAGCCTTGAGTCTGTTCGGGGTGCGCGATCCAGCCCCGGTGTCCACGTGGAGCACGGGCGGACCAAAGAGGCCCGAAACGCGTCTTCAGGCTCCTGCTGACTGCAGTCGGGGTTTCTCCAGCGCACTGCGGCCAGCCCGGCTCCCAGAAAGCGGCGGTGGCTGCACAGCCCGAGCTGCCCGCAGCCCCCAGCCCTTACAGCCCCGACCTCCGCAGCGCGGTGGGAGCGGAGCGGGATGCGAGCCATGCTAGGGACGCGGGGCTAAGGGCAAGAGGGGCGGACCACTGTTCCCCGGAGTACCCCTCGGCCCGGCGGTGCCCGGGGAGCAGGGGAAAAGCCCTGGAGGAAATGGCGAGGATGCACCCACGGGGGCCCGGAGCGCCGAAGCGCAGGGCAGAGCGCTGTCAAAGCAAGCGATATCGCGGGGCTGCGGGGGGCTGCGGGGCGCTGCCGGCCCGAGCCCCCGCAGGTGCCCCGCACCGCCCCGCACCGCGCTGCCTCACCTGCCGGCCCCGCTGGCAGCGCCGCCCGCGCCTCCACCGGGCTCTGAGACAAGCCGAGAGAGGAGCGGCACCCCCGGGAGGCGGACCTTCCTCCCTTCCCCTTTCCGTTCCCTCCGCTATCCTGTCACATCGACTCCAAGGTGACCCCCTGCTGTGCTCCCAAGGTGCAGTGGCAAAGCACAGCAAGGCGTGTTGGTATTGTGTTAGGAGGCACAGAATTCAAGTGGGTTGAATCGACAGGAACTGGGTGAATGCTTCTCCACGAGACAGGTTTCCACAGAAAGTCTTCCTTGCATTAAACTTTTGCCTTGCTCAGTTGGTATGGTGCGTAGGTAAAGCATAGCAGTAAAAGAAAACCAAACCAACGACAGGAAAGAGAAACAGAGAAAATAGTGAAAATTCTTTCAGATTAAACTCATACCCTGGAAAAAGACGGCAAAAGTATAAAGGATGTATATTTGACACGCCACGGGCAACAAATAGTTACTTTCATGACAACAAAGCACATACGAAGTTGTCAAACCGCAGATTATATCACAGGATATTTGCTCCCCTGGGCTCGGTCACTGAGCTGCTCTGATCATGCTCAGCTCTTCAGATTGCCTGTACATGCACTACTAAGGTTTTATCAGTATCAGACACCCTTGGAGGCAGGAACACGAGAGCTCATGAAGCTTTTCAGGGCTTTCCATCACCTGAGGACACAGATAGGCCTTTAATCACCCCAACTAGATCCATCTGGGACCAATTCCAGGCATCCTAGTTAAGCTCAGGCTAGGGAGGTGTTTGATCCTCACTTGAGTCTGGGCTTGTCCCTCCGTGTAGGAGCAGCTCTGCTTTTGCTGCTCCTTGGCACTGTCTTGACTCGATGGCTTTTTAGATCTTCACAGGGCAGTTTGGTAAGCTACCTGCTTATTATTATTATTTTTTAAATACAGGTACCCATGCAGATGAGCAAATAGCTTTGCATGGAAAAGGCCACAGAATAATATCAGATTCTGGTTTGGGTTACTTTAAAAGGTCGTCAAAGCAATTAGGGAAACTTTGAAGGTTATTCTTGGACCAGAATATTCTGGTGTGTGCTATTTCTGGCTGCACGAGCTTTTCCTTTTTGTGGCTACTTTTACATCCTAGCCCTTACTTATGGGATTAGGATGCAAAACTGAGAAGCTTTTCCTAGTTCAGTCTAAGCAGAGACATGATGCAGGGCTTTTCTGTGCTTCTATTAGGCCAGTGTTTTAAATCAGCAGCAAGTGGGCATGTAAGACTGGCTCTGTTTGTTGTGTTTCTGCTCCTGTTGACAAACAGGTGTGGAGAAACCTTCCCTTTCCTTGGTAGGCCTCTGTGTATCTGTTATGATGTTAACTACAGGAAGAAAAAATTGCTCAGTATTAACCTTCACATGCTGTTGGGGCTACTTCAGCTCATGAATGCATCTGTGTTTCAAATTCCTGTTCTTATCCAACTTGCCTTAGATTCTCTTCACATCCTCCATGTAGTAGAAGTAATACTTCCTCCTCCTCCATGTGCAATGTTTCCCACTCCAGGTTTGTCAGGCTGCTCAAAAGTGGATCTAGAGCAGAACTGTAGGGGGTGGGGAACAGCAGCAACTTGCTGCAAGCGCTGCATTTCCCCCAAGTCTCTTTAGAAACCCACTTCAGCTTTTCCAAGTAATTACTCATGAGAGGGCACTGAGTTTGAAGGGCAGAACGTGAGCTCTGAGTGGAGTCTTTGAGGCAAAATCATCCTTGAGGAGAACTTGTGTTATATTGTGATGTGGTTTCTGAAATCTGCCTTTGGGACATGCTGGGCAGGTTGATGACTTTTGTAGTGATAAATAAAAGTGTTTTCCACTTGCTGTAGGTAAAGAAGTAATGGGTGTATATCTGTATCCCTGCAATTACTGACAAAGGAATTAACTAATGCATAGCCTGGCAGGAGCAGGAGGCAACACTGAGAGAGCTGTTGAGAAAAGCTGATCTATGCCACAGAGGATCTGTAGGCCTTGGTGTTACAAATCTACTCTGTGGTAAATGTCCAAGATGAGAGGTGGCAATGCTTTATCTTTTGGTATCCTTTGGCTGTTCTGCTGCTTGATGAAGTCAGTAGCCATGGTCTAAAGAGCTGAAGCTTTGGAAGAATTCAGCTCCCAGTCTAAGTCCTGTAAGTAGTACTCGGATTAAGAGGAACAATAAATAATAAGTAACCCCCTCAGTCTTACTCTTGGCTTAGGAGAGTTCCGGCTGCTGCTGCAGTTCCGAACTGGAGTCTGAGACTGGTGTGTTGGGTGTCCCTCAGTGCAGAGCAGACAGCACTGACCCATAATGAGCCAAGCTCCCCAAGAGTGCCTCTGTGTACCCACCCTCCGGGTGTTGGCACTTCTGGGGGGTTTCAGCCGCTGTCTCATGCTTGAAAAGTGCCTCAGGGTGAAACACTGCTCTGCCCAGTGCAAAGCCTGAGTCTTTAACAGAGCTACCAAAACCCCCTTCAACAGGAGGAACTGAGAAGGGTGAGAGGGAGGAGTCTTCTTAAACAGACCAGACCAAGGAGGGAAATTCCTGAAATGGCCCATAACAGTGTGTGTGTTGCCCAGACAGCTGACTGATGACTCCGGGCTCTCTCATACTGCTTTCAGCAGTGAAGCAGTGAAGCTCTGCAAAGATTTATTTGCAAAAAGTACTGCTTTTTCATGACCAAGGATGAACTCACCCTACCATTCAGCCTTTTACCTTCCTTCAGTCTGGTTGTTGCAAAACAGAGCAAAAAATATGATGGTTTGGACTGTCTTTTAGGCTCTTAAAAATAATTAGTGGCTTGGTTGTCAAATGGCCTTTCAGAAATTCTTGGCATTACCTTTTTTATGCTCCTGTCAAGGGCTCCAAGGAGGTGGTACCAAGTGAATGTTGGATCTTTTGGAAATTTTTCCTTTAAATATGTACATTGTTAATTAAAGGAAATACATTTTCATTTCTACCCTTTCCTTTCCTGCTGTGAGGTTGCAGAAGCTGAGAGCTAAAAGTTTTTATGCTTGATTGTGTACATAAGAGTTAGAGGCTACAAGATGCAGCATTTTATCAAATGTTGACCAGTGGATTTAGGCTGCATTACTTTTGTGGTGTGTTTCTTGTAGATCCCCAGGTACTGTACCACGTCTGATGGGGATGTCTTGCAGTGGCACTTTTAGCTGTAGGAACAAGCAAAGAAAAAGTCCCACACAGAGGATTTGGTACTATCCTTCCAAAATTGAATGCAAAAGTCTGGGTTCAAAATAATTGTTTGATTACATGCTGTTATTGTAGGTGTTTTCTTTAGGATTCTGTTCCTCAGTCGGAGTGACATGCTGAGATAGTATCTGAGCTGGATTGGGGCTATTTGGATGGGAGCTTTTAAGATAAATACACTCACCTCTGTTTGACCTCTTCAGTTTAAAACCGTTCATATTAACACTACCCTATGTCATTTCTCATCTTTTTTAGACACTTTAAATATTATAGCTGTACCTACAAGATCTAAATGAAACTGAAAGTTATGTGTCTGTGCAGATGAACTAAAGGCAATCTTTTGCCCAGAGGAGTCTGGAGCTGAAATGGGAGGGGAGGAAGGGAACATCTCAGGGTAAAAGTGGCCTCGCTCTATTTGCCCCAAAAGAAAAATAACTGGAGGTTGCACAGAGGCTCAGTTGTAGATTGGCTGTTTCTGAGCCACAGGTGGTAGAGGCAGAGCTGTACAAGTGTCCCCTGCTCCAGTTTGGGGGATCTTGGAGAGCCCTGAGCTCTGGGTGAGGCTGGTGGGGGCCAAGTGCTGCTGCCTCAGGGCAGGGATTGGGGATACAGCCCCGAGGCTCACGGGGGGCCCGGTGGTGGAGGTGGGATCTGTGCTGGCTCCCAAGGAACTGCTCTGTGAGCTGCTTCTGCCTGTCCCCTGGCCTTTGGGCCACAGCCCTGGAGATGTTGGGCAGCAGTTCTCCTTGTGTGGGCTGTGTCAGTGTGCCCTGCCGGCTGCACTGGGGCTGTGTGAGAGGGTCCCGGGGGGCAGGTCTGCCCTGCTCCGTGCAGGGGGAGGAGGCAGTGCTGCCTCGGAGTTATGCAATGCCTTAGCAGACTCATCTTTTAAGTGGGACTTCTGTTGGGCAACTCCCCGGAATGAATAATTCCTGATGAAAGCTATGTGAATGCTGTTGCTAAACTTGGTGGTGTTTTTCTTTTTTTAAATGCTAGACCCAGCCTTTTAAAAATAGAAGCCTTAAATAAGACTTTCCTGTGTCTGTCCTAGCGCCTAAATCAGCCTTTTCCAAAGGGCTGAGCAGCACCTGGAGTTCCCCACAGGGCATGTGAGTGACTTGGGAAAGCTGGAGCATAATTAACACTCTGAAAAATCATGTTGCAGATTCATGTGCCTCAGGGTAGGGTTTTTTCTTGTCTTCCCTCCCTGCCCCCCAGTCTCTGGCTGGATTGCCAACTCTTGTGATTTTATTGCTACCCTCATGTTAATTCAGGTTTCTCAGAGCTTCATCTCTGAAAGCCAGGCTGGACTCTGAGAACAGTGATGAAAACTTGACAACATAGATCCAGGTGTGTTCTGAGCCGATTGGCAAACATTGTAATGATTATTTAAAAACTAATTTAAGGAAAAAAAAATCTTATCAGGGTACAGGTCTTTAAAAACGAGCAAAATTTTCAAGCCTTGAAGTAGTGATTTAAGTATTTCCTTAAAAAGGAGTCATCTCTGAAGATGCCTAAAGCAGCAGTTGTTATGGGGGTGCTATCTACATCTCTCTTGTTTTCTGGCCCTGACCCAAAGCTGGATTTCTTGTCTGTGCTTGCTGAAGGACCAGTTATTATTTTATACCCTATGACAGAAGAAAACTCTGAATTCATTGTAAGACCAAAGGAGTGTTGGATGCTTGAGTTTCCACAAGCTAAGAGCTACAATAGGATGCTTAGCTGCACTTCTCAAACTTGGCCCGTATTTATTTTCACTCTGCAGTTCGAGCCAAGCACTGAGAGGGCAGAAACTCCCCCATCACAAACTCCTCCTCTGTCCTGTCACCCTGTACACAAATCTCACTCAGCTTGTGCCAGCCCCAGTTGAGCCTTTTCCCTCTGTACCTGCGACTGAATCACATCCTGTGAGCAACAGGGTGTGCTCCCTCCCGCAGGTCTGTCTGAGGAGCTGAAGCAACAAAAGCACGGCGAGATGTGCGAATCAGAAATGCCAGGGGAGCGCTAAATGTCCTAGCTCGGGGGCTGGCAATAATTCACCCCGTGGGCATTCCCAAAGCCCGGCTATGGCAGGCATCCAAGGGCTCTGAGCTGTGCTGCTGGTAGGACACAGCACCAGGGCTTGGCTGGAGCGACCCTTACACGTGCTGAGGCTTTCACATCTCCTCGGGGTCACAGGCAGCTCTGCCAGCTGCTGCTGCAGCATCTCCAAAACAACGGCAGCAAGAACAAATAACACCCCGGAGCAGCAGCGGGGGAAAACAATTGTGCAAGAAGCCCGAGAAGCTCTCCTGTCACGTGAGGGACTTTGGGAGGGTGACAATCCTGGCTGTGTGTGACCAGCAGGTGCCACTGCAGCCCCAGCAACGGGGGCTGGCACTGCGGCACAGGGACATCTGGTGGCGTTCTGGGTGCTCTTCAGCTCATCAAACCACCGTGCTGCAGGATTAACTCTCAGGCAGAGAGCACTCTTCCTAGTTAGGACTCTGGAAAATTTGGGTTTCCTGCTCGCCCTTGCCTTATGGTAGAAGTGAGATCCATCGAGGGGTTTCTGCCCCACAGCAAGGTGTGCAATTAATATTTCCTGCCAGGTTTCTGTTGTTTTGGGCCCAGCAAGCACTGGAGGTTTCTGCCACCACGGGTGTTTTTAGCAACCTGGTTTAGTGGAAGGTGTCCCTGCCCATGGCAGGAGGTTGGAAGGGGGTGCTTTAAGGTCCTCTCCAATATAGGTACCTGCCCATCCTAACCAATAGATTCCCTTTTGAAGCAGTTAGTCCCCATTATCAAGCCTTGAATATCTCAAGTTGTGACCTGCACATTCCCAAAAATTAAATCCACCCCAAAATTTTGGCTTTAGCATAGTTCTGCGTAGCTTTGTTATTTTATTTGTCACTTTGGTTTTTAATTTGTAATTTCAAGGCCTTTGCAGGCAAGTTGTATTGTCAGTCTTTACTGTGCAGCTGAAAGGAAGGGAGATACACCATGATGAAGTGGAAGGTGAGATTCATGGCTGACTGCATGAATAGAAGAAAGAAATAAAAACACACAGTACCTGTAGAATTGGATCAGAAGTTGTGATAGTCTTTCAAGGGTCTGATTAAACTGAATTGGAGTCAGGATCTTCCTTCCTCCAAAAGAAAGCATGTGAATGCATTTAACAAGGGAAGAGTAATGCAGTTTAAATGGAGCTTTTTTTTTTTTAATAGGTGGATCTTGAAAAATCCTTTGTGTTTGTGCATTCTTCTAAACTGATTATGCTAATGTGGTTGTTTCTGTAATTTAATTACCTCTGCACTCAATGAGAACAAGTTAATCAAAGGTCTCTTCTTTTGTTGGCTGAGACATATTAGTTTTTCCTGCTTGGAGCTTCATGGCTTTTGTTTGCTCCCCTTGTTATAGGCTGGTTTTGTTCATCACAGCTGTCCTTTCTATTCCATAGCAACTCAGTATAGCAGGCTTTATAGCTCTTCCCTTTTACAGGGTGGGTGAAATTGCCTCTGGGGATTAGCAAATGTAGGTCAGTAGTGCAAAAACACAAGTCCCACTCCTGTATTAAAGTTTGCTCCCAAGTGGGAAATGGGTTTTGCTTCCGTGCCTTCAGCAGGTTGGATTGCAGGTGCTTTGATGCTGGGAGGCTGAATGTGTGTGCAGGGAAATTGCTGGGCTTCCAAGTGCAGTCCCAGCAGCCTGGGTTGGGCAATGAGTGTTTGTTTAGAACCAGAAAGGGGTTTATTTTAGAAAGCTCTTGGGAGGTGAGCTTAACCTTGGGCTGTGGTAATGCCAGGACTGAGCAGGGCTGGGCACAGTTTGGAGCTGACACACTTGCTCCTGGGTATGAATGCCACAGCACGCTGGTAGGAGGTGCTGCGTGCTCTGGGAGTCGTGCAGTCCAAAGCTCTGGATTTGTCCTGGTCATTAGGGATCCCTGGGCAGAGCATGGCTTTGCTGGGCCCTCCTGACTAACCCTGACTCCAGTGAGCTCCCTCCCTGGGCACTTCCCAGCAGTCAGGGTTCATCCTGTGCTCTGCTTTCCTGCGACACGGCTGCAGATCCGGGATGTTGGTCCACAATGGCTGGTGCTTCTTAGAGGAGAACCTTCATGGGGCCACTCATATATTTTTTACATAGAGAAACCTTGAGCTTTGCAGTTTCCTGAGGACCCTACCCAGTCTTATGATAGTGCTAAATGTGTGTCCTTGGGCATCTCTTGCCCAGAGTGACCCCCTCCTCATGTCCCAGTGAATGGCAGGGTGCTCCTGCCAGGAGAGGAGTGAAACATTTGCACTATAACTGGCAGGTGAGCCCCGTGCCAAGGCCAGTGTGGCTTGAGGGTGTTGCATCACCTCTGTGCTAGAATGTTATTTATGGGCAATGGCTTTAAACTTGGCTAGAGATGCTGGTGGTCAGAGAAGTCTCCTTTCTGACCTGCAGGACTTTCCTAGTTTTAGAAATTGCAAGTTGTGAATTGATGAGGATGGAAGAGGGAAAATTCAGAAATCAGAAATGGTCAGTTGTTCTCCTGAAGCCCTGGACAGCTTCCTAGATCTGCACCTCCTCTGACTTCCCATCTGTGTGGGTTCTTGGTGGTTTGGGAGATGTCTTTTCCAGCAAGTTTCATGTTTTTAATCAAGAATGTTTTAAACAAATATTTCTTATGCATTGTGTATTATACTGTCAGCTCTGACTTTTGTTTGATCTGGAATTTTTTGGGAATACCCAAGCGTGAAGGAAATGTCTGTTCTTTAGAGAGGAGTAGCTATATTAATCCTTCCCTAGAATTTCTCTGGAAACTAAGGTGACTGCCATTCCAGTGTTTGATTACAATACTCTGGAAGATTTCATTCTTAGCATGCTTTGGGTGTTATTCAGTGACCATCCAGGGCATGCTTCATCAGAGCTTTTAAGGGCTCCACAACATTTCTAGGATGAGATGTGAGCAGTTAGTAAGCCTTTGGCAGCAACAGGAGTCTTGTCTTAACCCACTTACTAACTCAATACCTGGAAAACTCCTCAAAGCTCTCAGGTTCAGTATTGCTTTTAAATGGATACCTGCAATAATATTTGTAGCTCACCCTGATTCCATGCTGTGCTTGTTCTGCCCTCCCTTTAAGGGCCTGATCCCAAACCAATTTTGAAGTAAGTGGAAAGTCTTCCATTGATGTTGTGCTTTGGAGCAGATCCTGGAAGGAGCTGCAGAGGAAGCGATAACATAGTGGTGGGTCATGTGTCTTGTGTCTGCAGGACTGGGGAGCTGATGTCATATTTATTAGAAGCCAAGATCAGAGTTCACAGGCTCAGGAAATGTCTGCAGAGTTTAGGAATGGTTTGTAACTTCTATCCCAATGACAGGTTTATTTGGCACTTTTTGATAAGTGGCCTGTTTGAAATTTCCTCTCCAAGTAAGCAATTTGTAATTCCCACTTGAAAGGGCTACTGTGGGGGATGGTGATGGGGCCGTATTTGAAAGCCATTTATGGTTACTAACATCCTGGCATCTGTCATCCAGGAGTCCTGGGCCTTTATTGTTTTGATCTGTCCAAAGTGACTTCTTTATATAGAAACTGGAAAGCTCTCTTTGTGTCCTGAGTACCAATAAAAATATTTACGGTCCCTTAAAACATATAAATAGACTTGGTGACTAAGCTAAAGGATCCTTAGAAATAGTTCCACTGTTTTCCTATAATGGAATTTGCTTGCTTGTTTTGGTCACCTTGTCTCATTCAACTTTACAGTGTGTTTTGCTGCATTCCCCACCAAAATACTGCCATGGTGACACCCAAAATACTGCCAAATCTGAGCCATTGCACTGATTCCCAATCCTCATATCCTGAGTCTGGCTTCTGCTTCCTTGAGCAACAATGCAGTTTTTTGGCAGGTATTGAGCACTTGAGGCTTCTATTGGCTCCTGAAAAAAGTTGCAAGAACTCTTGTTGTAGTGGTGGTGTAGATGCTGTACTTAAGGGATATTAAATATTTAAAGTACTTAAATAATTGGGATTGTTCAGCCTGCAAAGTCTTAGAGATGACTTAATTGTGGCCTTCCAGTACCTGGAGGGAGCCTACAATCAATGTGGAGAGAGACTTTTTACAAGGGCCTGGAGTGACAGGACAAGGGGGAATGGCTTCAAAGTGAAAGGGGGTAACTTTAGATTGGATATTAGAAAAAGGTTCTTTGCTGAGAGGGTGGGCAGGCCCTGGCACAGGTTGCCCAGGGAAGCTGTGGGTGCCCCATCCCGGGAAGTGTCCAAGGCCAGGCTGGATGGAGCTCTGAGCAGCCTGGTGTAGTGAAGGGGGGTTGGAACAAGGTGGGCTTTAAGGTTCCTTCCACCCCAAACCATTCCATGATTCTGCAACCAGGAAATAAAGTTTACTGGGAGAGGTAGCAGCTTCTCTTAAAATGGCTTGTTTGTTTGGAAAGAGGAAACAAATAGAATTCAGGGGATCTGATAGAGTGAATTTGGGCCCAAAAGTTTATCTCTTTCTAAGTATGTTGGATAATTCCTGTTTACCTTGTGAGCTTCAACAGAATTGTCAATTTGTTGATGGCAAAAGCATGTCATTGTGTGTTTTTAGGTTTGTGGTTAGGTCCTGGAACTAACCAGAATTATAACAGTGCTTCTTTTTTAATGGCAATTAGGATTTATGAGCTTTTTAATGTGTGCAATTACCCTTCTGAGGCAAAGGAGTATGAGGAACAGGTGCCTACTAAGAGTGAAAATTGTTCACTTACTTTTGGCTCCTTTTTCCTTTGTCTCTGGAACCAATCTGGTGCATCAGACCTAAACTTGGGGTGCAACTACACTGATTTTTATTTTGAGAATTAGAGCAGGTGTTTAGGGAGGTGTTATCAAAACATAGGCCCTTAGTTAGGTTGTTATCAGAGTTCCTGGGATGCTCAGGTCGGGTGAGGGCCTGTAGACTTCTTTTGGAACTGGAATACTCTGAAAATCTCTTTAGATGTGCAACACTTGGAAATAAATCCCAGACTGCCCTGTCATTTGTGTGTCTGGAAAGCCCTTCAGCTTTTTGGGGTGAGGTCCAAGTGGGCAAGCAGTGTCTCTGCTGCTTTGATGCTTTCACAATGTAAAGAGGTGGAAGAGAGGTGATTTGCTTGCAGACACGCTGAGGACAAGCAGTGAGGCTGAGAGAACAACCTGCATGCCATTCCATGCTGCTCACTGGGGCTTGGAGTCACAGAGCTGAGCTTGAATCACGTGCAGACTCATTGCTGGTCATCAGAGGTTTATCCATCAGATATCCTCTGTCCTCATCCAAGGTAAACCAGGCAGGATTATCCAAATGGGCCTTCTTCCTCGTGCTCATTTTGGTCTGTTCTGGGCTTCCCGTTCAGTCCATTCCATGGTGTGCTGGGGATGTCCCAGAATGCCGGGGAAGGCGCTGCAGTTCAGCGTTACAGGGCGAGTCTGGTTCCTGCCAGCAGAGGACATTGTTGCTCAATAAATTTCGGAGTGTCTTTTGGGATTTGCTGTGGCTTTTCAGCCTGGTGTTTTATAGTTTTGATGAACGCTTTGTGACTCTTACAAAGCTATTTTTGTTAGAGAGTGAAAACTCCCGAGACTTTAGAAGACATTGCAGTGGAATTATCACCCAGGTCCTGGAAGCAGAGAGCTTTTTGTCATGCCACTTTTCAGCCAGGAAAGCACTGAAACTGAGGAGGGATTTAAAGCTGGTGATTTTGCGAGTGCCTTGTGAGGGTGAATCTCGATGGCAGAAAGTTTGGGGAGGGGGAAAATCATGTTTGTTGAGCCATTCCCTCATGTCAGGTGTGGGGATGGGAACTGGGGAATCAACCTGTTCATAGAAAGGGCCAACAAGAGACATGGGAGTTGCTGCACACACAGAGCAGCCCTAAGTCACCTGTGGAACACAGAAGGGAGGTGCTCCGAGGTGTTGCTGAATCTGGAAAGCAGCCCTTGTTTTCCAGGAGCTCTCCTTGAGCTCAGAGTGTATGTCTAGTCAAGTATCTGCTGTAGGAGATGGGTCCTAAAATTTAGAGGAGCCTTGGAGGACCCAAAGATCTTGTTTGTCAAAACTAGCCAAACCAACCCAAAAAATCTGACTCCCCTCTGCAGGCAAAAATACAAATTTAGTGCTTTTTTATTTTAACTGAGATTTCACCTCAGTTTTGCAAAATTATTTTCTGAATAAAAGTAATGTGAAAGCAGATATTTGGTGTTTTATAAATGCTTCTAATGTTCACTGTAGTAGAAAATTCATTAATTTAAGCTTTAGAGTTAGATGGGAGGGAAGGTTTTAAACTGGTTTCAGTTGAAGTATTTTCTGGCTTCTGTGACTGTTGAGCCAACAGGGAGGATTCAGCTCTCTGGTGAACCCAAGGAACATCCTATTTGTCCTGCATCTCCTTCAGCCCTTCCAATGCCTACCATCACCCATGGCTTGGAATGAAAGTGCCCTGATGCCCCTGGAGACTCCACCCTGGGACCTCCTACCCCAGGCATGCAGACAGGGCAATGCCATTCTCTCCTCTGTGTCTTAGGGAAGATATTCTGCCTCAGCTCTCTTGGAAAGGATCATGGTGGCACTGGGATGTCTTTGACAGGCCTTGCTCTATCAGCTTTGGTTGTATCAGCTGTGGCTTTGGGTTCTGATTTTGGGTTGGTTGAGTCAGAAAAACTAAGTTTCTCTGTTGTGATGCCTTCTTTTGTTATTATTTTTATTTGCATGGAACCTGAGTGTTGGAGATAGGTCTTTAAGCAGAAAAATACGAGGCCAAAAAGGAAAAAAACCACAACTAAATCTCCTTTCACAGGGAAAAGAAAATCACAGGCTTACCAGGAAAGATGTGATGAGCTTCATCTTTGTTGCTTCCCTTTGCTGCTCCCCCCACCCCCCTGCAGAAGTTCAAGAGGTCTGCAAAACCTCAGGTTCCACAAAACATGACCATCCCTAATTATAAGGTTTAAGTATTAATATTGCAGAGAGCAATGGGAAGTGTGAGGAGGAAGTACTTCTCCTTTGGCTGAGCACCCCTTTATATTTAAAAATAGCAAAAGCAAAACTTGTATTAGGAAGTGTGAAAGTCCCAGGAGCCTCAGTGTCCTCTGAAGTAATTTCTTCCACTTCTGGGTAGCCAGCTTCCTATTTATTCAGCAACACCGTGCCATCTGTGGGACAGAGAAATCCAGGCTGGAATGTGTGGCCTCCTCAGCTGAACCTCAGGGGAAAAAGCGACAAATTCCCTGGCACTGCTTTTTCAGGTTGGATTTAACACTTGCACAAGCCTGGAGGTGGCCAAGGGAAAAAGAGGCTGCTTGGAATACTGAAACCCAAGAGTTGGCAGCTCTTGTGCTGGTTTTAGGGTGGGAGCCACGGGCCTTGGCCCTGTTTGGGGCAGGTAGCAGGGCTGGGCTGGCACCTCTCCCTGGGACAGAGCCCCAGGTAAAGTCAGTAGGTTTTGGCTGATTAGGGACGCGCTTTGAGAGCTTGAAATGGGTGTTACAGTTCAGGGACTGAGTAGAATTAAAACTCCTTACACTGATTTAGTTAACTTTATTATGTCACAGAGACTGGCTCCTGTCCTTCCTTGCATGGGCAAGAAGGGAGAAGGCAGTAAGTTCTGGAATTCCCAGTGTCCTTGAGCTTTCTTTCCTGGCTGAGTGGTTTATTGGGTGGCCCAAGGCACAGGATGGCTCTTGTTTCCAGCTCTGGTGGAAGTGACAAGTTACAGATGAGGCACACCTTTTTTTGATGGAATTGATGTGTTCTCTCTGTTCACTGGAAAGGGATAGGAGGCACACTGGTTGACTGTGCTTAAGAGACTGGTTTCTACATAACCAATGGGCACTTAGACCCCTGGCTGAGCAAACACCAGCTCCATCACTTTTGGGTCTATAAAACCAGCTGGGGTGGGTCTGGTGGAGGAGGCAGGGAAAGTATTCCTTCCCTGTTCCTAAAGCTGAGTCTTTACCCCAAGGTAGTGACCCATAATTCAAATATTCATTTGCTTAGTAGTCTTATTTAGCTTTGTCCCGCAGGTCTGTCCAGTCTCTCTGTGTGAGATGCTCCTGGCCCCTCTGTCCTGTCTCCCACCTCCCTGCTGACAGTGTGGACATTTGAAACATTTCAGCTTTCCTCCAAATTCCCCAGCTGCCCCTGCTTCCAGCCACCTACATCTGGCATTTGTTAGTGACAGGCTCTGGCATCACAGATCTCTGGCTATCCACAAACACAGCCCTGTGCTATGGCTCTGTCCCCTTGTGGGGCACACCCCTCAGCATCTGAGCTGGTGGCTTCTAATGCAGAAAGCACCAAGTCCCCTTCTGGTGTCTTAAACTGATTTCTGTTTGAGACAAACCAGCCAAATGGAAGTTTAAGAATAGTTTAAGAATTCTTTCTCATAAATTAGCTCTAATAAGTTTGAATTTGTGAAGCTGGGTCCTTAAAATGGCAGAAGGAAAAACTCTGAATGGGGCTTAACCCAAGTGGTTTGTTTTCAGAGTGAAGGACAAGTAGCTCCCACCAGCTCCATGGAGGTTATGGAGAGCCCAGAGCTGCTGAGAATTGGGCTGGGTGTCCAATTCATCCAGGGCTTTTAAGTACATGTTGAACTCTAATCCTGTGCATGATGCTGTGCAATGGCCAGGTGTAAGTTAAGAAGGTGTTGCTTGAGTTTTTAAATGAGTTTATCCCTGGGTTATGTATAGGTGACATTTGCAATTCTTGAGTGACCACTGTGCATCAGAGGATTCCATTTTGGAGCTAATTGCTCAAGCAGGCAAGTAACTCTTGCACATTTATGTGCAAGGTCGGACAGACAGAGATGCATTTTGTGCCAATTCAGTTGAAAGTCAGCCCTTCATGTGAATTGCTTCGGGAAGGGACTCAAAGCAGCTTCACCTCCAGTATTGCTGAACTTGAGTCTTCTGGACCAGCCTTTCTGGTGTGGTTGTCTTGCCTTTTACTTACCACTAGCTATAACATATTTGCTCCTGTTCTTCAAGGCAGGTCACAGAACTGGTTTGGTGTTAGTGCACATGTGTAGTCAGAGCTGGATGTATAATGTGGATGTGTGTGTGTATGTGTCAGATTTTAGAAAATTATTGGAAGCAGCTGTGGGTGGAAGAGAAACAAAGCCGTGGCTCTGTGAGCCAAACAATTAACATAGGAGTGGAATACTGTAGTTACATCAGTCTTTCTTTAAAAAGCCTGAATTTCTCCTTTATTCCCAAAAGTACAATATTAATTCTCTTGGCATGTAGCACAGCAAAATGACTGCATTTATGAACTTGACTACTTCTTTTAACAAGTTCCAATAACTGCTTCCTAAACCTTGTGTTTTTATATCAATTACATACAGTAAGCATTGAAATCAACCAAAGAGAACTGCTGAGGCCAAGAAGGGTTATTTATGTTAAATGGGGATTGCCAACTGCCAAAAGTAAAATGTGGATATAATTTTATAACACCATTTTATAATTAAAGTCATAAGTGAGGTTTCCTGCTATTGTTTAAAAATGTGTCACTATAAATTTAAATCAAGGATGAAGGCACAGGAGGGGCTGCTAAAGAACACATCGATACAACAAAGATGGTACAGCGAACATGTCTGTTGCAAAAGGAAAACATGTGCTAACAATTTTAGTGAAATAATTATATTTATTGCATATAGATTCTGTTTTAGGAACTATAACCACTTAGGAACTGTTTTCATTCATGTCAGATTGAGGTTAATTTGTTGTTACTGTATGTCTATAGATAGATTTTACTGTCAGAGAAATTCAATATGTTGGTTTAATGATAAGGCAGCTTTCTAGCCAGACCAGATTTTTTTTTTAAAGGCCAAGAAATCCAGAAAAAATTAATAATTTTGCCCAATATTTATATGTCCACAGCATTTTTGAGTTAATATTGTATCAATGAAGAAAATAACTTTGGCAAGCAAGTACTCGGATTCAGAAAAATATTTAAGCACATGCTTAACTCCAACAATTTCGGTGGGATGTTGATTTTTAATAGGAGTTAAGCACATGCCTAAGGATTTCTGTAGGAATTCTTTTATCAGTTGTGGGCTGAACTTGAAGAAGAAATACCTTCAAACTGCCAAAGTGAACAAGAATAATAACAGCCCTTTGTTTTCCTTTACTTGTTGTCCAAATATACAACTCTGCTCCTGCACTGCCCAAACTCTTCGGAAGGGTTCAGGGCTGACCCTATGGGTGGTTGGTAAGGCTCCCCCTCTTCCCAGAAAAAAGGGCCTTAACTCCCATCTTACATCCCTAAGAGTTAATCTCTAGAACATTCCTGACTTTGGTAAGTCATGTTCATGGGATAGGTAGGTAATTTCCAATGGATCATTTCATCCATGGCTTGGCTAATAGAGCCCATGTGTTTCGTATCAGCACCGAGGGGACATTAATCAGTGCACACCACTCCTGCCAGACGTGCTCCGTGCGAGTCCCTCGTTACATCTCAAATGTCAATATGTGGAAAAAGATGAATAATAAAATGCAATAGATATCATTTGTTACACATGCCATTTGTGAGTTCCTTGTAAAATCCATCCCCGAGAAGGAGCTGATGGTAATACAACGTTGAAGTTATGAAGCTCCCGGAGGAATGAAATGCCAGAGCCCGGCATATCCTCATCATTCTGCTGCCTCCTGCTCATGCATTGTTGTCATATAGGCTTTAACTAGAGGACCACAGCTTATTTCTCCAGTGGCACAATGCTTTATCCAAACTGGAAAAACCCTGGATGCTGCACTCTGCAGGAATTCTACCTCATGCCTAGAAAATCTCAGCCAAAATGTCTCTTTAAGTTGTTCTTGACTCTGGAAATTCAGGGTGCTGCAATGGAAGCAGCTATGTAACCACAGCATAAGAGGGCACCTTAGCCACTGGCCTGGTAAAGGATGAAAAGTGTTCTCATTAGTGACACTAATTCTGTATTAATTCCTCACTCACTGGAGGCAGAGTTCTTTAAAGTCTGATTTCCTGCTGCCCATCCCGGGATGGAAAGAGGAAGAAGTGGTGCAAGGAAGAGATTGTGAGGGAAGAGGGAGTGAAATGGGATGTCAGGTACAAGAGGAGATGCTGGGGGCTGGAATGTATACCTGTAATCAAGTAAATAATTAGCCCAAACCACTCTGAGAGGGGCTAGAAGTCTGAGAGGTGATTTCACAGACTCTCCAAGTAACTGTTTCTTAACTTCAAAACAGCTTTTTGACCTCTCAACTGAATTTCTTTTGGTTTTAAGATTTAGCCTTTCATTCTTGCCCTGTCCTTGTGGGGAGAAGAGAACAAATAATTGACCTCTCCCCACCCTTTCCCTCTTCCTACTCTCTAAACCTTCTGATTTTTTTAAAAAAACAGTTATCTTGTAATTGTTCTGTTCTATGTATCCAAGGTATTTCTTAGTGTCTTTTTTGTCCTAGGGGTTCTATTCAGGTGTATATACTGAGCTAAATGTCCCCAACTGTTCCTTATCTCTTAAAAATCCCCTTTCTGGTCTCCTGGAGTTCCATGTGTGTTTTCAGTGAGCACCGGGAATGGCTTGGAGTCCTTAATCTGTCTTCACAAGTGCTCTGAAGTTCTCTTGTGGGGCTGCTCTGGGTATATTTAACTATTAAAAGTATTTTTTAACATATTTTCTTTCCACAGTCTGGACTGTGCCCTTACTCTGTTGCTATTAAGCTCAGCTTTAAGTTTCTGATCTCAGTTAACCTCCTTTAAAAACTGAAGCAGGAAAGGCCATGTTTAAGCCTTCTAGATGTTATAGATAATCAGGAAAAGCATCACAGGTGCCCTCTCCTATTAAGCAGTTTACTATCAATAGCCTGAGAAGGCAAACATGGAAATGTCTTGGAACATTTAGAGAAAAAGACTCTGCTACTGGGAGGGGGTTGAGGGTTTATGCTGCCAGAAAGCTCAAATATTTGTGGATTACTCAATGTGAGAGCAGATGACTGAGCTGAAATCGCAACCTCCTGCCTTTAACAGCAGCAGGAAGCATTTTGTTGTGCTACTTCCCTGGGTGCTCTCTAATGACAGAAAAATTGCACATATCTGTCTGGTGAAATTCAGTCAGAATCGCTGAGAGCTGGACAGAAATGAGGCTGGACAGAGCTGCTTAGCATGGTTTGCATTACACACTGGCTGCACATACTGCCTTGAGGAGGGCAGGCACATGGAATATTTTGTCCTAATTGACTCCAGTCTGTGTCACCAAGAGGTTTCTAATCTTTGTCCTCTAAGGTAACTTGTTTAAAAGAACACAAGACTTCTCTCCTCCATGTATCTTCTTATATAGATACAGAAGGGTTTTGAGGAACAAGGAAATGCAGATGACAATGTTTAAACTGAAGTAAAAGGCAGGGTAAGGTCAGTCCAGATTTGGATAGTGAAAAGGAACTGGAATTTGGTGGATCTGCTGCTTCTGTAGTCGAAAGAATAAACATAATTTCTGCAAATCTGTGTTTGCAGACCAGGGTGTCAGACCTTCAGCAGGTCTGCTGCCAAACAGGCCTCTCCAGGCCCTCCTGGGGAGAGCCTACATGTGAATTCTTCAGTTCAGTTAGAAACAGAAATGATCATTCTTTCATTGCTCAGAGGTAATTGCCATGTGCTGTTGTGTGTTTGACAGCGCTGGTGAGAAACACTGGAGTTTTACTCCTTCTTGGTGAGGTACAGGAAGTGTTTGTGTTCCCTTTTCTTGTTACAGTGAAGCACCAGAAAGTCTTGAAACCTTCTGTGACTTTAAAGCTTCTTTCCAGGACTTCCATGAGGTGGGAAGTCTCAGTCACTTGGGAAGTGAGGGTATAGAGCACAAACAAACTTGTGTAGGGATGGTGGGACTGAGCAAAACACTGACCCCAGTTTTCAGCAGCACAATTGTTTTGTGTAGCTTTTAATCTTCCTTTGAAAAGCAGCCTTAAAAGCTGCTCCAGGAGCATTCCAGGGGATACGTGGCAGTTTGGAGTGTCTCTCTCTGTCCAGAAATTGTATCTTGGATCCAAGTGCATCAGTGTCAGGATTGATTTTTGCAATAGCGTTTTACAATAAAAGGAAATAAAAGCTAAAAACCAGCTAGTACCTGTTTGTTACTGGAGGTCAGTGCTGCTCTGAACAGCTCTTCTCTTTGCTCTGACTGGCCCTTGGAGCTCTGGCCTACAAGCTGGTGAATAACTCTGGTCCCCTGGGCCTGCTGGGTATTCTAATCTGGTTGTCACAGCTTTCCTCAACAGCTTGTACGACTCTCCCGTGGGTCTTGTGTGTCATGACGTTGGTGGCAAAGCTGTGAAGTGATGTGGAGCTAGACTGAAGGAAAGCTTTCCCAAAAAGCTCCTCAGAAACTTGCCTGGTTTCATGGTTCATTAGAAACTTTAAACTCCTGCCATGCACGTTGAAAGATTGGCTTAGGTCAATGAAGTCTTTTGGGTGAACCCCATCAGGCAAAATTGGTGGTTCCACTGAGAATCCAGAAGGCCGGAGCAGTTTCAAACAGCTTTTGCTCTGAGACTTCTTTGATTCATTTGGAGCTGACACAGTAGAGCTGTGGAGCAACATGAGACAAAATACTTAAATGATCTACAAAGCAAAACCACAGAGTTTTGTGAAGTTATCATTAGAGCTGTGTTGAAAACTAGATGGTTTTCTGAAAGGAGCAGGGAAATATGACACTAAGGTCTGCAAAATTGCCTTACTGTGATTGCCACAGTAAGGAGCTCAAACCCTGGAAACTTCACCAGCTGCTCAGTCTCATCAGAGAACTTGGACCAGCCATTATCCCAGTACTCCATGTACAACCTCCCAGTGAAAGCCCTCCCTGCAGAGCTGGACCCTGTGTGAGGAGGTACACAGTGGGGCAGTCCTTGTCTTGGAAGGCTGAGTGGGCACACCCAAACTTCACTGAAAACCATTTGTGCTTCTAAGCCACTTGGAAAATCTTAGTGGCAGGAGTCTGATGACATCCAATAGATAAAAATGAGAGTGGTCTGAGAAAATGGGGGATTGAAATGGGCTTTAGCTCCAGACAGACCTTCTCAGGCATTTCCTTTGGATCCTCCCTTCCAAGCTGTGCCTGCAGTGCTCCTAATGCTGTAACTTTATTGCAGTCACAGTCTTCTGAAGGTTTTTCATAGATTCCACCACTGGTTCTTCTGTATTATTTGGATTGCACTGTATCAGTGCCCATGTGGTCCCACTGAGCAGTTTTCTAACCAGGTGTCCACAGAGAAGCACACTTGGAGATTCCCAAGGTGCCTGTGCTGTGCTTTTCCTTGGGAGCAGATGGTGGTACATGCTGAGAGCTTTCATCAAACCAGAGGTGGCTGTGACAGAGGAGTGCTGGGGTAGGAGAGAACTGAGTTACAACACCTGTAGTACTGGAGTGGCCTTTTCAAATGGGTGTACAACAGGCTTTAGCTTTTTTTCTTCTCCAAAAGAAAATTACCTTTCCTGTGGAGAAAGCCCATCTCTCAGCTTGCTGTGCCCCAACAGACCCATTTAGAGAGGTGTTTTACTCTGGGAGTGATTCTGACCCACAGGATGGTGGCAGCTCACTTCAGTTTGCTTCCTTTTCTCTCAGAATTGTCACCCCTTTCCTTCAGTGTCTGAGACCAAGAGCAGTTTATTAAAGCTCCTGCTGTTTTCTGTCCCTGTTAGGGAAACACACCCCTCAGGATCCCGATCAGAATTTGGATCCCACAGGATTTAATTCTTCACTGTCTGGTTTCTGCCCTGAGTTATTGCCCACCTCCCGGGTAAGTCCATGGAGGCCCAGCGGGGCTCAGGGTGCTCTGCTCCTGCCACAACCTCTGAACACAGAGCCCTGTCTGATATCACCAGAACACACCCTAAAATCCCTCTGAAATGAACCCAATTTCCGCCGAGATGTGAACGTGCCGCGCTGATTTCGACTTCCTCAAAACAGATGTTTTCCAAACACATCCAGCAGGATGGAGAAAATGGGGCTGTTTAGTGCAGATTCAAAGGCAAATTCCTCACAACCACCACGAAACTGTGGCTGTTGGCTGGGCTGTGGAAGTGCCACTTGCTGCTTCTGCACACTGGTGTGTCCTCCTGCAGACCTCTTTAAAACTGACTTAGACACAGCATTAAAGGTATTTGGCCACATATTGGGTTTGGAGACGTAATAGAATCTTGCCAATTCCTTAAATAGATCCAGGATCAGATCTAGTTCCTTTGTCAGAGCAAGACATGTTGTAGCATGTATTTTGTCTTCTATTTTGGAAGCTTTGCTCTTAAATTCAGGCATTTTGCACAAAAGAGTGATATAAATGGAATTAAACTGTGGAGTTCGTGTCAGTGTTTGCAGGTTCTTTGAATCTGTATTTGATCAGACCCATTTCTAACCCTGAAATTCTGTACAAATCAGAACCAAAAGAGAGTTGCCTTATTCCTTCTGCTTCAAACACTGAGGTAAAAGAAAGGCTTTTCAGTCCACAACATCTGTTTGTGTGGGTACCTGCCATTGAGGGAGGTGAATAAGTCCAGTTTATGCAATAATATTTTAGTAGGGGATGAGTCAGTCTGAATCCCTCTCTTCAAGTCTCTCCTGTGTATATTAAGGAATCAGGTAGAGCAAAGTTTAAGTGCAAGAAGTAGTCTTGGTACTTCAGTCAATATTACACCTGGTCTGCAGTTTTGCTTTTTTTGTTGATCTTTATTGCAATTTAATGATTCTGATGTGACCTGATGGAGTAGAATTTGATTGCTATCAGCATTTTTAAAAAGCACCAAGAAAAACTGAGGAGTTTGGGATTTCTGGTTTTAAGAATGGAGACTCCACAGGCTCTTTGGACAACCTATCCCAGGGTTTGACCACTCTCACAACAACAACAACAAAAATAGCTATTTTTCCTGTGGTTAGATGAAGTTTCCTATGTTTGTTTGTGCCTTTTGCCTCTTGTGCTGTCACTGGGCTCCAGGGAGAAGGCCCTGGCTGCCTCTTCTTCATTCTCTCCCAACAGGTATTTATTCCTATAATAATAATATAATAAGCTCTCCTGACCCCTCTCTTTCCTAGGCTGAACCGTCCCAGTTCTCCTTGTCTCTCCTCATGTGGAAGATGCTCCAGTGCCTTAATCATCTTTGTGGCACTTCACTGGACTCACAGCAGCAAACCCATGGGGTTTGTGTGCTGGGGAGCCCAGAACTGGGTGGAAATGTTCCTGATGATTCTTTTAGGCTGTTTTCATTCTATCCCAGCTAAGGTCTTTTGTCCCAGTTCATCTCTTGTGCAGACCCAATATTCACTTTTCTGTTCAAAGCTGTATTGCTTTGGGACACCATTAAAAGCTTGGCACTGCTGAGCAGGCTTTTCCTTTTTTCCTACAGGCCAAATTGTAAGAGTTTTTGGAAGCACAGACCATGAAATGTGATATACTTTTCTGTTGCTGTATTCTCCCCAAAACATTGCTCTAAGTAGTGTGACAGTATTCAATGTTTATTAGGATCTGTGAAGAATTTCTTTTAGCACAGATAAATGGAGAGAACTAATGGGCCGTGGGATGAAATCCCTTTCGTCTGTGTCAGAAGGACTTTGGCATTTGGCACAGGAGGGGTTCAGGGGTTTATGCAGATACAATATAATCCAATATAACTCACGAGTGACCCTGGGTCCTGCCTCCCCCAGCTACTGTCAGGGCAGTTTCTCACCTGAACCCTTCGGGAGGTGTGGACTGAAGTCACCCAAGAGCTGGATGAAGGAATTTTGTCCAATCCTGGTACAAATGGGAAGTGATGTTCCAGAGCATTATACCCTACATTGCACTCCTTGGCTGTTCCTGCTTGAAGGACAGAACAGTTTAGGTTGGAAGGGCTCTCTGGAGGTCGTCTGGTCCAACCTTTAACCTCATCTTTGTAGAGGAAGGAAAATCACTTGTTTAAACTTCCAGCGATAACCACTTGCAGTTGTTTAGCCCCATGTGCCTCCAGGCACCCACATTTAAATGTTTAATGTGCACACTTGCTGTATCAGTTCCTTAATGGCAAATTAAGGACTAAATGAATGGATTCCAAACCAAACACAAACCAGACCAGACGCACATCCACCCAAGCATCTACAGTGCCTGTATAATCCAGACCACATTTATGAATAAATGGGTACGTTCTCTTTGGTGATTTTGATAATATGTTGTACTGAGTAGCAAATTCTAATTAGGGCTCTTTGATTCTCTGTAGCTGGGGGAGAAAACAACCTTCCCCTTGCATTTTTGCATGTTTGGTTTTCCGGTTTGGAACAAGTAATCCAAAAGGAGCATCTGTTTTCCTTGTGGAATCATCTATGTTTTGTGAATTTGCGGTCAGGATAATTGAAATGTATTCAAGGAGCAGTCACATATTTGACTGGGCAGTTCCACATAAGCACAAATTGGTTTTACTTTTGGGTTTCTTCATTTTTTGTAATAAGTTCTGTGAACCTAGTGAAGGTTTATATGGTACCAGCAGACTGGAGGCCAGGAAGTTGTGCTCTGTCTTGTGTAGCAGAGAGGCTTGTAATTACATTAAATGGGTAAATTATGAAAAAAAAATAATCAGGTATTAAAAAAATATACGAACCACACTTTTGTGCACTGTGCCTTTGGAATGTCTTTTGGAGAATCTTTGGAACTCACTGCTGCTGATCCATGGTGTAGTTGGGGATGTATTAAGAATCCAAATCAGCTTTGCTGCTTTTGTGCATAAAAAGAATACTAAGGGTGATTTTAATAAAAATGAGGTTCTTTAGGCTCTTCCCTCCGTGCCTGTGGCAGCGACCTTGCACCTCCTGGTGAGGAATCTGGTGGGTCTGGGTGACTGTCTGAGCTGGGGGCTCCTGCAGGGTGTCACTTTTTGCCTTTGCGTTTGTGTTGAGATGCAGAGTTCCAGCCCTTGGAAAAGCAGTAGGTGGCACTGCAGCCTCTCTGTTCTTGGGGGAGCTTTCCACAGCTCTCTCCCGTGCCAGCTCGCCCCGAACAAGTGCCCGTGTTTCCAAAAATAACAAGGTTGTTTCCAAGTTTTCTTGTAATATATGCACGGCTGGTTAGTCATTCATACTTCTTTGCAAACACTGGGGATATTTTACATCAGAGCAGCACGTCAGAAACGGGAGTTTTGCAGGAATTCCCAGTCCTGTGGGAAGGAGCCCCTGAAATGGTTCTTTCTGGCAGCAGGGGTGGTGAGTCCTGCATCAGTGACTGAGCTGCAGCAGGTTCCCTGCTCTCCTCTGGAGGGTCCAGCCAGCAGGCACTGTCTGCCCAGGGGGAGAGCATGGGCACAGGGTGCAGGCTGCTCCTCTTGTCTGCAGGGTCCCTGGGCCAGCTGCAGTTGTGTCCTGCTGCCTTCTGCACAGCCAGCCCCTGGTGAATGAGGAGAAAGGGAAGGAATGGCTGTTGGGAATCAATGGGGTTTGCTAATTCTGTGCATGGAATCAAAACTGGGCCTTGAGCTCACGCACCGTTTCTGCCTCGTGACCTGCACTGGTTTTATTTTACTAGAAGTGCAAGGTCTGATTATACAACAGGTGCCTAAGCCAGGGCAGGGATGTTGCTGAATGAGTGAAAACACTGCCAGGGTTCTTTGGAGTGAATGATGTGGAAGATAGGAAAGCAGCATAGGCCAGGCTGGATGGGGCTCTGAGCAACATGGTCTAGTGGGAGGTTCCCTGCCCATGACAGGGGATTGGAATGAGATGGTCTTTGAGGTCCCTCCCAACCCAAACCATTCTGTGATTCTGTATCATTCTTGATTCTGGTGCAGGCCTGGCTCTGTGGGACTGGCCTGAAGGGCCTCAGCTAGAAGCAATAAGAAGCTCACAAGTTGATGGAGAGGCTTCAGAGGTGTTTTGGAGTAATTATCCCTTTTTCCCAGAGACTTGTGAGGGTTGTTGGCTATCTGAGGAAGCTGTACAGCCTCAGTGCCAGGGGTGTGGGCAGGAGGTTGGTGTTAGAGGGGTCTCGCCCTTGTGGGGCTGAAACAATGACTGGGGCCACATTCTGCTTGTGTCAGGGGACACACTTGAACCAAAGTTGCTGCACATTCTTGCCCAATGCCTTTGCTCAGGTCCTGCAGACTGGAATACTTCCTGTGCTAAAAACTTACATCCAAACATGCTGTGGTTTGGATTTCCTGCTACCGAGATCTGTCTGCTGGGGTTCCCATATGTGACAGGTTTGTACTAAATCTTCCTGTGCCTTTGGCCTTTGTCCTCTCTTCCTTGCTCCCTTCTCCACCAACCTGGCCCACCTGACCATCATGTCTTGGCTGTTGCACCCTCATTCCCAAACCTTCTGTTCCATCTGTAATCCAGGGAAGTACGTAAGCGCCTGCTTTTGACAGGTGATTAAAAGCAGCTGGGAATAAGGGAATTAATGGGACATGTGGCTATGCAAAGAGGGCTCTGAGCTACTGGGTACCTGAAGTGGTATCAATAACCATAAATAACCACTTTTTTTTGCTGCCTGCACTGCTGCAAATGTGATTGCCATTTTTAATTTGATTTTGCTGCCAACTTTTGTTCGTGAAGACATGGGCTGCTTTTCTTTGCTGTCCAAGAACTCATGGTGTGAAGGAAGAACAATAAATAAAAATGGGAACAGCACAGGAAAACTACAGCCTAAGATGAAGCAATGTTCATGATTTTTTTTTCTTTTTCCCTGCTGAAAAAGCAAGTATTTGATTATGTTTCTCTTTGTTTAGACTCTGTATTGAGAGATCAGCCCTAAGAAAGCCTGAATCAATTAGAAAACAAAGAAATGTTGTCAAAAGGCTGTATAATGAGTGTGTTTGAGGAATCCCAGGACCAGTGGGTTGCTTTGAGCCTGGCTGTGTGAGGGGCACAGCCCCTGCCCCTCAGGTGCTTGTCTGGGGTCCTGCACTCGCTGAATCCCCATGGAGCCCTGGGGACTGCAGCTCCTCTTCATGCTCAGAGAAACCTCCCCTCCTCTCTCCAATGAATCATGGGCTTTAAGCTCTTATTTGCCCCATTTTCCAACCTTGTCCTGCAGACTGGAGGCTGCTTGGCTTGTATGCTGTCATCCTGTTCCCTTCAGCACCTCAGACACGGTGGTGATCCTAATAAATGGGAGCTGACTGGGATTGTCTGCTCGCAGACAGACACTGGCTCTCCAGAGGCTGCAGGAATGCTTCCTGGGAGAGTTGAGATTTAGGTGCAAAATCAGCCACATACTCACTGAGCAAGGGACAAAAGTCAGTCCCCCCGGCTGTGCTTTGGCAGGGAGTTCAATTCCTGGGAGTGGATTCTGCACACGTGGGTTAAAGCCCCTCTCCAAAGGGCGCTGTGTCGTGCCGTGTATATCCCAACCCCTCCCGTGCGCTTTCCCTGTTGGGCTCCAGTGTAAATACAGCTGCTGTCACAGGTCACTGCTGCCTGGCAGATCTTTGTTACTGTAAAACTACAGTTGTCCAGCGTCAGGGGAATGGTCTCTTTCACCAGCTTGTGTTCATGTTGTCTTTCTATCCCCCTCTCAAAAAGGAAAACAACAAAAAAAAAGAATTTGGGTGGTCTTAAGCCCATATTCATATAATTCTAAAGACCAAGAGTCAGACTAGCCAGGAGGGAGGCCCTGGGAATCTTTTTATTCCACAGCTGTGCTGTCACAAAGGCCTTGCCTTCCTTGAACTTACAACTTAAGGCCCTTTAAATAGGGGTTTGAGGAACTTCTTGAAGTTGTTATTTATTTCTTGACTTTTGTCATGAAAATGCTGCTTTGGCAGAGACAACAGCTGCCCAGAGCTGTGCTGGGCTGGTGGTTGCTGTGCCGAAAGGTAGTGGGAGATCCAGGCTGGGAGCATCTGAAGTCACAGAAACGAACTTTGGGAAGTGTGGAAAAGAAGGTGCAATGTGATAATGTTGGGTCAGTGATGCTGGGGCAGGGCAGGCTCTGGACATACACAATAATGAGTTTACCTTCTCAACTATCAGCTTGTCTGAGGTTACAGTCTGGGGTCAGTTAAGCCAGGAAAAAAAATAAATCAATCCTTTCCAATGCTCTGCTTTTAAAAGTGCACCAAAGATTTTGCACTTCTTTAAAGGCCAAGCTGAAACTAAAGGTGCTTGGAAAGTTTAAATAAAAACTTATATATTCCATGTATCAAGAGTTTGTTCAGTGCACGTATTGAAAAAACCTCATGTTGTAGGGGATTATCCTTAGGAAAAATATTGAAAGCCAGGGAAATTGGAGATAATGATGTCCTGAAAAACACCCTCTTAGCATGGTAATATGAGCAGTTGTGGAATCTAAATAGTCTGGACTCTGCATAGGAGGTGAGCCTTTATTAGGACTTCTAGAGCCATTGAGCACCTTTGGTTCTAAGCTAGCCAGTGGAAAGTGTGAATGTGCAGTCCTGGAGGCTCAGGGAGACTTGTGTGTTCCCCTGTGCTCACTGTTTCCTCCCTGGGAGAGATTTTAGTACAGGAGCTCAGCAGGGAAAAGCTGGGCCATGATCCATGATGGGATTCCCTCTTCACCTTCCTCTCCTTCCTCTGTGCTGGGCTCTCCTGCAGGCCTGTGCCCACCCCCAGGCAGAGCTCAGCACAGCACCCGGTGGCTCCAGAATCCTGCTTTTATTTGCTGTACAACGAGCATGGAATTTTCTTTTCATTCCTACATCATTCGTGACCTGGCGTGGTGGCTCCAAGAATCACATAACCTTATCCTGCACCCACCTTGGCAGGAATGGTTTAAATCAACATTTCTGCTGGGGGAAATTGTTGGTTGGGAAACGGGGAGCATCCTGTGTGCTGGTATGTTTTTCCTGCTGAGTCTCTCCTTGGATTCAGATACCTGTCTAAATACAGGTCCCTAACACAAGCCATGCTGTTGTGGTGGGGTGGGCAGTGGGTTTGGATCACTCCATCATGAGCTGCAGCACCAGTCTTATGTTCTGCTGGAGATTTCTGCAGCAGGAGAGCTCTGGTCTGCACACTCAGTGGTACCACAGTCACAAAAGGTGAGATTCAATTCAAACTGGGGTAAAGGCTCGATTTTTAGTGGGGATGAGGTTCCTAAATATACAAGAAGCTGGGCTTTAATCTCTGTCTCAAGCCTGGAGCTGCTTATTGCCCCAGTGGCTGCTCTGTAAGACACTGTGATGTTACAAGGAGTGAGGCTGTGAGAGAGGCAAGGTTCATGGTGCAGTAGTTTGGAAGAGTTGTTATTACTGTTTTATATTTTTTTAGTGCAGAAGAAACAGCATTTGCAAATGTAGTCTTGTGGAGAGGTCAGCATACAGAAGGCATTCTATTTTAGGATATTGAGATGATAAAGATGTTTAGTGTGTCTAGTGAAGTGTCAGTGTGTGACACTGGCAACTGCTGTTTGCAAGATGCGGATAATAAAGATAACTGTCTTTTGGGTAAATCTGTCTTGGAATTTGCCTGATAAAGCTATGCCACTGCTCTTGCATCAGGCAGTAACAGTGATAGTGGTAAAATCTCATTTTGAAACACCAACCTTTGTCTACCAGCAACACGGTGAGGAAAATGGATCATTTTGATCATTCTAAAAGCAATTTGTTCAGTTCTTTTCAAGCACATAATCCTGCCACAATGCAAGGATTTTTGTTTGGGCATTTTTCAATTCAGACAGAACAAAAGCACAGACCACTTGGAGGTTGAATTATCACTTGCAGCTGCACTGATAAAAGAGCAAACACTAAATGCCTCTACAGTTCTGAATGCTTTAGGAGCAGGGAAGTTTCTCTAAAGCAGCTGCTTTCTTCCCTGTTATCTGGTCTCATTGAGAGCAGTATCTCCCTCCTTCCTGGGGCATTCCTGCATCTGTCTTATGCACGTAACACAGGCCTGGCTCAATGCTGGGGACAACATCAGGTTAGGGCCTGGTATCTGTTCCCATTTTGCTGTCCTGCTGCTATCATCAGGCTCTGGCCTCTGGAGCAAGTGTATTCAAATCAAGTTATCTGCTGTCATTCGGTGTTTGGTCTGGGGTTATGGGCTTTCAGACTCTTTGTTTGGAATAGTAAACACAGAATATGTCTGTATGTAAAAAGGGTACTCGTGAAAGAAGAGTCAAATGCATGACAAATGGGCAACTTCCCTGCTTTCACTGATGCTTGGAACAAGTCATAAGAGCGTTTTCTGGGGTCTCTCTGGAGTCTTGGTCTGAGATCCATCAGCTTTCATTTAGAGTTGGCCAATATATTTTTTTTCTTTATTTCCCCCTTTGTGGCCATCCACAGATGGTGCTAAAAGGGCCCAGGTGAACTCAACCTCCTGGACTCTCTGTAGTGAAGATCTTGGTGTTCAGGAGAGTCGGAGGGGAGAGGAGCCCTCAGCAATCTGGGACACGGTGTTTTCCTACAAGAAGCAGGAGGATCTGTGCCTCTGTTCCGCTGCCATTCCTTTTCACCTCGCTGCTGACAGTCGCTATCTGCAGCCTGGAGGTGAGCCAACACCAGGGCCACTTTGTGAGTCAAGTGTCAGGACATGGCACGGAGCGATAGCGCCTGAAATCTTCCTGGGCCCTTGGAGATAAGAGAGCCAGGTGCTCCTGAGAGCCAGAGCTCAGTAATCCCCATCACCTTCGGCCAGGCCTGCAGTCTTGGGAGGGAGAGCGCAGAGGCCGTGTGTGTTGACAGGCCAGAGGAGGGGTTTGCTCTGGGCATTGACTTTCTGAGGAGCAGGAGGAGGCTGGCTCTATGCACACACTTGCTCCAGACTAGGCCTACATGTGTAGCTGCTTTGAAGGGCCCACTTTGGGGCTATCTGGGCCCTGTAAGCCATCGTGGTCACAGATAGGGAGCACCCGGAGCCAGGCTCCCTGTGGATGGGAATGCTAGACAGGCAGAGCTGGGACTCTGGGCTGGGACACAAGCACAGCACCATGGAGGGCTTAATCAGCTTTTAGAACTCTCATTAGCACCCTCCACATGGCAGACCCTTCTCATATCAGGGCTGCTCTCTCATGTCTCCCAGTGGGTTGTGTCTGATCAGCTATTGACGAAAGGCCGATGCTGAAATCGCCAATATTATTGTTGCAGACAGGTAAAACAAACAGTGGTTCCCCCGGTTCCTTTGCTGAAAAACCAGACTTGGTTCAACTCAAACTGTTTGCAGCCAACCCTGTCGAACTTTGCAAACAATTTCAGCCCAACTTTCCCACCCTGCAAAGAAAGAGTGAAGTGAAAGCTGTCACTTCAGCGTGTTTCACATGAAATGTTTAGGCTTTGTTTTGAAATGGGGTTCCGAGATTAGGCTCGATTCAACTTCATAAAAAACTAAAATTGTAGAAGTGTAGAAATAGAAAAGACCACTTTACATTTGTGAACGTAACGAAACTCTTCTTTCAGTCCGAAATGCATTTTCTCCCACGTTTCCTTCTTGGCAAGCAAAGAGACACATTTTGGTTTTAGAGTGACTCTAAGCAAGTCGAGAGACCAAGCTGGGGCAGCATTCCTTGGATCATTCCCTGCTCCAGGCTCAGGGAGGCCAAGCCCATGTGCTGATGGGTGAGGTTTTGGGGCAGGGTTGGGACAGGCGTGTGCTGGTGCCTCTTCTTCGTGTCCCCTTTATGTTGTGCAGGAGGGAGGGAGGGTGGCCACCAAGTGGGACAGAGGAGGGGACATGGAAGAAAGGAACATTTACAGCCCATCACCACGGCAGAAACTTGCCTCAGTGCAAATGAGGCCCGAGAGACACATATAAAAATAGCTTTGCATATGTTTAGTTAAAATAAGACTAAATCTCAGCATTTTGGCCAAGCAAAGTGGAGGAATCAGATCCTAACTGCACATCTGCAGCCAGAAATATTTTGGACGTGGACCTGTTAAATGATCAAATGCGTGTTATGTGCAGAACCCTGTTTAAATCTGGATGTTAATCCCACTCAGAAGATTTACAGAAACTGTTTGGTTCTTAATACCTCTTCTGAAGATATATCTCCACAATCCAAGTGTGTTTATTGCTCAATAATAAACAGTGTCGACAGGAAACTCACACAGGGTAAACACGATCCTTATGTTTTACTTCTGTGTTTTCACAGGGGGTCAATGCCCTGCTACAACTTTCTTCTCCAAATTCTTAGTAGTTCACTTTAGATGTTTCCTCAGTGATATGTGTCATCAAAGAGTAGGAAAGGCTTAATTTAGTGCTACAGCTTTTAGGCCTGTGAAATATTTAACAGGTAAAGAAGTCTGTAGAAACACCTTCTATAAACAGGCATTGTTATTGTTATTATTCTTAGCTCTAATTCAGTTCCACTGCTGCTGATAGTTCTTGTACAAACTGTTTTCCTCTAATATGTTAAGCATTATGCTCCCTAAAGTTAGGTAAAACTAGTTCAGTAAAGTCAGGTAAAATTAAATGTTGGCAGTATATCTTGTTCACATCTCCTGTTCAAAATATTTGTGATGAAAGATGAACTTTTTACTACATCATAAACAACACTTTTCTTGCTTTTTCGTTAGAAGTAGAGATGTTAATCTTTTGGAATTCTGATATTTTTTGTTCTGCCTCTTTTTGTCCTTTATTGATACTGGATGCAATAGAACAAGGGTGGTAAAAAGTTGCAGGAGATGAAAGAAAGTCGGGAAGACTTTTTAAAAAACCCAAAACACCGTAAAAAAAAAAAAGCTGAAATAGAAAATCAGGAAAGATATAATCAGCAACAGTGATGTGAGACATGATTTGGGACAAAAAAGTGACATCCTTCCATGTTTTTGAGAATAGTAAATATTTTATGTTAACATTTAATTTTGATAAGAAATGTTATTTTGTGAATATTTAAACCATCATTCCTCGGTGTGGATGATGGGTATGAAATAAGGATATGAAGTGCTGGCCATGGCATTTGCCTCCCCCAGCTGATTGCTTCCAGCATGTACTGTGGCATCCCATGGAAGGAGAGCCTGTGCACTGGTCTTCAGGGATTTCCAAAAGAAATAGAAGGCTTTTCTAATTTACTATACAGTCGTATTATCACCCTCACCTTGTTTACTTTAGGTTTTAGTGCATAATTGTGAAGGTTTTGAATTGCTGAAACAATTGCATGCTGGTCACCTTTAACATATTTGCTGTTCTTTTGCACTAGAGGGGCTAAATATCATCACCTCTCACTGGTACATATGTCTTTCCCCACAAGAAATGCTGAAAGCATTTCTACAAAAAAGGGGCCTGGCAACACTTAGAGGCACTTATTATTCAAATCTATTTTTAACCAACTAATACCTTTCTGCAAAAAAAATTAAAAAGTAGGCCCTCCTAACTTTTTGAAGGAACTTTCTTTTTTCCACTCTGTAGTGAATTTATGCTGGGAAAAGGTATGAGAGGCTCTGGACAGCCAACCATGCAATGAGCTGATTCCTTGAGCTGTCTGAGGTGAGTGCAGTTCCCAACACCACCTCAAATAAATGGTGTCTGCTTGAGAGCAAGCTGGTTCAGATTCAGTGTATTTTGCAAGGGATTTGAGTTCTGGCCTGTTTCTGCTGCTCTGGTGATAAACTCTGGTGAGTTTATCAATGTGAATGTTTTCTGACAGTTAAATAAGTTGAAGGTGTCCTCTCTGGAGTGTATTCAGAAGTGGTGGAGCTGAAAACCCCCTCATCCCCTTCTCTGTGAAACACAGGGATTGTGCTGGAGCTCTGAGTGCTCAGGTCAGTCCTGGCCTTATTACAGCCAGTGGCAACGTTCCCACTGACCTCAACAGAGTCAGGATGTCACCCTTTGTTTCTCTAATTCCTTTGGGAGATCTTTAGGGAAGGGAGGAAGTAAAGCAGGGCTTTAATGCTAGTGAGAGGAACCTGAGCTCAGCAGAGGATGGAAGCCTGGCCCATTCCAAATGGGATGTGAGGGTAGGGCATGGAGTCAAGTTACTTGTTCATGGGGCTCTCCTCAGAAGGTTATCAGAGGGAATGGCTTGAGGAAGACAGGACAGCCAGAGGTGGTGGTGGCATATTTAGGGCATGAAGGGGTTGTGGTAGGTGATAAGAAGGAAAAAAGGGGTTATCAAACACAAAATAACAGAGAACCCATAGTGGCCTGAATAGGATCAGGAACCTGGAGTGGCTGTGACACTGGATGTACTGTGTTCATGGCAAGTTGCTTTCAAAGTGCAAGGAAGCCATAAAATAAGTCAGTACAGACGGAACTATAGCACAGACTGGGTGCTGCTGGGAGGGGTGCAGGTCATGCTCTGGAGCCACTCTGCTTGATATCCAGAAATACTGGGCTGAAATTCCCCAAATAGGGGATTCAGTGCAAATCCTTGATCCACTGTGTGACTCCCTTACCCTTGCCAGGCCGTGCAATGTGCCGATCTCAGTATGAAGCCTTTTTATTCTCTGAAATTCAAGACTGGCCTATGCAAACATATAAATGGGATTAATGAATGCAGCTCATTACCGGCTCTTGATTGAGACCACACATGATGATAATCAATCACTCTGGAGTGCTAATGGCTTTGGGTGAGTGACCCCTAACCCAGGCTTTGATGGCCATCTTGTCAGGGACACTGAGCAGAGAGCTCTGGACAGCATCCACTGCTCTGCAAAGCAGGCCAAGAAGCCCTGGCCACATGCACATGTTGACTGGAGGAATCATCTATGCTCCGTGGGACAAATTGCCTCCACACTCAGCTTTTTCTTCCCCTGGTGATAGAAGGCCAGCTTGGGTTGGGCCAAGCAGATTTGGATGAGGAGGCCCTGTGAAGAAAGAGATAGGAATTGCGTAAAGGGAGGGTGTCAGGGGAAAAGTCCAGCTGGATTTCCCTCTGCAGCAGGGTCTGGCAGAGGTGTCAGAGAGTTCCTTCAGATGGCAGTTCCCTGGTGTCACACTGAGCAGGGATGGCAGAGGAAGGCTCTGGGGGCTGTGTCCCTGTCCCCCCATGGTGCTGGGGTCTGTGTCCTGAGGCACCTAGTGGTGCAGGAGCTGTTTGCTGGGCAGTGCTGAGAGGGGCACAGCTCTGCCAGGCTTTGTGAAGAGTCACAGTCACACTGTCTCCACCTGCAGTTGACTTCTAGAAGCATGGCATACATTCCCTGCTGTCCTGGCTCTGTGTCCTGATCAGGTACAGCAAGGCTGAAAAATACCTGCTCCCTTTAGGTTTGACAGATCCTCGTGCCTGCTTTCAATTGGCTGTAATAAAAATGAGCAGATGGAACATTTTTTGTTGTCCCAGACAAAAATCCAGGATTATCTCATTAAGATAATTTAAACAGCACCTGATGTAAAGTGGGATAGTGCTGGACTCTGAGGAAAGAACTGTGGAGCAAGATTTGCCATGGAAGACTGTGGTGGACCCTCCCATCCAGGGAATGAGGTTGTACAGTGGCCACTGCAGGGGACTCTGGCCTTGCTTCTCAGCTGAGAGTCCCTGGTTCCTGCTGAACCTTAACCCTGACTGCTGGGCTGGTCACTTCTGCAGTAGCTGAGGGTGAGGCAGATTTCCCCTATTCCCTCCATGCTGGCCCCAAAATATAGAGCCTTTTGTTTGGACTAAAAATTACAAATTCAAGTGGTTCATTTTTGAATAGCAAGGTAAATTAAAGCCAGCTGGTCCTGGAATGGCTGAAACAAGTCAGGTTCCCAGAGCATTTGTATTCATGGCTGGCAGTGGGGCTTTGGAGGGTCCTCTGAGCGAGGTCTGCTGCACTGCAGGGGTTGGGTGTTGTGGTGACAGCCAGTGGTTTGCAGCAGTTGCCTCTTTGCTGCTGAGACCTTGCTGCCATTCAGCTGGATCACTCACCTCTGACACTACCTGCCCGCTCCCCTCTGTTTGTTGCTTTGCCATCAATAAAAAGGATCACAAGGAATCAGAGGGCAGACTGGGTTGGGGTACCAGAGCTGGTATGTCTGTCAGTGTAGGGAGACAGCAGCCTCACCCTGGTGTCATTGGGAGTGAGGGTGTGATTGCAGCAAAGCCTGTTTCCTACAAAACTAAAGAGGAATTCACCTGTGGAAGGATGCTAAACCCCAGAATTCAGTGCAGCTCTGCTCACCTGACCTCAGTATAGAAATTCAGACTCTGTGGCCCCAAACCCTGCTGCTTTTCCCTAGTGCTGCTCTTCCAGTGAACCTCCCACCTTGTCTGCCTTCCTCAGCTCTCTGCCATCTCTGGATGTTCCCCCTATACTCTCTGTACTATTGATTCACTCTGGATCCCAAATCCAGGTGATTGCCAGGGGCTGGACATGTTGGTTCACTCATTAAAATGCTGCCAGGAAGGGTTATACCTGATGTAGACTGTGGACCAGCAGTGTGCAAGGGTTAGGAGATGGATTTTGATAGCCTTGCTCATGTTCAATTCTATGAAATAATTCTTGGAGTTGGGGGTTGTGGCTGTGATACAGAGAGAGGCACGAGTGTGACTGATGGAGGAACCACTCTGTCTCAATATTGGCAATCCTCCCTTTGGTCTCTCCTGTGCTATTTTGACATTTTGGCTCAGTTTTCACTCAGCAAGAGATGTCCAAAAGGGGGTTGTGTGTTCAAGGCAGTAAGGATTGTGTTATCCTGATTAGGGCAGGGCAGGAACTGGTGTGCCTGCACATAATTAAGGAGCACCACGGAGCGTGCAGTGCAGAAAAGACTATTCCCAAAACAACTCCATGCCTTACATCTCATGGATTCTGTGCCTTTGATATTGCTTTGGCTATCTCTTGCTGTGGGTTTCCTTCAGCAACGGGCTTGGATGCTCAGTTTTGACAAGCAGCCAGACGTTTTCAGTTCTCTCAGAAAGGTCACTGAAAGTTGGGCTGGATATCTGACTGGAGATCTCATGACTCGGGGTCTTCTCAGGAGGTTTCGTATTCTCCAGATTTTCACTTGGCTGGTTGGAACTGTTAACAGCTGACTGTGTTTCTTTACTTCTGGACCTGGACCAGACACAGAAACAGAGGTGTATGTGCTGCAGAAAACTGTAATTGTGGTGTGTGATCCATGGATTGTGATTTGCCAGCTTTATCTTGTAGTATCAGGTACTTCTCTAGGAGCTGCAACTGCAAAAGATGCTTCAAAGCAAGAAAATTTCAGCATCTATTAAGGAAGAAAGAGTGGGGCAGGTTGTTCACAGTCTGCTGGTGAAAGAGTTAAGAGATGTGAGTAAAGCAAAGAAAATACCCCAAACTCAAAACCCAGATCTGCTTGAGAGTCTCATCCCAAAATAATGTCAGCTGGCAAGAGACTTTAAAGCAACTGAAAGGTACAATCAGCAGCTTATTGTTGTGATGTAAAAGACCACCATTTCCATTATGCACTGGTGGCTTTATCAAGTGGATACTGTGGATTAGTCAGTCAGGAATATAATAACTAAATATTTGAAGGGCAGGAGGTCAAGGCACAGGCTGGAAGTTGAGCTTTATCTATGATTTTTCTAATTGCAGGCAGGATAAAAGAGGAAAAAGCCTTAAACCAGTGAAGTTGTCAGCAATAGCTTGTTTTATGCCTGGAATAAGAGTGGAAGGTGGGGATCAGAGAAGGCTTCACTGCACACACCTGTTCAAATAACCTTACAGAGATAAGTGTGTAAGGTTTTGATTAGGTTCTTCTGCTGTCTTGGTTTCCTGTGAAGACTGTACATTTTTGTAGTTGCAGATTTCATAGAAAAGGGAATAAGGATATCAGGCAAAAGTCTCTTTATGACTGCCAAACCCTGAAGAATATTCCCAGCTTCTGGTTTGGGTGACAGATTTAAGGAGACATTTTCAGAAAAAAAAAATAAGATTTAGTTATGATAATGGTTTCACAAGTTTACATCACTTTTGCCAAATTGTTCTATGAAAAAAGAAATCACCCAGATCAGGTAGATCTTGAAATCTAACAGTTCAAGGGGCTTGTGTTTCAAAATTGCCTGTTTAAAACACTAAAAAATTGAAATACAGTAATCCCTTCAGGTCAGGTTAATGCTTACTTTGGACACAAACGAGGTCATTACAATTTTCTGCTTTGTTGGAATTTCTGAAGGACCTTTGGCTTGGGAAGACCCAAAGTAGTGCTCTCTGGTTTTCAGAGACTGCTGCACAGTCAAAAGCAGTTATTTCCACAGTTGAGCTCCTGAACCTGATCCTGGCCTTGCTCAAAGCAGCGGGAATCCTGGATCTGACATCACATGCTAGGAGTCCTCTGGGATTTTCCTTCCACAGCAGGCAGTATTTGGAATAAGTGGGACACCTTTCCTGCTGCCAGCAGGCAGAGCTGTGAAGTGGAATGCCAGCTCTTCCAGCTTCCTGGGAATGCCCTTGCTTTATCCCACTAGATCAGTGACTCTTTACCTGTCCCCGTGGTTCTGGTTGCTTTCTGATCCTCACAAACATTTCCCATTGCCACAGCTCAGCCTCCCCGTGCCCAGAGCAGGCAGGGCTGTGTGTTTGCACCGTCCCTGCCTTCCTGTCCCTTAGGTGGGGCCCAGCCAGCAGACACTTGAATGTGCAGTCCCAGCCCCTGTGTGACTGCAGAGCCCTGAACCCCTTTACCCCCATCCAAGGGCCTGCTGTGGTGCTTGCAGTGTCTGCCGAGGCCCTCTGGAAGCAGTGACATTCCATAGGGAGCAACCACGGGTGCTGCCAACCTCTGCCTTGCTTGTCTTGCCAGTAAAGGTCATTAAGACTTTTTTATGAAACAAGTTTAATTAATTCCCTTGGATTTAATGGGCACACTGCAGCAGTCTGTCACTCATTTACAGCGTTGCGTTCTGAATGTACCCAGCCCTTTTAAAAGATGAGAGCTGCCTTTGCTAGATCAAGTTGTCATTAGGTTTAACTAGGTCTTTAATTATAACCAGATGGATGAATTATTTTAATCGCTGCTATATATCTTAACAGTAGTTTGTACATTGACACAAAGTTGAGAACATCAAACAGAAATTAAATGCTAGAGCAGGAAAGCTGCCAACCTCTAAGGGAAGCAGTTGATCAGAACCTGTCATCTTGAAAGGCTCAAAGAATGCAAAACAAACAGTCAGGATTAGTGTACTAAATATGGCTTATCAGCCCCGCTCTCTTCTCTGATAATTCATCTATATCATTTATTTTAATACTTTGCTGTGCATATCTCAGACTCTGTAATTAGAGAGCTCCAGGTATTCACTCCTTCCTGCCTTTGAAATGGTTTGCTTTGAGGCTCTTCAGAGAAAACGATACAATTATTACGGGGCTATTTGATGCACAAAAGAATTTGCACACAGAAGTGTCCCTTTGTGTGCAGCAATGGACTGGAGTTCCCACCGGCCTGGCCAGGATCCCTGCCTTTCCAGCCAGGAGGGTGGAAACCTCCTTCCAGGCTGAGAGGGTGGTAAAGCTTTTGCATACTATGTGTTAGAAGGAACCTGCCTGCGCTGGGTGCTGCACTGAAGGTGCTTGGGAGCCTGAGATTCCACACCAGGAATGCAGGAGATCCCTCATCCAGCTGGCAAAGGCTTAGATAGACCCTTTCCCCCTCATTAGCTCCTCTTTCTGCTTTCAGTGCAGTCTGCCCCGGCCTGAGTGTGGGCTGTGGGGCTCAGAAGGGAAGATGGGCAGTGGCATTGCCCTGCATTGCCCTGGCTCTGTGCTGCTGTCAGAGGGCAGGGATGGGCTGGGGTGAGACACGGCCTGGAGCTGCTTTTCTGCATCTCCCCACTCACTGTGAGCAAGGAATTAGGAAGGGGGCTCAGCCAGCCTCAGCACTGTCACCTTGTGAATAAACCCTCCGAAGGCAGTGGAATTAAACTGACACCGGGTGATTTTGTTAGAAACACCCAGGGTGATTTTTTCTGTTTGATGTCTGATTATACAGCAATTACTTTCTAATTACGGTGTTGATTTGAATGAGATTATTGTGCTCTTGATCAAATGCAAGTGCTCTGATAAAACCCACTGCATTTGTCTGTTTTCTTGCCAAGTAATGCTGATGTATTAAGTAGGATTATATTATCTTTTAAGAATGTTTTGCATGTATCAGTTATGGTCTTATTATGGCCTTTATTGTTTAAAACAGTGATCAAGTATCTCTGAAAATCAGTGAAGTTATAATATTCCAGTTTCATTTTCTCTTGATTTTGAATTATCTTACTCTGATAAATGAAAGCAATAATTTATACTTATGTCAAGCAATATTTTATCTGTAGAAAGCCCTCAAGTGCAGTATGCTTTTCACTCAGAAATCTGGTTCTCCAGCCAGAACCAAAGTGACCTTTGCTGCAGAGTCCCACAAACATTTTCCCCCTAAAACTTAGGAAGTTCAGAAATGTTGGTACTCAGGAGCTTCTTTACCTACTCCACGATAGAATTCCTTCAAGACACTGGTTGAGTCTGTGACAGTCAGTTCCAAAGGGTATTCCAGGGACTAGAAATACCTTTTGGACCTGCTGCCCGAACTCTGTGCTTAACTTTCCACATTGGATAAGCTCATGAGGTGATCAGGCAGTATACTTGTTCAGGTGGGAAGCATAGTTCTATCTCAGATAGGCAAAATGCTCTTTTTACTTCACTCCCTTGCTGTTTCCAACTTTTCCAATGGCAGTGGTGGCTGCAGTGGGGTTTGGAAGGTGCCAGGAGCGAGGCTGCTGTGCAGGTGGCTGTGACAATCCTGGGGAGCCCAGCTGGGCTGAGAGGATTGGGGAACACCCAGGCAGCATGGCCAGAGTGAACCCACACATGTCAGGGGACTTATCTAGAAATGCATCTCTCTAATGGACAGGTTAAAAGCACCCAGAGCTGAGCGTGCAGGAACTTGTAGGTTTGACTACTAACTCTTGAAAACTGAGAGCTGCTTGCCTTTCCAAAGGGTATTGCAAATGCTTTCTTTCACCCAGTCCTCCTTTTTCTGTTCTGGTAGTGTGTCTGCCCCTGAAAGGAGAACAGGCTCAGAATGCCTTGCTTGATACAGAACACTGCAGCAAATGACAGGTAGAGTGCCTGGAAAGGAGAGGAGACATTAATGAGCTTTTATTTGCTGCCTTCCAGAAACCAGCAGGAGAGAGGAGGATTTCCATTCAGAGCTGCTTGCCAGTGTTTACTGACACACTTACCTTCACAGCATCAAAGACTAATGAGAGTTGGGAGCAGCCTCTGGGTGTCCCCAGGCCCACCCCTGTGCTCAGGAGGGCCACTTTCACCATTAGGTCTCTTTGGTTAAGAGTCAAAGTTTATGTACCTTTAAATCTGATGGTTTATATCTATGAAAGGAAAGGGAATAAAAAGGTCAGAAAAAAGCCACTTTGATCAAGGAATGATGAAATATTCATGATCAAAGTGGAATATCGTTGACATTCTTAAATTGAGACACTTCATTAGAATCTGTTTGACAATAAAATGCATCTGCCTTTGATGCCATGGCCTCTTATCAGAGGTAGTGCCAGCTGCTGATGCTTCGTTTTTCCTGCTGTGCCATGCATTCTGAGTTACATGTCTGAAAATATTCCTTCTTCCCTACTGTCTTGCAATCATAACTATGCAGTTTTTCTAAAATTAAATGTCTGCTCTTGCCAGTCTCTGCTTTGATCTTTCATGACTCTTCTAGACTCGCACGGGAGCTCCCCGGTCTCCCTCCTGTGTGTGCACTGGCAGTGCTGGGGAATCAAGGAGACTGCCTTGGCACCATTATTGTTTGGGATAGATGTTTCTGTTCAAAGCCAGAGACTCTCATAATCCATTCCTACCCCTCCTGTTAGGTAATTGTGGTGGATGGAAAGCCCTTTGTCTTTCATGGAAAGGTGGATGCCTGAGTGCTTGTTATACCCAACAGCAGGGAGTGCCTGGCTTAGACAGCAGTGTGGAAATGGATCAGGTGCAGAAATTTTCCAGGTCAGACTTGGAAGCTGGTTTCATTTGTGATGGCATTGATGGCACTGTTAAAGAAAAGCAGCTTTGAGATTGCCTGTTTTCACAGACATTTATCCTTGTGATGAAGAAGAGCTTGGGGAATCACACGGGGGGAAAAGGAAAGCCCTGTCCCTTGTGCAGTGCTTGTGGATGGTGGTCAGTGTGTTGTAATGCCCCAAAGGGCAGGCTCTGTGTTTGCTCACCTGCAGAGCAGCCTGTGCTTTCACACCTCCAGGCCTCAGTGTGCCTGTTAGATGGTGATCATGATGGTGGTGGCTTCCTTATGTCTTCAGTCCTGTTGTGCTTTTAGCTGTTCTCGAACCGGCTGGATTTGCACACTCACAAGGTACATTAAGGCAGGGGGACAAAGGAGCTGCTCCTGTGAGCTGGGCCAAAAAAAGAAAGTCAAATAAAACCTCCATTCATGGGATGGAGGACGATGAAAGGCGGAGAGGGAAGATGACACAAAGCTGACAGCTGTGGCACACGTCTCCTCTCTGAGCCAGGGAAGCTGACAAGTAGATTGCTCGGGACAGGCACTTACAGGTTACCCTGTCAGCTACTTGAATGCCTTGTCTTTTATCTGCCACCTTCCTAGGAAAGAACAGAGGGAGCCTGTGCCCATCTGATGAGCTGGTTCCTACTGGCACATCATCAGCTTTAGCAACACATGAACACAACATAGTCCAAAAGCTGCTCTTGGGTTACTCAAATCTCTCCCCTCGCCTTTCTTGCATGCGTGAGGGCACGTACCTGCCCAGGCAGCTGTATGCCCTTGAAAAGTCCTATTCATAGAAGCAAAACTGCCCCTCTTGTCAGAATCAGTCTCTTTCTTGTCTCATGGAGCCCCACTCCATTAGTCCCTGCACTGGCTTCCTCTGTGTCGGGTAACTCCTGCAGTGCCTGGAGCTCCTTCAGGCTGAGTGTGCTTTCTTTCAGTGCTTTTGCCTTGTTTCTGTCTCTACCAGAGGGGAGGACAGTGAGGGCTAGGGCTGCTTTCTCCTAACACTGGCCTTGAGTTTCATGGAAAAGAAAGAATTTTTGTGTCTAATCTCAAAAGAGGGAGAAAGACAGGAAACCTCCTTTTGCCTATTCCTGCTGTAGCAGTTTGGAGTCGGGGGAAGTGTGTGATCTTCTCATAAAATACATCCTAGTTAAAACCAGAGAGAACTTGCCTAAAAAGCACAAATCCCAACATTTCCTAACTTCAGTGGTTGATGTTGCCATCTGAAATGTTGGCTTAAGATGGGATATATGTTAGGTGTGACATAAATACCCTACAATTCAATTCCAAATTATGATTGTCTTCTTTTGTAACTCAGTCACACTCAACTTCCAGCTATTTCTGGCCATGATCATGACAAAGTTATTTGACCTGGCAGCACATTCTCTAGTCCTTATTTACAGAACTGTTTTAATGCTCTGTCTGAAAAATTTAGCCTGAGATCAATGTAAAATTTGGACATGGTCAGCCCTAACAGTTGAAGCTGTTTCAGCCATACCCTGACCAAGGATGTGCCAGGCAGGGTTCCTGATGATCTTGATGCCTAAAATCTAGAAAATCTACAAAATCCACTAAAATCTTTAGGCATCCATCTAGCAAGGCAGACAATGACTGCCACTGGAGGGATCATGTTCAAGTGCTATCTAGAACCTGGGGGAAATCAGCTTTGAGCTGTATCATAGAACTAAGAGGGGTCCCTGTTGACTCTCAGGATTCTACAGAAGTTAACAAAAATAAATGCCAAGCTGTGAGTATTTCAGGGGCTGTAGTAAATTCTCTAACACATCATCCTCTCCTCCTTTTCTTCTCCAGAACTGTGCAGTCAGTGTTTATAGAAGACTAAACATGCTGTGTGGTACAAGAGCTTAAAGATTAATTAGTAAACAATTATGATACACTTTGAAGAGGAGAGGGGTTGACTATGATTATGATAGAGATACATTTGTAGGCCATGGGCCATTCAGAGTATTGCTAGTAATTAAAGATGTGTTCTCTGCTGCTTCAGTAACTTTTAATTGCCTTGCATAAATGTATATATCTGTGGTATCGTCAAGCAATTTCCTCGAGCACACGGGTTTTGTTGTTATAGATCGAGATGATTGCATACAATGTGTTTTGTGGTTGCTCATGAAATGAGTTTAGCTGCCTACACCCCTGATTGCTATAAATCAATGTCACTCCAGGCCCAGGGAGCTGATTCACACCAGGGAGAGCTGAATTCCCTGGGGTTTTCTGGATGTCAGGACCTTCTGTGGTCAGGCCAAGAGATGGTGCCCCTTTCCCAGAAAGGAAAAGGCACCGATTGCCTTGGGGTCTCAGTCCTGTGTGCTTTCCAGGTGTCCTGCTGATGATGAATAACATTTACTGATGAGAGTATTCCACAGCAAAACACATCGAGTGTGTCTCAGGAAGCCTTGGTTCCAACTCCATCCCTTTTATTGCCCTGCCCAAGCAACTCCTTCACAGTCCAAGAAAACTGATCAGTATTTGGAGCAGTTTGGCTGGTCAGGAGTGCTCGTAAATAGTGACCCCAAAGCTGTGCTCCTTGAGGAAAACAACACATGGATGAGGCAAAACAGGGGAAGTGGGGGTTTTTTGGGAAGTCAAGGCTCCTGCCTGGCTTTGCTGGCTGAGGTCTGTGGGGTAGGTGCAACCTGTCTGAGGAGAGAAAAGCAAGATTCATTTATTGAAGCATTTAGAGGAAAAATGGGAATCCCTGCCAAGGAGCAAGAATTTAGATGACCTTGGCTGCAATAAGGATATATTGTTCACATTCAAGAGAGAACAGGAATGAGGAGCTGTGCTCAATCCAGTGTCAGGAAAAAAATGTTTGTGTTCAGAACATTGGAGAAACGTCCAGAAATAGGTCACCTTAGTGAAGATATTACTTCTGGAATATTACCAAGGTCAGCAAGACCCTGACTTATCAATTCTTTTAATGTTCACATAAATTCAAGCTGTCAAACACTAAATTCTCCAACTGAAATATTAGCAAAGACTCTTATCTATGTCTCCTTTCTCTGCATTTCTTTCCTTTTTGCACTTAGAAGTTCAGCCTGTGGCAAGACAGGACTTCAAGGCTTTAGATTTCCTAGGCCTTAAATGAGGCAGAAAAGGGGTGTTCTGCTTAAATAATACTTAAAATACTACACAATTCCCCAAAAGTCCTCTGTGAGCAGGGTATCAGTGTCTTAACAAGGAGCTGTGGGATAACCAGTGCTGTAGCTGTTGTTCTGGTGAGTGAGGGCAATGGTGAGGATTCAGCACAAGGGATGTAATTCCCTGGAAAAGCACAATGCACAAAGCAATCAGGTCTGTCCTTCTCTTAAAGCTTCAAGAACTGCTTTGCCATGTGGGGAAGAGATAATAACTCACACTTTCCTTTCTTTGTTTCTCTCTCTGTTCTTACTGCTTTAGAACAATAACTACATATATCTGAGAGACTGATAAGGAATGAGGAGCCCAGGGGCACTGGTGACATTTCACAGGATGAAGTTAAGAGATAGCTGACCTAATGTGACAAGTGTCTTTTTTCAAGTCTTTGCTAATAGCAGTAACCACTTAGACTCCTTAGGTGTGTGTCAAATGCCATGGGCAGTCAACTGAATCATGTCAAAAGGCTGCCTCTTGTGACTGAATAGTCTCATATCAGCACAAAGCCCTGTAAATCCACCAGGTGGACTTTAATCATCCTGCTTTCAATGGATTTTGGTTAGCAAAAAGTGATTGAGAGGCTAATATTTCATCCTCTGTGCCTGGGAGTATTTCATTACAGCTCAGTGTTGCTGCCTGTCCTTTTAGCTGGGCAGCCTGGCTTGGTTTTCCCTTGTTTGTCCTTTGAGGACCTGAGCTGACAACAAAACTGGGGGAATTTTCGGCTGGTTTTCACAGGTCTTTAGTCATTCTTGACCAACACTGAGTTTTGAAGCACTGTGTAGTTGAAATCCTGTTTGGAAGAGTCTGGGGGTATGAGAAGTAAAGTGAAGGCAGAGTTTGTGCCTGACTATGAAGTTCAAGTGTTGTGCTGTCATTCTTTTATTTTCTGTGCTCAGATTCAATAGACAATCCTAGACCTGTTTCTCTTGGTGCTTTAGAAGCACATTAGGAGAAGAGTCCCAAGGGATTCTAGTCCATTGGTGATAATAAGGACAGGCAGAGGCAGGTGTTATTCTAGGAGCAGAAGGGAACTCGCATTAAAGAAATGGGAGTGTGAAGAGAAGTTGCAGCTCACCGTGCAGGATTATGCTTAAAAGTGAAACCAGCAAGGAATAGTGAAAAGCTGGAAATATCTTAAAAAATTCTGCAGTATAAACATTCATATGTCTCAGATATTAATATAAGTGCTATGGGAAATCATTCCTTTACTGCTTTCTCCTTCTCCTCTCCCAGCTGCCAGTCTTTTCCCTCCAGCCTTCCAGCCCTTACCACTTTCCCTGGAGGAGGAATGATGCTCAGGAAACCCCTGAGCTGTTTTCAGCTGTTCCCCAAAAGAGCTAAGTAAGTCTGTGCCACTGTGGGGACTGTGCCCTTTAGGGGACACGGTGGTGGGCACTGCAGAGCAAGAGGTGACCTCACTTTTAGTCTGCTCTTTTTCTTTCCTTCCTTCTCGGTTTTTTTCTTCTCCTTAAAGATTCATCATTAGGAAGAGTTAACTACATGGACAGGAAAAAACCCCAGCCCCTTTCTTTGACAAATTGGAAATCTCCAAAGACTTACAAGCCAGTATGAAAGATTGACTTAATGGAGCAGTATATTTTTGATACTGCAAGGAGCCTCCCAATCCTCTGATTAGACTGATATAGATTTTCTAGAGATTAGCAAAATCTGAAATGCATTAAAAAAAAAAAAATCCAGTGTGACAAACCAGTTTTGACAGCACAAATGAAACCTAAAGCAATGTAAAATATAATTACTGCAGCTATCCCTGTGACCCTTGGTGTGCACTGCCTTGCTCTGCCCTCAGGAGAGCTGGGCTTATTTTCCACCTATTTATTTTTCTGCGTGTTTGACAAGGATATTTTTAGTCTAATCATTTGCTTTTCCTTAGTACCCAATTTCTGGTTCCTCTGTATGCCGAGGTGGGTTTTGGTGGAAAGACTACAAAAATAAATAAATAAGGGATCGGAAGGTTCTGAGGAGGGGACAGGAAGTTCAAAGACAAACCGGACTGGATCCCTTGCTGCCTTGCCACGTGCTTTGGTGGAGGGGCTGTGGCAGTGCTTTATTTCAGCTGCAGAGGGCCAGGAGAAGTCCTGGGGTTTATTCACATTCCAGTGGAGTGGAGGGGCCCTCGCTGGCACTGGGAATTCCTGGTGCTGGGCTCTGTGCACCTGTGTAGTGACAGAAACCAAGTGACCGTGAGATGGGAGAGGAGGAAAAAGACTTGGAAGGCCTTGTGAGCCCTTGTCTTCCCAGCCATTGTCACAGCTGGGAATGCCAACTGAATCAGTCAGCAGAGAGCTCCAGATGCTAAAATATGTCCTTTAAAAATAACCCCAGGGTCAGTTATTTGGTGTTTTGGAGAGGGATTGTGGCTGGAAATGTTATGTGGCTCTTGGACAGAATATAGCTGAGGGATCTGTGTGGCTTCCATTACCACAGGTCCAAGGAACCTTGTACTGCTCAGTGGGCTTATCCCAGGGCTCCTTGTTCCTAGGGATTGCTGGTCCTCTTGGCACAAAGAAACCTCCCCCTGCTCCTGTGGTATTAGGTGGAAACTAAACCCCAGGTTCCCCCTGGGTTTCTGACCTCCAGCAAGCTGGAATCCCTGTGGGTCCTTGGGCCTCACTGCCCCTTCCATCCCCAAGGCAGCACAGCTCTTAATTAAAACTGCCCTTCCTTGGGGATTGGTTGTGGCACAGACAACATTTAGTGCTGGGATGTTTTGAACAAATCACTTGTGTCTCTATCTCACAGCTTCTGATGGAGGTTTTGCAGGAAAGAAAACTGGGTGTCAGTCCCTACCTTGCATGATGGGTTTCCTGTGCTGATATCTGTGGGTTTAGATCACTTTTGTAACTACTTTTACAGTAACATATGATTATACCAACTACACTAGGAATTTAATTGAGAACCCAAAGGTAACCAGAGCCCACAGCAGCTGGCAACACAAGCTGAGTTTTACATACTTTCACTTTAGGTCTCTTCACACAGTCACAATGGTTTTTATTGCCATGGAATTTAATGCATTTTAGATTTGCTAATCTCTCTAAAATCTATACATCAGTTTAGTCAAAGGATTAAGGTTTCTTTAGTAAATCAAAAATATACTGCTCAATTAAGTCAATCTTTCACATCAGCTTATAAGCCTTTGGAGATTTTTAACCTGTAGAAGGAGATTTTTCAAGTAGGATTTAAACTTTTATAACAATGCAGGAAAACAAAGAAATGCAAAATCAATACACATTACAATGAAGTAATGCCCAGGGAAAGAGGCAGGTTTTTTGGTCAAAATAAGTTGGTTTTGGACATGCTGATGCTATAGGTGAGGCCCAATGAATTCATAGGGACTTGTGGGCTTTATCCTGAAATTTTTACTAAAATAGATCCAGGCTAGTGGGGCCTGAGACAGGAGCTCATGGTTGTCAATGCCTTTATTTCCCCCAAACCCTTCAGATGTAGGGTCAGTTTAATCTCTTAACTTTGGGGGCTGGGAACTGAGGCACAGAGTCCTGTCCATTTGTGGGTGCTCAAACACTTCAAAGCTCTCGGGCAGAACATGGCCCAGAGGGTGACAGAGGGGAGAAGTGAACAGTAGCACCCAGGCAGGCTGTTGCCAAGTTTGACTTGCAGTGCCTGTGTAACAATTATTGTAAAGGCTGAGTTCTAACCCCCACTCCTGGCTAATAACTTTGTGCTAATAACTTTCTCAAATTCCTCTGGCTCTGAAATTTTCTGTGCTCGGCGTTAGCCCCAAGGTGAAGTTTCTGGAGAGTCTGAGAGGGTTTTGAATTATGACAGCGTGAGTACAAATACATTTTTCCTCCTCGTGTTTTAATGAAACTTTGGCATTCTGCAAAGCCTCTGAAGGTGGGAGCTTCAGGTTTGTTTTGTAGCCCTGAGTGAGGAAAGCAAGCAGCATAATTGCTGTCTGCAGAATATCCTGGGTCACGGAACCGCACGCGCTGCGGTGACTGTGTGTGGTCACAGCAGCTTGAGAGATGAAGGATGACATTCCCAAAAGTGTCTAATGGTTTAGGCCCATTTCAAAAGCAACATTGACATTTAGGAGATTAAATGTCATAGAATCTCGTAGCATTGAGGCACCTGTGTTGCCTTTTGAAAGTAAAAGCCTGTTTTAATAGAGCTGGGCGAGGGGTGTTTCTCTTTTCATGAAGTGTGGGGTTATTTTGATCTCCAGGTTAGATCAGGAATCTTCTACCACCACAGTTAGGGAGCTCCCAGGATGTTCCACACAGATAACCATGGGGCAACACTGGAAATGTGTAGTGAGGGCTTTCCCCTCTGTGCAAGGATGGGAGTCCTCAGCTCCAGTTCCTGTGCTTTAGGGCCTGAAGGGCTGAGGGCACTGTTTGAAATGTTCTGTGTCTTTACAAACAATTGAGCCACACTGGTCCCATCTACACCTCTGAGTCGGAGTTTTGACCATTAATCTTAAATGTGATAAGTGAATAAAACAAACCCAATTTTAAGCAAATCTTTCCATGGGAAAGTGTTACAATCTGTACCTGACTCTATTACACCGATAAGCACAGATTTGTTTTAATGGCAATGGTATCTCCAAGGGCTTCAGCTGAGGTTTATAAAAGACATGGGGATGTGGCACTCAGGGACGTGGTTTAGGGGTGAACTTGGCAGGCTTTACGGTTCGACTCCATCATCTGAAAGGTCTTTTCCACCCTAAAGGGTTCTGTGATCCTATGAAATCAGTTTGAGCTTGTCTATTCCAGCCCTTGGGTGACTCCACTATGAGAAGCATAAAAATGCTGCTTCAGTGGCTCCTACGGCCTTTCCATGCTCTGAAAAGTCTTTCCCATGTTACAGGAACAAATCTGTGACTAAGTAGATTTACTCCCCTGCATCTCCTGCTTCCTTTCACTATCCTGTTGTCTCTTCGTGTTTTTCCAGGAAAGATCTGTTGGTGAATGCTCTTAGAGGAGCTGAACTTCCACCAAGGAACTTGGCTCCCGAGTGCAAGATGCCTTGGGCTGTTCATGATGCCCAGGAGAAGGTTTTTGGAGTTCAAAAAAATGTTTCCTTTACTGGTGCCTCCCTCAGAGCTGCATTAGGTGTTGATTCCTAAAACATGGTAGCTTTGCAGGGAATGAAAGAAGTCATTGAGATTTTGCAGCTCTTAGCAATCCCCCTGTGCTTTGAATAATTGAAAAATCAGTGCTTGGATGATGTGAAAGCTGCAGAGTGCAAGGTTCAGAGCAGGGGGGTCTGCAAGGTGTGGTTTGTATCACTGCCTCAGCCATGGTGCACATACAGCCTGAGACTAGGAGGCATTTTCCACTTCACTTTTACTTACTAAATATAATGTGTTACTGTTTATTTAATCTGTGCTTTGCAATATGCAGGGTGTATAATGGGGCTGAATTAACACTGTGGCTGACAAGTTCAGTTTGGGAATTTTTTTGCCTTTCTGGCCTCTTTTCTTTTTTTTTCTTTTAACCTGCACATAGTAACAACTTTTACATTTTCGTCTCTATCATATACAAAAGCCTTTGACTGTGTTTGAGTTTTTTGTTTTTGACTGTATCTGAGTCTTTTGTTTTTTTCCTCATTTGAACTGACTTTTTTTTAAAAAAAAACCAATGCCATTATTGCTTCTTTCTCAGCAGACCTCTTCCTGTAAAATTTTAGTACAGAACACATTCCTTTCCTTGCTTTTCTAGGACCCTTTATGTCCATTTAGGCTTTGAAATCCTGGGCTTTTTTTATTTTTCTTAGGCCCATTTCCCCCAGGACCTTGAGTCTGGTGTGCATCATAGCTGCCATGTGCTAAGCAGCTAAATTGCATTAGGAACTGAGGGAATAATTATCAGGCTCAGCTTATGGCATTATTAACGCCTTGGTACTGATAACTCTCAGCAGTTCACAAGCCCATCAAATGTCCTTTTAATACCAGCTCAGATTTTTCAGCGAGCGCTGGAGATCTCTTGACAGCCCCATAGAGGTTGATGTATGTGTCTGGAGAGGGGGAAGGAAAAAAGGTTGTGATCCTCCAGTCAAACCAATGTCTTTAATGGCTTCCCTAGATTAAAATAATCCCTATGGGAAATCCACTATGACAACACTTCTTACACAGATTTTCCAATTTTCCAGTCACTGCTTCTGTGCCACAACCATTCTTTGAAACTGTTTATGTTAGTGAAAGGCCACATTCTCAGAGACCTTTTTTTCTCTTTAAAGAATGTGTTTTAACTCCATTAAGAAGAGCTTGAAGTTGTCCCTTTCTTCCTTGGGCATTAGTGTGCCTATTAGTCCTGTACCTTGTGGATGTTTGACAATGTGAAGAAATGTAGAGGTCAGTTCTGACTCTTGTGTTGAAGGTCACCAGTGTTTGCACTTCAGTACAGTATTTATAACATGGGTGAGCTCAGCCCTCGGGGGCATTGAAGAATGAGGCTGCCTGACAGAGGGCCAGGCAGTAACAGGGCTGAAACATGTACCTGGTGTTGATTTAGAACCACAGTGAGAGAGCAGATTGGCACTCTTGAGATCAGGCCCACTTACTCCTCTATAGATGGAGCTGCAATGCAAATGTAGCACTGAACAGCCTCTTTTCAAAAACAAGAGCCAAGGCCAGTCTTAACATGGGCAACATTTTAATGAGCCCAAGTTAATTCAGCAGTTTCTTGTCGGAGGGAAACACAAGTTTTGATAATGACAGGAGTTTAAACCTACTGGGGAAGTTTCAGACTACGATGGGAGGGAGATCCACGAGAGGGAAGAGTGCCAAAGCCTGGAGTATTTCTGTGGGTGTCCCCTGAGACCCAAGATCTTCTGTTTGTGACACTGCTGCACTTAACCTCTTGGAGCTCTGCTTCAGGTTGTATGCTCAGCCAGAGAGCTGGGCATGTGAACGAGGTCCCACTGTGGTTTGTGTCCCTGCCACTGCAGCAGTGCTGGAACACATTGCCGTGGGCACAGGTCAGGGATTGCCAAATTAAAAAAGACTATTAGACTTTTCCTGCTCTCCACCAGTTGTGTGGGGCTTCTGGCTGTTAAATGGTCCTTTAAGTAGCAGCTTCTCTTGGTCCCAGTTTGATCTGGTGAATCAATTAAATGAATGGGGCTGATCCCCTTGTGTGTCTGTGCAATAAGTAGCTCTGCAGCACTTTGCAGGATTTCTGTTGTGTGTTTGTTATTGCAGCACCCTCCACTGGCTCATCTGCCTCCTTTGCCTCTTGCAAAGATTAATCCTCATGTATATTGTGTGAAAAGCATCCATTTATTCCCAATTTAGGGGGTGTCTCAGGCACCATGCAAATAGTAGTGTTATATTGAGGGTTAAATGTAATGAAACACATTTTGCTGAAAATAATAATGCTTCAAGACCCAAATTTGTTACCAAAGGCTGCATAGTATGAGATGCTTCAGAGATTTAGTAAAAGTAAGTAGTTCAGCCCAAAGGAAGAGAGAGGTGGGGGTGAATGGGGTGGTGTAGAATCACAGACTGATTTGGGTTGGAGGGTAACTCAAAGATCATCCCATTCCACCCCCCTGCCATGGGCAGGGACACCTTTCACTATCCCAGGTTGCTCAGAGCCCTGTCCACCCTGGCCTTGGGCACTTCCAGGGATCCAGGGACAGCTGCAGCTTCTCTGGACAAACCTGTGCCAGGGCCTGCCCACCCTCCCAGGGAAGGATTTATCCCTAATATCCAATCTAAACCTCCTTTGTGTCAGTGTGAGGCCATTCCCCCTTGTCCTGGCACTGCAGACCCTCCACAGTGGGATGGAGATGAAACCTGGGGGTCTCTCAGTCTGTGTCACTGTGCTCTTGTAGTCAAACTACTGCTCTGGGTTTGCCATGGAGAAGGGAAATCAAACCACCTTTGAGGGGCTAAGCTGTAGTTTGTTGTGATACTTTGAAAAGGGAAAGTCAGAGTTCCCCCGGTTTCAATGAGGGTCAGCCCTGGGTGTGGTGACCTTTCTGCTCTGACCACTCCTCAGCTGGAAGTTCAACTGCCTTGGTACAACCTCAGGGGTGTTCACGTGGTGGGCTGTAAAAACAGTGTTGCTCCAGCGAGTTTTCACACTTCAATTTGTTTTAAGAGCTAGAAAAAAAAAAAAATCAGCATTTCATGAATTCTTTTTCTCACAGACAGGTCTCTCTGAATGAAACAAGTGGTTCCACAATTTTATTTAAAGCTGCTTTTCCTGTTTCCCACACACTGCAGTCAGCAACCTTTGCCCAGGGCAGGGTGACCGTTGATTAATATGGAATACCCGAGTCCTGCCTGTAGCAAGAGGGATGCTCCAGCAAATAGGTTGTTTGTTCCACTTGCAGGCCAAGGAGAAAGGAATTTCTGGAATGATCTGGAGAAAAAATAACTGTTTCTTTTGGCAGTCTCGCTTGGACAGTCCTTGAGCTGTTGTCTGGTGGTTCTATTTACACCAAAAAAACCCAAGCAAACAGGCTGCCCTGGGCTATCAGGATGGCTGAAGTTTCCAACATATTTTCCCTGCGTATCAAAAGGCTGGATCTTTGCCATGCAATCGTTTTATGGAACCAGGAGTGGAAAGCACTCCAGTTGTGGTTGGTCTGTTTTCTGAGCTCTCCAACCCTTGCTTTTCCAGGAATGGTCAATGCAGCCTCCCATCAAAGGAAATACCTCTAAATTTGTCCTTTCTTGATTTAATTCTTTATAAACAACTGCCCTTTCTGAGCTGCTTTTATTGCTTTGCAGTGCTGTTGTGTCCATTTAATCCTTGCCCACTTTCACCTGTACAATTCCACAGTGAGGACAGGGCTCCATTTGATGAGGAATTTGGGGGAAAACATTCTAATTGTCCTTTGAGTGTGCCGACAGACACTCAGTGGTAGCATATATGGGGATATTGTAGTTCCAGGAATCCTCTGCAAGCTTTATTTATCAGGGAAATAGCAGAAGAGTTGCTCATGTTGCCCATAAACAGGTTCCCGTGCTTCAGATGTTTGTACGTTCTGTTTACGCCGCGTTTAAAACAAAAATGAAAGTCTGAGATGTAAATCTGCTGCTGAGTCTCCCTTGCCACGTTCAGAGCTGGGCAGCTGGATGAGAGAGCACGGGGCAGTGCCTTGGACCTGTGCCTGGCTCTTCCCAGCTCTGCTTCCAGCCGGGAATGACCGTAGCCGAGCCGTGTTCCCTGTGCCACCGCTTCCACATGTGTGCAAAGTCAGCCTGTCGTGGTCCTGGTGCTTTTTTGTTCCTCCTTTTCCAAGTGTTTTGACCCCTGCTGCTGAGAGGAGCCAGACACTGCTCTCCGTGATTTCCCCAGGTGCACGGGATGAAAACAGGCTGCCTGGGAGGAACAGGCTCCTGGTTCGGGCAGCGTGGTGCTGCTGGGGGGGGGCACGGCTCTCTGAAGTGTTTACATCCTGGCCTTCTGAAGTCATATCTGTAGGCCATCACTTTGGGTTGAAAATTGATTTTATTAGGTGAAAATGAAAATGAACTGAAGAAATGGACTGCGAGCCACATTGCTGGGCTGGCGAGCGGCGTTACCCAGCCCGATGTGCCCGGCTGTAATGAATACACAGAGACCACCTACTTGGAGCACTCCTCTCATTCTGCAGGTTCTTTAAAGTCTAATAATATTGGCGATGCAGGATGAAAGCAATTGTGAAAAGTGAAAAAGTCCTTGTTTGCCTATCCTGTCATCTGGGCTCTGTTTCACTGAAGCTGAAAATGAAGGTAACTTGCCTTAATGCTGTAGGACAGCTTTTAGTCTAATTGAACCCTACATCGGCCAGAACTCGGTATTGAGCCTTCAGTCTGGGTTAATCCCTTTTATTGGCTTGGGTGCAGGTTATCATCCCTTCTTATCAAACAAGGACCCCTTTCTTCTCGCTCGGGATCAGAATTAAAAGCTAGTTTAGAAAGAAATGACAAATTCAAAGCTTTAAGCCTCCCCCCTTCCCCAAACCCACCCTGTGGGTCCAGGAGCTGTTCTGGGGCACACACACTTCAGCTGGGAGGCTCGGGTGCATTGCATTGTTCTGGCTGGGAAGCTCCCTCCCCTTTCAGCTGTGGGTTTGGGAGAAGCAGCAGCTTCAAAGTGTGTGGACTTGGTTCAATTGTTTGGCCCAGCACTGGCTGAGCAAGTGTCAGATTCAATTTATGGGCAGTGGACTGGTGCTTGGGATTTGAACACCTGCTCCAGCCCCCTCCTCTGGCACAGCTCTGGGAGCAGAGGTGTGTTAGTCACCGAGAGCCACAGTGTAATGTGGGTCAGTAACATCTTTTAGGCAAAATAAAGAGGGCTTTGGGGAAAGACATGATGAAGTTACTTTGTTTGAGGCAGCTAGACAAACTCCCTGGTCAGAATTGTCCTTTCTGACCTTAAACTCCAGGTGTAAACTAACAGGACTGAAAATCCCCCTCCCTTATCAGCAAACTGTTTTATCATGATTAGGGGTCAAATCACCAAAAAGCAAATAAAAGCTTATACTCTGCATATTTTAAATACAGGCAAAGATTTTTAAATGAAATTATATGAGATCTCTGACAAAAATTACCCCATGTGTCCTCCAAATTTATCCTGTACTGGTTTTTGAGACTCAATTATTCTGGTGGGGTATTATTTAAAAGTAGTATAAAACCACCAAAAAATAAATCTCACTTTTTTTTTTCTCCATGCTGAGTGCCCTGGTCATGTGAAAGAGCTTCTCCAATGCGAGCAATATCTTAACAGGTTGTGTGACAGTGAGAAGTCAAGCTTATTAAAGGTCAGGACAGTTTGGTAGGAGGTGGAATAAAGTAAGATCTTAAACTCTTTCCCCTATATTTTTCTTTGGTAAAAGTGTAGCGTGGCTGGGATAATTTTTTCGTGCAAACCAGCCCAATGCCTGCTGCCCTGGGCATCCAAAATATGTTTTTATTGTTATGGAAGGGCCTTAATGAGGAAGAAAAAACCCCTCCTATTTAATAAAGTGCATCAAGTGCCCTTGGGAAAAATTAGCACACAATGACTTCTTGTGCCGCCAATTGGAACAGCAGATCGGAGCAGTGATAGGCTTTACAGGAAATATTAAAAAAGCACAGATGGCTCAAGTTTACATGTTTACAGTGGAGCTGGAGCAGCAGCTAAACCCTTCCCGTGTAGGATAATTTACTAGAAGGTCATAGACCCAGTGGTTAGGGGAGAACCTGAAGACTCTTGTAAACACGCTGTTAGGGTTTGCAGAGGTTTAATCCCGGCGCTTTCCGTTCCATTCTGCAGCATTAGAAGCAACTGGCTGCAGCCTAAGTGAAAAGAGATACTTGAGGCATGGAAAAACGTGACATTCCTCGGGTGAGCAGGGCGCTGGGAGGGGGTTATGCAATTGCTACTGTTAATGTGTAATTAGAGGCTCTTTGGCACTAATCTGTGACTCGGCTCACAATGTGATCAGGAAAAAAGCACCGAAAAATATAAGTACAAACGAGCTGCATCAGCATTCACAGGAGTATCTGCTGTGCCTCCCCAGTGTCCTGGTTCACCACCCTGCAGGGAAGAGACACCCAGGGCATCTGGGCTTATGGCCTTGCTCTGCCATGAGCTTCCCAGAAGGCCTTGGTCGAGCCACTTAGGATGGTTTCTTATTTAAGTAACTAATGAAATGTTAATAATTTAAAAAAATGATTTCCTTTTTTTTTTAGTTTGTTACATTCTGTAAATATGTGAGCACAGCAGACAGTGGGGCGCTCTGCAGGGATGCTTCTGTCTGCCTGGGCAGGCTTTTCATCCTCTGCCTGACTGTGGCAAATGTCACTTCTTTTCCTCTTCCTCTTCTTTGGCCAAGCTGTCAGCTCTTCAGGGCACAAACTGCAACATTCCAACTGAGGCAGAAAGTGAATTTCAGGAGGGCTGTTCCAGGCTGCAGTGTGAGGGGATAAAGGGGCTCACCAGAGGAAAAGGACTGCCTGCCTTTAGTGGCAGGTGTCCTTTGGTTTTGTGGCTTGTCCCCTGTGGAATCCGGCTGCCTTGCTCAGTCAGCTCAGGGACATTTTAATGTGGAACCATGTTCTGCCTCCCCTGCACTTGGAGCTATTTTGTGTCCTTAAAACGATCCCTAACCCCCAGAAGGAGGGCAAGCAACTAAGCTGGCCCAGGAGCTTAGTACACCTGGAGCAAGGAAAAGCCCTAAACAAAAGTGTAACAAAATCTGGCTCATGTGTTTCCCTGCATGACTTGGGAGAACAGTTCAGGATTGTTATCCCCTTCCACTGATGGGCTGACTGAAGCACCTGGAGGTGAAGTGATTTGCCAGAAAAGTGATGAAGTTTGGACTCAGAGATGGGTGTCCTGATTTCCCAGCCCGGGGTTCTGTCCTTTGGAGCAGAACTGCTGGGCTGTGCTTTGTGTAGCCTTTGCATTTCCCTGGATATGGTGGCTTTCCCCGTGTGGCCAAGTGTCAGCGACTCAAACAAGGCATCATTCCAATTGCTGCCAGCCCAGGAGCAGCTTTTTTTTTTTTTTTTTTGCTGTTCTTTTTTTCCTTCCACGTGTACATGCAAATGTGAATGGCGTTGTTTCCCCTTAACGAGCTCCTGTAATATCATTGGAATCGCTTGATAATTAAGTCATGTTCAATTAAAACTGGCGGCTGCCGCCGCGTCATCACAATCAGCAGCACAATAGGCACATTATTAAGGGGATATTTACTTTGCAGACATTTATCTTCCTCATCAGAAAGTTGACTTCACCTGGGAATGTTGAAGTAGGTGAGTTGAAGCTGGAGCTCTCAGCTAATCTGGTGCTGATCTAGATGGCAATATCTCCATGTGAGTTTTACCAAATGAAACCTGCGTGACTCACCCCAGAAAAATCTCCACCAATAACATGAGCTCATTAAACACAAATCAATCACCACAGCAACTAAACCCACAACATGGCAAGGAGTACTTCAAAAGGAGCAAATTTGGGTGAAAGTGCCCACCACAGCCAGCTTTCTAAGCTGAGCTCTGTGCTGGTGATGGTTAGGAAGCAGAGAAGGTGCTGAGGACACAGCCCATTGCAAGTGTGGTGATTTTCTGAAAAATCCACGTTTTGTTCACTACACAACCTATTCCAGCCCCTTGCAGCAGAACTTGTTTCAGGAGCCACAAGCCTGGGAGCAACCCTTGATATTTAACATCTGGTGGCATTTTACACCTCTCTGCTTCTCCACTGGAGATGGTGCCTGCCTGGAATTCTCTGCCAGGGTCTGAGGTCCACACACAGGAGAGAGGAGTGGGGTGCAACACATTACCCTCACCCAGGTGGGAAGGAAGGAGTCCAATTCCAGGAGCCCCAAGTTAAGGTCAAGAGCCAAATGCCCTCTGGTTATTGCAGCAAGGGCAGGAAGCTGTGATGATGCTGAGCACAAAAGGGAGACCTTCGGGTTGAGCCCAGCGCTGCTTTGGCCTCACACAGCCTTTCTGTGCCTGCCCTCAGCTTGCTCTGGGAATTGTGCCAACCCAAATTCCCTGCTCGCTGTGGGAGTAGCTTTTTCAACCTCTCAGCCTCATCTCGGGCTGTAGTATGCCACCATGCCAGGTAATGACCTCTGGTGAATCCCAGGTTCTGGAGATGTTTCAAGGTGAGTGTCTTGCAGTTGAATAAGGCTTTCTCTCTGGATGCTCCCTCTCTCAGTGGGAATGATGGGGCAGGTGCTAGAGAATTCCCTGAGCCAAAGCCAAAGAGTTGCTTGGTCAGCAGCATCAGCCCTGGTGATTTTCATAGAATCACAGGGTGGTTTGGGTTGGAAGGGACCTCAAAGATCATCTCATTGCACTCCCTGCCATAGGCAGGGGCACCTTCCATTATTCTTGGGTTTCCAAGCCCTATGCAGCCTGGCCCTGAACATTTCCAGGGACGGGGCAGCCACAGCTTCTCTGGGCAACCTGTGTCAGGGCCTGCCCAGACTCACAGTAATGAATTTCTTCCTAATATCTCATCTAAACCACCTCTCACTTTGTCCACTATGTGCTTGTCACAATTGGTTGAAAATTGTGTTTTAGTTGATGTGCATGGGATTTATTTAGTTTCCCTTTGTGGGTGCATGTGAGAGGAGAAGCATCTCGATGATCTGCTGTGATTCTCCTGCTCACTTCCCTGGGGAGGAAAGTTTAGCACCCAGTTCCTCCTGTGGTGAGACAGTTCACCTCACCAAGGTCTCCTTGGGTGTCCGAGCCCCATGTCCCAGCTGGTTCCCAGTGGCTGATGTTCCCAGCCTGCCTGAGGTTGGAGAGCTTCCACCCTGCTGGGTGCAATGCTAATGACTGCAAGAGAAGGAATGCAGAGAGAGGATTTCTGTTGGAAAGCTCACAGGGAGTGACAGATCTTTAGCCTCGATGGGATCCAGACCGGATCGAGCTGAGGCTGCTGCTGAGCAGCTGTGAATCAATATGTGGGACAATCCCCAGTTTCCCAGAGCCACAGTTCAGTGCCACGCACACACATCCATGTGGTAACACACAGACATGCTTGTGTGAGCCCATAACCCCCTTTTCCTGGGAGTTTATGGAGACAGCCTGAACATAATATAAAATATAATGTTGGTTAGAGGGAGGTAAAGCAAACTGTCCAGGGGAAGAGTGGATTCTCGATGTGAAATGGTTTCTTCTTCAGGAATGAATTAATCTTTTTGGAAAATATACTCAAGCCAAACACAAGTTAGTGGAAGACCTGTAGAAAACCTGACTTGTGTTGAACAAGAGATCAGCATTAAATGTTCTAAATCGTCCCTTCTGGTCCTTAGTCTGGCCTAGGAATCTTACTGTGTATTTACACAAATCCTGGCACAATGAGTTCTTGAGCTCAGCTGTGACTTTGTGGTATAATAATTAAAACAGAAATACACTGTAATAAATTCAAAAAGTGAATTTTTGTCTCCATATATAAGAATGAAGGAAAAGTTCTTGGTGTTAGCTGTAGGTATGAATGCAAAATGAGGTCGTTGGCCTGCTTTAAACTGGTGGTGAACAAGCCATTTCAGAAATAAAAGACACTTCAATTTAATTTTGGAAGTGAAAGAAGGCAAATCCATCTGAGGTCACAAACTGCAGTTAAAAAAACCCTTCCTATGTTCAAATTAGACTCCAAATGAATGTCCTGATGTTGTCCCCATGTAGGCAAGTCTGTGCTCCTGATACTCCTGTTGTGCCTCTCAGAGTCTCCACATGGGAGCCATTTCCTCCTCTCTCTCTGGTGACGAGAACTCTGTCCTTTATCTCCAGATGACTCTTATGTTAAATGCAGAATACATCAAATTGGATGCCTTTTAGTTTGGATGAAATTTATTACTTGAGGGCTTAACATTTCATCTTGGCTTATGATTAGGAGGATGAATGCTGATAGAATGTTGTCTTCATTCTCCAGGAATGCCGAAGAGGTAAATCCAGTGCCTTGCTGAGCACAGTTTAGACCACACGAGTTGCTGCTGCTACCATGTATTTATATCTTTTAGAGAGAGAAATCTGCTCCTGGAAGCACAATTGTTAAACTGGGGACAGAAGCATGGCAGGGGGACAGTGACAGAGGGTGGGCACAAGGACTAAGCAGGCCTGGCACAGCATGGTCTGCACCTTTGGAATCTGTCGTGGATGTTGCTCCAGGGTATTGGTGTATGCAGGCATAGCTTGGATGATTTAGGGCTTTTATATTTGTGTTTCAAGTTTGAGTTCTCTTGCTGTCATAAACTTCCTGCGTGATGTAGGAAATGTTAATCCTGCCCAAATCCTGCTAAAATTCAGGAGAAATTGGCTGTCAGATCTGTGGATACTGTTACCTGGTTTGACTGGAGGAGATGATCTCTCACCATGTGTGTGTGCAATGCATGAAAGATGAGAGTGTGAAAAGAGGGACTCTCAGCTGACCTGCCTCTTACAGCTCTTCGTGCCTGTGGCTTTCACTGTCTAAGGAAAGAGTGTCTGACTAAAAATCCATGGGAATGAATGCATCACGTCCAGAAAGGAGAGGAGTTTTGGTTTTGTTTTATTTTTGTTGCTGAGGCAAACTCCATCCTCGCTTCAGAGGAATCCCATTGGGAACAGAATTGTTTCAGTGATTACAAACAGGTGACACTGGTGGGCTGTGATACCTGGGAATTGCCCAGTGCTCTCTAAAGGAGGTCAGGGCCTTCAGCCTTCAGCAGATTCTGTTACTCGTGTTTCACGCAAAGATGTTGAAACATCACCTTGAACACTCAAGGATCAGCAAATGTCACCTGTTGTTCTGGCCCCTAGGTTGTACTACATTCTACTGCCTCACTAGATTGTATTTCAGTACTTTCTTTAGAAGAATCACATTAACTTGCCTCAAGAGACAGGAAAAATCGAGAATAAAAACCCACTCAGAGTGTTTGATGCAAAGGTACCATCTGTGGCTCACGAAGTTCACAGATCACGAATGCACAGCTGGAGGAGCATCCTGGATCAACACCACTGTGTGTGCCCTGGATATTTACTGGCCAGGTACCTGCCAGTGGCCACAGACAGAGCTGGGGCTTACAGGGACCTGTAAATATCCTTACTTTTATCATCTCCCTTTGCAGTCCCCCCTGAGGTCCCAGGTGCTGCACAAGTCTGTGTAACAACAGCCTTGGAGCCAAAGGGTGGGGTTTTCATCTTCATTTGAAGGCTGGAGAGCAGAAGTGCTTGCACCACTAAATCCCTAAGACACTCATAATTCTCTCTTTCCCAGTACACAAGGCGGGAAAGTACAGTGGGAAAGGAAAAGAGAGGAAAACAGGAGTGAAGGGATTTACCTGGTGTCCCAAAGCAGCTCTTGGCACAGCCAGGCATGGAATTCAGGGTTTTTTTTTAGCCTTTCTCCTGTGCAGTGGACAATTCCTCCAATCCCCCACTGTCCTTTCATGGAAATGCTGTTGTAAAACCAAGTTATTTAAAAGCTTTGATTCAAAAGCTTCCTCTCTCCAAGCAGCAGCTGCTGACTCAGAAGAGTAAGCTGTCATTTCCATCCCTAAATCCTGCGTGTTCTGGCAGTTCCAATATGAAAGACAATAGCTTGGGACATGTAGGTACAGTGATTTCCATTCCTGACCATTTTTCCTCACTTTGGTGATCAGAGATGTTCTCTTTAACCCTGGCTCAGCCCCTGAACAGTCCTTGCTCTTTGGAACAGCGTTCAGTGTGTGCTGAAGCAGCTTTGAAGGCACGATTGAGTTAAATCACCTATAAATCCTGCTTGACACAGTATCTGTTTCAAGGTAGGGGAATATACACTTAACAGCATCGTTCTGAATCATTAACTGGTGCTGGGAGAGAGGAAGCATTTCAATCAAAGCTTACAAGCATTTTGTCTGACTTGAACTTTTTGACAAGACCCCAAGGGGCCAGCTTTTGTCTTGTTGGTGTCAGAGACATCACACAGGACTCAGAAGTCAGGATGAAAAATTCACTTATGAGAAAGATTTCTCAGAAATCCTAGATGCAGTGGGGCAGATGGAACTGGAGACATTCACTCCAGGTAAGCAGTGGCTGGATGTTTAGCTCCAGGGAGGAAGAGCTTAGTCCATATATGTTGCCCATACAGAGTCAAATAGACAGAGTGTAGTTTTATCAGTAATTTCTAAGTTACCAGCTCTCAGTCGTTGTGTCCTGATGTTAAGTGTATTCCTCAGAAGCCTGCTCCTTGTATTTTTGCTGTTCGTCCATAAATAGTTTAATGCTGTCAGATAATCTGCTTTGACCTTCTAAATAGCAATAGGAAATCATTCTCCCCAGGTGATTCTGCCATACAACCAGCCATTCTTCTTGAAAATGGAGTGTACTTTTAAAAGAACTATAATTTGTAAAGGTCTAATCAGAGAGTTTGCCAACAAACCATGGTTTCTAGGTGTAGGATTTTCGGGTCAGGACCTCTGTTTTGGTATCTTGTACCGTGCTGAGCCCTCTGCTGGTGCTGAGCACAAACACCCCACAGCGCAGAGGCTGCCCGAGTGAGCCAAACTCCTCCCTGGTGTAATGGCCTTGAGGCCATTCGGCATGAGCAGGAAGGGATTGTCCCTCTTGGAGAGGGGGGAATAACCAGCCCTCTCTTGTGCCTGGAAGCACCTGGGTGTGCTCCTTCTGCATCACTCAAACAATAGCTGTGATGAGGGAGGGGGACAGACCCATTGTTTCCCTTCTTCTCTCAATCTTCCTGGTTCACTATATTTAAAAAGAAATCTTTGAAGAACTTTGCAGTTATCACACAGCTGTCCTGGAGCTGGGCTGAGGCTCCTTGCTAGCCCTGAGTATTCAACCTCCTGTCCTTGCTTTGCTGTCAGAGTGAGAACAACCAAAACAGATTTACTGCCCTTCTTTTTGGTAAGAGATAGCTGGGAAATCCTTATCTGGTGCTATCTGAGGACAGTTCCCTATGTCTTTCTTATGGTGCAGGACAAATTTAAACATGACTGTTAGAGATCAGTATGTACCACTATCAGTGTGTGAGCATACAACAAAGTCTGAACATGCTGCTGCTCATAGACTTGTTTGCAGTGGAGAAAACTGAAAAGAAGGAAGTTGGAAGCAGGGAAACAATAGGCTGGGGAATGCTGATGACTGAGAAGAGATGATAAAAACTTACATCAATGTTTCTTGCATGCAACTTTATGTTGAGTTTGCAGATTTGGAAGTTTCACTGGTTGTAATATTGCGCCATTCCGTCAAATGAGGGCAGAAGATTTATCTTAAAAGACCTGTCTGGTATGGTTGGCTCCAGGAAACCAGAGACACTAGTCCATGTGTACAGGGGTCCTGTCCCTGCCTGGGCCCTGCAGTGCTTAGAGCTCCCCTGGTTCTTTATGAACAGCTGTCAGTAAAACCTCCCTCTCCTCAGTGCCACATTCGAATGTGGTTACTCAGAATGTGGACTGTGTGCCGGGCAGGCTGTTGCTGTGAGACACCTCTGTGCACCTGTCCACTTAGAAGGCTGATCTTATATCGGTCTTTGCTTCAGGAAGTGGCTGTTACTAATAATTTATTGAGTGCTGACAGCCTGTTCTTCCCTGTCCAAAATACCTCCTCCCTGCAAAGGCTGCATACCGAGTAAGGCAGACAGTACCCTATAAATCATCATCAAATACAGCCATGCTGCGCTGATCCAATATGTGATTCATTTAAGGGTGGAGGGGAGGAGGAGAGATGGGAAAAGATGGGATAAAAGCACTTTTCCTGAAGAATACTAAGTGTAGATCACAGATTATTTTCAATTAGATTTGCTGGCGTGAGGTTTATGCATGCAGGCAGGAACTGGTCGTCATGTGAACTGTCTGCTTTATTCACAGGAGCAATGCTTAGATGTCCTTCTCAGGAGCTACTTAAAAAGCAGGTCTGTTTATCTGTAAAGGGAAGAATTATACATGTTGCTCTGCTTTTCAGCCCTAAGGTTATGTCTATTCTCACCAAGTTCTTGCTAAGCATTTGTTCCTGAATCAAAAGGCACTTTCAATTGATGAAAGCAATTAAATGATTTGACAGTGGCTGTCTGTGTTAGGGCTGTCTTTAAGGATTTTGGTGTCTCAGAAATTCTACACTGAAGGTTTCTGATGTGCGTCAAAGAACTTGATTTAAACTCCGGTTCTGGGACAGGGTGTGTGTGTGTGTAATGACACAGGAAAGGAAGTCTGTCTTTCAGTTCTCTGTCTGAAGAGGTGTTCAGAAGACTCTGCAGCTTTTGTCAGACTTGCTTTCTTGTGTGAATGACTTAAAAGTTCAAAGAAAGGTTCCACAGACCTACCTGTGAGTGCCTGGCCTCCCTCAGGAGTGTCAGCAGTCAGCCTCTGGAGATGCTGACTGAGTGATCCTGCCGGGGAGTGCAGGAGGAGTCAGTGGGACCACTGGGAAAGGGACTGCATAGTAGAGGAGATGCAAGGCTCCAAGTCTGACCCCAAGGTGTGGCCCGGGAATATTTTAACCCCAAAGTGTCCAGCCCTGGAGAGATGTGGAAACAAGGTACAACATTGCCAAAGCCCAGGGGCTGTCCTGCCAGGGCAAACTCTGTTTTCCCATAAGGAAGGAGTCCTTTGCCCACTGTGCTGGCATTTACTGTCACTGAAGTGTTTTAGGAGTATAGTCATGATTTAGGAGTCTATAGGTTCAACTGACATATGATAGTTGAAGATAGTTTCCTTGCTCCTCTGATGGATATCGGTGTCCTGAGACAGCAGGGTCTGACCTGCTTGGGAATTGCCACCATTTCCAGCCTGGCATGGTCGAGTCTACCTGTAGTCTGCTTTCTTGGCTTAGTTTTATGTGGCAGTCTGACTGTTAAGGGCCATGCTACATTTGCTGCTCTGCCAGCCTCTGTCTGAGCCCCACACACATCCCCTTGCTGGCCTGTGGGACATCAGTGATTATCACATAACTGTGTCTCCATGGGGGTTGTTGGCATGCCAGTGATCCAGGCTGATGGGAATGGCAGCTCTTCTGGATCCCACTGGGGCTCTGTGTGAGGCCCTCGGCCCCCCCTCCCTTCTGTACAACCACCAGGGAGTGGATTCCTGCCTCTCCAAGGCTATGGCTGAGTCCAGCAGTTCCCTCTGCTCTTTGGCCATGCTGGTGCTGTGCAGGTGTCTGTTCACCATGCCTGGAGGGACATGGGGGGCTTGTCCACAGGCTCTGCAGGGGCCTTCTGTACAGGTGCCAAGAGGGCATCCCCATCCATGCTTCAGTTTGGGTTGTGCTTGAGCTTTCAAAGTGAATTTTTCTACTGCCACACACCAGTTCACACCACGGAGTGGTCCTGGACTGCTTTTGGATAAGGGATAACATCTGCACATAACACTCTAAACGCTGACAGGCATTCCATTCATGGGGTAGTGTAGAGGTAGAGTAGTTCTCAACACTGTCTATATTTTAGATCCTCTTGTGTCACTCCACAGTATCTGCTGATGTCAAGGTAGGCTTAGGCTGGTCTTTAGGATGGCTCTCGGGCTGCTGTACTCTCTAAAGCCTAAGGTTTTTTTCAAAAGAAAGTCTGTTTTCAGATGTACCCCAAAGCAATGTTGCCTCTCATAAACCACAAGAAATCACAGAATTAGAAAGCAAGAAGGAAAAAAGCAAGAACCACCTCCAAATTCTGCTTGCTAACTCAGGATACAGACCTGAATGACTCAGAATGACTGGATTCACCTCTTCCCCCTCTTGCACCACATGTGGTATTTCACACCAGCACACACATGGTGGTTCTCAGGTTACTAAAGCACAGTGGTAGAACCTGACCCTGGGCTTGCAGGGATAGGAACAGGTACATCCCTGCAGGGTGAGGGAGATCTCAAACAGGTACATCCCTGCAGGGTGAAGGGGATCTCAGACAGGTACATCCCTGCAGGGTGAGGGGGATCTCAGACAGGTACATCCCCACAGGGTGATGGGGATCTCAAACAGGTACATCCCTGCAGGGTGAGGGGGATCTCAAACAGGTACATCCCTACAGGGTGAAGGGGATCTCATACAGGTACATCCCCACAGGGTGAGGGGGATCTCAGTTGCTGTCAGGGAGGTTTTCCCTTGGGGGGACACATCAAACTGCTGCCTTGAGGCCAGGTCTCTGCACCATGTTGGGCTGGCAGGTTCATCTCAGGAGGGCAGCAAGGCTTTAGGAGGGCACCTGTGCCCTGAGCCTGCTGCCCTTGCTCTGAACAAGGGTCATTTTGGCCAGTCTTACACGAATAGGGGGATGCCCAGCTCGCACACCTCAGGTCTGTGTCAGAGCCATCTCTGGGGTGCAGGCAGCTCAGATTAGTCTGTGTTTACACAGGGATGTTAGCAGACTTCAGTGCAGCACTATGGGGAGCCTGTGCAAAACAAACTGTCCACCTTTGGGACTGTGGGTGGACAGGAATCTCCAGCATGAATCTTCCAGCAAGGGAGAGGGCACCTTTAAATTCAAGGCACCAAGAACAACTCTGAAACGGGTAATTTTCATCTATGAATCACTGGCACATGTCAGCTTGGGGTGCTCTCCCATCTCCAGAAGCCTCCTGGTAGTGAATTCTAGCAACCCTCTGAGTATTGCAGCAAACCAGGGAAAGGTCAGGCACTGCTCGTGTTCTTAACCTACACATGCAACGTGTAGCAACAGATCCCAGCTGTAAGGGGGAGTCTTTTGAATTCCCAGTGCTCAATATGCTTGTCAATACACATTTATTCTCACTTGACTGGGCTTATGATCTAATTAGGATTTATTAGAAAGTAAACGATCTTCACAGAAAATGCAATTTGAACTGATGAGGGTTTTGTATGAACGCACATATGTTTGTGTAAGATTCTTACCAAAGTTCTTGCCTCCTTCTCTAGAAGTCAATATTACTATCTTTTCTAGTGAATCAGAGAAAGGAATGGATTATTTTTTCTTAATAAAACATATTTTCAGTCAAAATGATCTGAGTATCGCTGGTTATGAGCATCAAGGTAATGGCTGTTAGAAACCCAGGCTCTCTGTCAGCAGCCAGAGCCTCAGGTGCTTTGTGGGCCATTTCTTAGCCTTTTGAAGAACTGTTGCTGATGGACCAGCCCCTCTGTAGCCCCAAGAGCACGAGGCAGGCTGTGTTTGGGAGTGCTGCTGATATTAGTGCTACTTAAATGACTTAAAAACCCACGAGGTATCCCTGGACACCTCTGTGCAGTGTGAACAGGAGGTGGGACAGGTTTGGAAACATGCCATGCTCTTACCCCTCTGCGTAACCATTCCTTACTCATGATGTGGCTTTGCCTTTCAGCCCCTGCTGAAACAGAGAGCACACGAGCCACTGGCAGTTCAAGTCAGACTATTCCCACTGCTTACCTGTCCTTCCCATGTTCTCTTTGCATGTGGGAGCAGCAGGGAAGATGGTTTGGATGAAAGAAGGGGTGGCTCAGTGAGAAAGGCTGTTCTACACAGGAGAAATGCTTCTCCTAGACACAGAGGGGGCAGGAGCTCGCTCGCTGTGTCCTTGCTAATGGATTAAACAGTGTGCAGGAATGTTCCTGGGCCAGGAGCGTGACTGCCCGTCCCAGAACTGTTAGAACAGTCCCTAGTGAGGTTTTGGCGTGTGCCAGCCAGAGCTGCCCCGGGTAGTTCTTGGTTTGGCAGCAGGGATGTTCCTGGGACCGGCCCCAGTGGGCTGTTTGCATGCAGCCTCCCTGCTTGGAAGGTTAAGGGTGTGTTTACTGGCGGGGACTCCGGCTGTTCTGTGCCAGCTGGCCTCCATGCCCAGGAATGTTCCCAGGCACACTTCATTTGCTTGTATAGATACAACCTAATGTTAACAGTTATCAGCTGTCCCTGAGTCTCACAGCACAGGGCTTTGCACACAGAGTGTTTGCAGCAGCGCCTTCTGAGCATGGGGTGTTAAGGCTTGTGTTATGCGCATTTGAAACCAGGTCAGGTTGTCTTCCCTGAGAACCCTGACACTGACAGCAGCTTTGTCCCAGGAATGTTCCTGCTCCAAGGGTTCCAAGCAATGCTGCTGTTGGGACTACAGCAGTGAACCCCCCCTTTTACGGTAATGCCTTCCAGTTCATCAGCAGGTCAGGTTGCCCTGCAGCATTTCCTTATTTACTTCTCATTAAGTTTACTTTGGATTTGTTGCTTTTGAAAGGGGGAATCCCAACCCGAGTTAACTGAGTGGAAAATTCTCACTGATTCTATAGGGAATTTCCTATCATAGAATCAGAATAGTTTGGGATGGAAGGGATCTTACCAACCATCTCATTCCAAGCCCCTGCCATGGGCAGGGACACCTTCCACTATCCCAGGTTGCTCAGAGCCCCATCCAACCTGGCCTTGGACACTTCC
>JAWWEE010000105.1:1937674-1973481 GCA_035221455.1 Xenops minutus | reverse complement strand
ATCCATGAGGGCTGTGAGGAGAGGATTGGGATCCATGAGGGCTGTGAGGGGAGAATTGGGATCCATGAGGGCTGTGAGGAGAGGATTGGGATCCATGAGGGCTGTGAGGGGAGAATTGGGATCCATGAGGGACATGAGGGGAGGATTGGGATCCGTGAGGGCTGTGAGAGGAGGATTGGGATCCATGAGGGCTGTGAGGAGAGAAGGGGATCCATGAGGGCTGTGAGGGGAGGATTGGGATCCATGAGGGCTGTGAGGGGAGGAGGGGGATCCATGAGGGACGTGAGGGGAGGATTGGGATCCATGAGGGCTGTGAGGGGAGGATTGGGATCCATGAGAGTTGTGGAGAGAGAAGGGGACTCTCTGAGGGCTGTGGGAGAAGGAGGGGGCTCCATGAGGGCTGTGAGGGGAGAAGGGGGCTCCATGAGGGCTATGAGAGGAGGCTGGGGCTGACCCTGCCAGGCAGGGCTGGTTCCAGAAGGTTCCAGAAGGTTCCAGCAGCCCCGCCATGGGGCTCACCTGTGTGTAGCGTATGCACAGAACTAACAGTATTTCAGGTACTTTTTATTAACGCCTTCAAATTTTTTCAGTTATTGAAATCTCCTGTTGCAAAAAGGTCATAATACTTTGTTTGTTCTATTTTTATTCACCATTTTTATCTTAACAGTCCTCAATAGGAAAGTACTTGCTAGTGAGTTCATTTTCCTGAAACCCATGTTCTTCAACCCAGAGTGTCTTGTGGGAATCTCAGTGCCATTGGAGCTCCTGTCTATAATTCCTGAAGGAGGGATGAGCTCAGCTGTCATTTATTTTCAGACTAGTTCCCAGTTTGCCCACATCAGGGATAACTTTCTCCTTTGGGCTCCTGTATTGTCCCAAAGGACGTTTCCCTCCTGCCCAGGCTCTCCATGTGGCGTGGAATGTAAAGTGGTGTCCAGGGCAGGCTGCTAATTACAGCTTTAATTTTATTGTGCTTAGGAGGAGACAGATAGCCAAGCTTTCCTTACTTGCGAGTATGGATCTGAAGAAAGGCACAACAGCAGATAAGGTGTGCTGACAGACGGGACGGCCCAGATGGCAAATTGCCCATCAGGTGAGGAAAACCTGTGACTGATGAGCCGTATGAAAGGATGATTGTTACTATAACAGTACATGCAGATAGACAAAACTGTAGACCTACATATACATTACACACACACACATATATGCATTTGTTTCTATGTGGTATTAACAGCATCAGTTCCAAAAAGGGTGTAGAAAAGAGGAGAAAAATTGTGGTTTATATTATTCCTGTGTATACATTTTCTTACCTAATACATGCTTCAATTCCTTTGGGGGCGTCTTAAAGAAGTAACTAATGTATAAGCAGTGCAACTTAAAAGAAACCAACTGGAATCTAAATAGTTTGTTACAATGCCTAAGTTTTGTGGTAAGTAAAAACTTAGTAACTCGTGATAAGTGAAAATTTGTGGCACAGAAAAGACCTAGTATTTTACCATAGAGGAGGTATTATTTTACAGTAAGAAAATAAAAAACCTGTAAATACTGCAAAAATAATTTTAATTTTCCAAATGGTAATTTGCTGTGGTTTTGTTAGTTGCAAATTGTTGCAGCTCCATGGCTTTGAAAGGGAAGCAGTTGAGACATAATCAGTTGAAGACCTGTCTGTGTTCTTGATGTTTTATTCAGAATTGTTGGATCACAGTACATTAGAAATTGCTGCAGTAGATGTACCATAAATATTCAGGTTCTGTGGTGCATTACTCCTTGAATAAGCCCATTAATTTCAGAGGCTTAAAAATATTCAAGAGGACAGATTCCCCTGGAAAGAGGAAAAGCTGATCAGTCTTGAATTATGGTTATGGGGTGTGTTACCACAGTCTGCTTTCCAGTGTGAACTGAATTGCTGTAGCATCAGCTCTGTTCCTTGCTCCATTTGCCAGCTGTGTTGGGTTTAATACAGCACCTTTTGGATTCTGTAGGACCCTTTCCACTGACTTCATTGGGCATTGGGTGTTCAGGGATCTTGAACAAGATCAAATGGCAGCTACTAATGTAGCCTGGCTTTCTTTCAACTTTAGTTTCTGCCTGTGATGTTTATACAATGTGTTTGGTACGTAATTTTCATTCATTTCATAAAACAGAGCATGACTCAGAGCCATGTTGTGCCACTTTGTATTTTTGTTTGTTTATTGTCACTTACCTTTGTATTCAAAGGAGCTACATCCAACAGTCATCTAGTTACTGACCCTTCCTATATGTGTTTATGTACACAAAAGCTACTGTTACATTTATGACTGGCTGAAAGGATTACAAAAGCTCAAATCCATGTTCACACTCTCTTAAAGTGCTCATTTTTCAAAAGTGAGGCAGCTGTTTGGTGTTGTTGGAAATAAAAAAATGCAAAACCTGGGAGAGTTTTGGTGCTGATTTCAGAAATGGAGCTGATTGAAATATTTTTGATTTTAAGATGCTGTTAGCCTTTTTTGATATAAATTTTGGGTAAAAGAAAAGAAAAAGAAAGTAACTGCAAAAAATATTTCAGTTAAGTGGTTTGCACATTTCTGCACTGTTTTAAGAGCTGAAGAGCAGGAACACAGTTCCTGGGGAGCCAACCAAGTGTCACAGACAGGTGAGTTTGGTATTGTTGGTGCTTTGTGTGTTTTCTGCACTACTGATTGAAGAAGGCAAGATGTCCACTGTCCAAAGTTTGGGAGCTCTCATCACACTAGGAGTTTTCTCCCATTGCTCTCCATCCCCACAAACAGTTTGTCCAGCTTGCTGTGTTTTTTCCTCTGGATATCTGAACACGGAGCAGGTGTTTCCCAGAAAGCCTGAGTGCTTACGGCTCTAATCGCTGTCTCTGGCAAATGGATCTTTTGTGCTGTCTGGAGGATTAATAGAGGGTTAGGTGCTTAAAAAAATAAACAGTGAGTGCAAACAGTGGGAAGGAGTAAAGCCGCATGTGGCTGATGAGCGAGATGATGTCATTTATTTAACAGAGGTGATACAGTAGTCAGCGATGCCATGAGAGGAGCGGCTCCTTTGAAGGAAATAGGGTAGTACCCCATGGAGAACTGGTGCCCCCCAGCTGCGAGGCAGTCACCGCTTGGCTGTTGTGGCCAGAGAAAAAAGATTGTTGGGATTGAAGCCTTGGAGCTCAGGTGCAGTGCAAGGGAATAGGGGCTCATTGTTAAGGCAAGGATCAGCGCTCCCTTTTGTTCCTTCCCCTGCCCCCCTCCTCCTTTGGCACTACAATAATAATATCTTGTCACTCCTAAGACTCGCTGGCATAGATCATGTTCACTGATGGATGTTCAGTCAATGGACGCACTAAAATGGTTTGTTTCTGTTGATGTATGTCTTTGTAGACTCCTCTAATGGGAATGTAAATAAATGAACCCTTCAGCAGTGATTCCTTTCACTGCAGTCCAGTGAAAGCCAGGAAAGTGGCTCTGCCAGGAGCCACTCCAAATGCCTTACTGTCTTACATTGCTACAGCTTTTGCCTTTTTTCTGGAGTTTCACGTATTCCATTTGCTTCTGAGCACACAAGCAACTGCTATATGTGGATGCAAGTAATTTTGTATAATGAGCATTCAGTAAAACAAGGCTGAGGAATTAGGATGGGCAGTCAAGGAAGGTAAGGACCTAATGTCCACTGATACTGTTAAAAGGATTTCTCATGATTTTCCTGGGAACTCTAGGGGTGATGACAAGCCATTGAGATTCATTTCTTTTAAGTTGTGTGTAAAATCTGGTTCATATGAGGTTTTTGGATCATAGAACTGGAACATTTTTTCTGTGGTCGGTTCTTACAAGTAGGTAAATACTACAGTGATACTTATCCTCAAGACACTGGAAAACAAAAACATCTTCAGAAAATACCCAGAATGAGTATCTTACATTGATAAACCAAAACCAGATCTTACAGAGAAGATAGACCATAATGTATTCATTCTCTTGAGATTTTTTTTTCACCATAGGTGTATGGGAAAGAGAGTTTTGAAAGGAGGGTTAACAGTTTTCACAGCTCTGTTCTCTAGTTTGAAGTGTTTGTACTTGCACAGTTTGTCTACACTGTTGGAAGTGCCATCTTCCATAATCCTGCATTTAAAGAATCATTTAATGACCACTGGTCAAATCCTGTTTCTTCAAGTCTCCACTTCCAGAGGCTTCTCCAGAGAAACTCATACACCAGCAGTAAAGAGCTTCTAGTGAAGATGGAAATGGAAGGTAACAGGCCTAGTGCTGTCAGTGTAATTTCAGCTGTCATTTAGAAAAATTGCAAGACTGGTTTCTCTCCATTTCTGCAATCAGACAGATCAGTCATGGGATAGGATATGCTTACACAGGGAGAGAATGTCACACGGCTACAGAAATGCTCCCCACGCACAGAGCACTGTCTGATCCGATCCCTGTAACCTCCTAACAAGTTGGTGTGTTGGGACAACATTCTGTCATATCATACATCTGGAGCAAAGACAATTAAAACCAGCCTTCTCCTGCTTCAGTCTCTGGTAGGCAGGAGACACAAATGCCAGATTGTGCCAGGAAATCCAACTATTGACAGAGATCATCCCTTCATAAAATGCTTTTGCTAATTCTTGTCTATTCTAGCTGGAGTTTTCAATGCAAATGTACTCACTGGGGGAGAAAATCCTCTTTTTAAAATATGCTATTTATTTTTCACCCTATGTGCTTGCTGACCCTGCTAATAAAGTGCTATCTGAAAGCTTCATTCTAGAATGGGGAACACTGGCCCTCCGCCCTTCTCTTTTACGTTTATTTTGCTGAAAATGTAAGAACTTTATTGAATGATTGGCTGTGAGGACACTGGAACACAGCATCCAGTATCTCTGTAGTGTTCCTTCATTATTTATGGTTGCAGCACCAGATGTGAGTAAGAAGAAGGAGGGGAGCAAAAGAGAACTTCGATTGACCGTGATGAATAGTTGAAAGTGAACAGAGGGGCTTTTAAAACTTTTAAAGAAAGCCTAATGCTCTGCTTCCCTAAGCAGCAGGCTACTGATGATGGAAAAGTCACAGACATACCTGCAGAGATTTGGGAAGCTCTTGTTTCAGTAGGTCTTTATGGCAGCTAAAAAGAAAAAAAAATCCTGTGCTCCTGCCAGCTAGTTGGAGTGTCCAGCTTGCTTTTCTTCTTGTCATTTTGCTCTGAAGACAACATGCAATGGCTTGGGCAGTGCTGAAATTCAAACTGTGTCGAACCTTAGTCAGCCCCACCAAGACCAGGCCCTACTTGTGTCTGGTACTTTTTCCATACAGTATTGGGGTGGATGTATTGTGAGTGATTTCATACAGAGGGAAGGATTTTCCCGGGAAAATAGTTATTTGTCATCCAGACTGTTACCAATGAGACTGAATTCAAATTTCATGTGGTCATAACTTTGCTTCCAACTAGGTGAGAAATACAGAGGACTTGAGCAGTGCCACCTCGAGGACTGCTGCTTCTTGGCTGCATTTCTGATTCTGATGGTGGCATAAAATGCCAGGCCTGGAAAGCCCTGAATCTTCTTTGTCTCATTAAAACTAAGTAATGACAATTTCTTTGACAGGCACGATCTGTGCTTCCCTAATGGCAACCTTGAAGTCCAACATTAGTATAAATAAGGAATGAAGCAATTTCTGTCCTCTTCCAGCATCATGCTGTTTTATAACAAGCTTTCTAAAATATTCTGCATTAATACTAAAAACCAGAAAAATGCCCTCACAGAACTTTAGCTCTTGAGTTAACACAGTTTTTGTGTGGATGAGCTAATTGCCAGAGCAGGCCACACCTCTTCACATGGGCATTTAGGAAATGGTAAAGAAAATAAGCGCAGTGGTGCTGAAATCAGAGTGATGGCTGATGGAGCCCCGATGGGGAGAACAGCCAAACAGCCTGAATGGAATGTCAGTAAGTATGGAAGTTAAAAATACACATCTCAAACCTTGAGGACACTCTGGGGACTAAGAAGCTATATTGATACTAGACTTCAAAAGTTCCAAATAAACAGCAGGATTTTCTCAATGCACAGAAGTACACACTTCTGATGTCAGAGTGATGTTATTTCTGCACTGCAAATCTCAAGGCAAATGCCTTAAAAGGCAGTCCAGCTAAGTTGTTCCTTATTTAATTTAGATTTATAATCGCTCTTCTTTTATTTTAACTTCTCTTAGAAACTTAGTTTTAGATTCATACTGTAAACACCAAATTACATATTTCTGGAGATAACATACCTGTAATGCTTTTTTTGGGGAGAGTGCGTGGCTTGTGTGTGAGCAGCATTTCAGAGCACTAACATTCATCTTGTGTCCATGCTAGATGATGTTGGACAAGTAAAGAAGGAATAGTAACATTGATTTGCTTTGTGAGATACTTTGAGATGAAAAATATGAGAGAAGAGGGAGGTATTAATCTAAAGCCATACTTTTCCTGAATGCTTCTCATACGAAGTGTTTGGAAGACCAACATGTCCCTATCCCAGTGCAAGTGGCTTCCCAGTTCTCAAGGGCCGGGTCAGCCATGGATTTGTCTCTTTATTATAGACAAATGAGTACTGTAGATGGCATTGCCTGGCTGGGAATTGCTGGAAATAGCTGCAATTCTGGTTTCCCCATCTGTGTTAACAATGGGATCTGCTTTTGTGGATGTATTTTAACTCACTTTGGTTTGTCTAAGACAACATGGAAAGATAGTAAGGTAGGGAGAAGGTATTTTATGTTTGTGTCCTTCTTGGTCTAATGGTAAAGCTAGATAGAAGCAAAGGCATGGCAAACACAGACCACGAAAGAAAGTCAAATGTAGTGACTTTTTAATAGTAGAGAGAGCGTGTGGAATAACATTCCATGATATAAAATCCTTGAATAAGAATTGTAGGCCAAAGCAATTGATGACTGTAGCCTATGTATAGATCAGACCAGTGAATTGTAACAGTACCCTGAGAGGTAAAACCCCCAAGCACTGATCTAGAGGAAACTGAAGAGTTTGTTGTTCTTAGGACAAAGTATATTTGTGATAAATTCCAATCTCCTAACAGCGGGCCAAATTGCATGTGTTTTTATGAGTTTGTGAGAGTGGCAGTTTTTGTTGCAGGAAGAACAACCACGCTCATGGCAGTCCAGTTTGTGCATAGTTTGGTTTGAATTAAAATATCAACGTGCATATCTTTATGTAAAATCTTAATTCTGAGAACATGGAACTCTTGTTCTCCACATGCAGGGAGCAGTATTCTCCTCACAAGGGTGGCTCTGGCCACGTCAGTTGTTTTGATCTGAAAGGGAACAGCCATGTCTGAGGGATGAGGAGAAGGCCACTTCAGTGCATTATATTTTAGAGAACACCATAGTCCTCAGAGCATGAGGAAGAATGCCCTTTATAGCCTGATGTGCATTTTTAACACAACCAAAGTCTTTGTATGAGGACAAAGCTTGGACAGAAATATTGCTGTGCTTTTCTGTAGCAGTCCCACCTTGCAATTCCCTTAGTTAATCTTCCCACCACTGTGCTTCAGTAGGATGTGAGGGTTCTGCAGTGCTCTGAGGGGAGCTGCTTTTAGAGCTGGATTTGAGCTGTATTATTGAGAACTCCTCGGAGGGCTGTGTGCTACAAAGTGGGACACTTGAAAGCCAGGTGCTGGGGAGAGGGAAAGTGCTGCATGAGCAAGAAGTGAGATTATAAATTAGAATTCAGCTCAGCACGTTTGGAGCCACATAAATAGCTTAGGGGTTTGTAAAAGAACACCCTCAAGGATTCAGAATTACAGCCAAAAAGGAGGGAAAACATAATGCTTTAGTACTGTGTGATTTATGCACCAAATAAGTTTGAATTAGTCACTAATGGGAAGTGGGTTTGGAAAGATTAATAACCCTTACCCAGCACTTATTGTATGATGATCAGCCATAAATCTTCTTTCAGCAAAGCAGGAAGTAGCCAAATCCTTTCTCTCTGGAGATGGGCAATACTCGTGCCATTTTTCAAGGGCAGCACACTCTGAATCTTGGTTTTTGTTTTTTTCCTTGGGGTGAGGGTAGGGATTGCTCATAACAACTTGGGCATTTTCAGTTGGCTCAGAAGATACGTACTGCAGATGGGCCTGACAAGGGATGGGATAACTGTGTGAAAGCATGAACTCCCATTTGCCCAGCTCATGCCATTAGCAGCACACGGTTCACTCCTTGGAATAGGCACATTTGCCCAGAGAGGGAGGAGAAAATGGTGAAAATGCTGTAGGTTGTAAACTCATAGTTGTTACTGTTTGTGTTCTGACTATTTTGGTCCTGAATGACTTTTAAGCTCTTTTTTCCTACTTGTTGTGGCTGTTTGAAGTGGAAAACTTTCCATTAAGGACTAAAAATCCTGTTCTAGTTGATGCTTTGCCCATTTGTATTTGTGCCAAAACCAGTATGACTTTTGATTTCTTCTGAGCATTCTGTCAGCTGGTGACCCACCACACCTTCTCTTGTGTGGCCTATATAAACCAAAGCTGACTGAAGCTTCAAAGGGTGACTTCCCTCCCTGTAGGACTCTACCTCACACTTATTTCCAATAAACTGCCAACCTCTCAATTTTCCACAAGCAACATATAATTGAGCAGTAACCACAGTGTAAGAAAATCTGTGTGGCAAATGAAAAAAACATCATTAGACTAGAGGCAGCTGGAGTGCAGTCATGAAGTATAAAAGGATCGGCTCCCATAGAATCTTTTTAATGGATATTTAGAGCTTAAGAGAAAAACTATTCAGCTGCTTGGTGGAGGTGAAATTCTTATCAACTCAGGAAAGAGGTAGAGCTGTTTGAGTAAACAAACTGCTGTTCATCCAAAAAGTAAGGATGATGAGTTCCCCATCCCTGTGAGAAGGTCTGGGTAGATCAGCCAAATGTGAACCTCCTGGGCTATTTCACTCTTGTCAGCCAAGTTTGCTCAGGTTGTTGAGGGAGATGTGTCCCAGAAGATGCACTGTCCGTAAGACATAGGGAGTCCTCTGCATGGCAATGTCATAAAAAAGTTATCTTTTGCTTGATGGTCTCTATTATTTTAAGTGAACGTTGGACATTGGTTTGTTACATTGACCTGCACTGACCCAGCTGATAATTACAGCAGCTTTTTGCTGCCAACTTGTTGCACAAGATGCAGTTGTTCTGCATAAGACATCCTGGTGTACTGAAGCACGAGACTGTGATGGACCTACACTCAGCACTTGTTCTACAAGTCCATCCTTAGAATTGTCCAAGGCTTCTTTCCCTGAGAGTGCGCCAAGGAGGTTGTCGTGGTTGCTGGGCAGACAGGTGTGTGAAGAAGTGATACCTGCTCTTTTCAGCTTAGCTGAGCAAGCCTGGAGAGCCAAAGTAATTCCTAAGGCAAGAGTCACAGGTGTGTGCCACCACAGCTGTTGCCCAAAGAAATGGTTCCATGTGGCTCTTTTCCAGTTTGGGAGCACTGCCTGTTTGCTTCCCAGAGGACCTTGAAACAAGCTAGAATATCCACATGAAAATCAAGAGAGAATTGTCTTGTTTAGTCTTACCTGTTCCAAGTCAACATGGAAGTACTTGCAAAGCTGCTCAGTGGATCTTTTCAAGAGTAGATTCCTGGCAGTACTTTTGGGAATAATGGTCATGGAACCAGAACCATAAAAGGCATTAAAATCCCAAGTACACTTACCCCTGTGCACATCTATGGAATGTGATTTTGAAATGCCTCAAATCCACACACAGAATCTGTCACTGTTCCCTGTGACCTTGATCAGGAGCATTTCTCTTAATGCCTGTTGTGCTTCCAGATAAGCAGAGCACCTCCCGTTGACCCAGGCAGGTCATTATCCTCTTCCCCTTTATCAGGAATCCTTCAGCCAATTAATCACACACTGCTCTGCAATCTTGAGGCTCAATTATGCCTGGACAAGTGTTGCTCAGCTGTTCCTCCTGCTACAGATGTGCCATATCCTGAGATTAGCTCCGATTCACAGAAGGTCACTGATTCCGTATCAGGCGCTAAGAAAAGCTGGGCTGTCTGGGAGGGAAGTGACACCATCTTAGAAGCATTTTATCACAAAAGTAAGTGTAGATGTCTAAAAAATCCTGCTTGCCACCACCACATCACAGCAAGTCCTTCTCACTCGCTGTTGCCTCTCATCCTGAGGCAATTTACCAGTATTTTCTAGATGGAGATGTCAGCAGACTAATAAACTGTTAGTAGCGCACCGATGACAGACAGTAGCTAGTTCTCCTTTGGGACAGGAGATAGCTTAGCTTGGAATCCCTCAGAGAAACCTCCTGTTTTGTGAAAACCTCTTTAATGCACATCAAATAGCTTATGTTGTCATTTTCATTTTCCTGTTGTTACTAGTTGCTCGGAATACCATCGTGGATATGTTGTGTGTGTGAAATAATTTGATGGTATTTTTGATTATTCTAAAAAGTCTGCCTTAATTTTTTTTTCTTCCCAGTACTATGGCTTGACATGCTTGCTTGTTTTAAGACTGCCTGGGTCAAAGTATACTTTGTGACTCCCAGAAGTACTATGGGGCACCCACTGAAACTGTGAACAAGATATGCCTAATCTTGGCAGTGAGATTCTGCGTTTGTGAGGTTGTTCTTTTTGTAACCATTTTCAGCTATACAGAAACTCAGGCAAACATTCAGTAGAGGTGCTTGTAATTCTATAAAATTGTGTTACCCTCTTAGAGAAAATGTCCTTCCTATTTCTGTAGGCAGACTTTGTTAAAAAATTCTGAATTTTGAATATTTGACTATGGTTCTTACTGTTTTTATTTTAAAAAAGCTCTTTTTTTGAACAAGATAAGCAGTTGCTGAATGTGTAATTTTGTACTATTTTTTTTTACTATTACTATGCAGAATCACTTCCCTTTATCACTTTAATACTTTCAAATAAATTCTCTTAGAAACCCCCATGGAAAGAAAACGTTTGCATTTCCACTGTGGATGGTGCTGCAGAGTCAGGGAGCAGATAGGTCTGGTTCTGTAGCGTGCCCCTGGCTGGGGGCTCTTTGCATGCTGGTGTGAATGCAGGATACACAGGGAAGTTAAATAGGATTTGGGGCTGTGGAAGAACAACTGGATTTAACTGGGCCTGAGGTAGCTGCAAGCTCCCAGTAGGCCTGTGTACCTCACAGGGTCAGCCCCTGCCCGTGTGAGCGCTGGAAAACCTCTGTTTCAAAACACACAGATATTCTGCCTCTCATTTTCTGCAGACAGAGCCATTGCTGTTACTTCTAAATCTGCAGTCTGGACCAGGGCTGCGTGTGGATCAGAGATTTGTACAGAAGCAGAAGCATATGAGCCTCTTTTTAGTTGCTCACCAGTCCAGGGAAAAGTGAAGCATGTTGTCCAAGGCTGACATAGCTGAAAACCAGCAGGACAAGGAGGAAAACCCAAACTACACTGCCTGCCATGAGAACATTCCCTAGATATTGGTGAATACACACAAACAATTGTGACAGAATTGTGGCCAGTGGTCTCACATACAGGCTGACACTTCCATTCTACGTTGTCTTTTACAGGTTTAAATAAGGTTTAGGGAAGTCGTAAGTGGGCTCTTTCGAATGGCCTTTATTACTCAGATTCTCACAAACAAGTTCCTTCTGACTGGTAGGTTCAGGTTGTGGTTGAATCCCACCATGCTAAGACACTGAAAAATGATTTTATCTTCCAAGTGTGCCTTGCAATCTGAGTGTATGGCTACAGGAGTCTGATGTGATGGATTTGTTGCTGAAAGCATTGTATTTGCATCTTCTTAACAAACTTTGTGTTTTCCACATACAGAAAACAGAGACTGTAAAGATGTGAGTGTAGAAAGGGTATTCTCTTGAAATTTGTTATACTTTATTTTAGTTCTCAAAATTACAAGAAAATGTTTGGGCTTGGCTGCTTATTCAACAGCAAATACTGCAAATGTATCTATTTTCTAGGATGCAGTTATTTGATTTACAAGATTCTATTTTTTTGACTGCTCAGAAAGTTATTTGGAAGTATGCCAAACTGAACTCTTAATGAAAACAAATAGTTGCCTAGTCGAGGCATTTTATTTGAAAAGTAATTAAAAAGAAGGAAACTGAACTCAAATGTTGTAGGTGTTCTTCAAGGAAGTGTTTTGAGCAAAGGAAGAAAGCATTGCAATCTGTGAGGACTAAATACTGAGCTCCCATCTGGCATTGCCAGGGGTGAGTGGCTGGAGTGGGGCTGGGACTGGGACTTCCAGGTCTCTGTGTTGTGTTGTGCTCCCTGGCACTTGATTTGCTCAGTCAGGCTGACTTATGTGCCCTTTGTAGTGCGTGCAGCGTTAGATCCTCACACAGAGGAGAACAGACACTGCTTCTATTCCTGCAGCTCAGAGCGCTCCAACCTTCCCCTCAGCCTTTTAAAAATAATTAAAAGGGAACCTTAAACTCAAACACATCTCCAAAAAACCAAATAGAGGTGGTCTCGTCTTTAAGATGAAAAAGAGGATTAGAACCGGAGGGAACTGAAGTTATTTTGATGTTTTATAAATAATCTTCCAATTTCCTATCACTTGCCACTTCATCCCTTGTGGGGTTAGTGTGGGATTGTGAGACTCTTTTTTCCAGACTTTTTGCTTTCTGTGCTGATCAGCCATGAGAGTGGAAAAGAAGCTGGAAAGATGAAAGGAGTTATAAACTCCTAGAGAAAGCATAGAAATTTTCTAGGGATGGAGGCAGGACAGGACTGTGCAGTTCAGCTGGGGAAAGCTAATGTGCTGTCAGTCCCCACAGAAACCAGGCAGAGCTAAGAACAGAGCAGGCTGAACACCTGGCTCCTTAGTAGGAAGGTAAAGAACATACAATTTTTGTATCAACTCAAATGTTTTTGTTCTCACTGCTGTCTACTGACAGCTCTTAGATCATTTGGGAAAGACAAGAGCCTGGCAGAGGAATCAATGAGCAGAGTGTGTCTGCCACAGTGATTGTCTAGGACAGCAGGAGCTGGGGGATATTAATGGGCTTCTCTGTGGAAAGGACAGCTATCCATAAGCAGGAGAAATTCCTGGAAACCCTACTAATAAAAAGTGAAGCCAAACTTTTAGTGCTCCCCATTTTTCTACCAGTATATTTAGTATATTCAAGTGATTTGAAAGGGAGTTCTACTGTCACTGAAAAGCACAGGAAGTTTTCATCTCTGTATTCAGATCTGGATTAAAATTTGCCACATTCCTTCCAACACTGCAATATTTATAAATAATTATTAGAAGTTAAAAATTAAGAAGCTCTTTCTCAGCTCTTCCCCAAATTTTTCAACATCTTTGGCTAGAAATTAAAATATCTGGCATGTAATCTGAAAGGGATTACGTAGTGCTGTTTCTCCAGTGTTGACTCTCCAGTGCAGTATCTGCTGCTCTGCTTGGGGTCTTGGCAAAAGGAAGAAACGCTGAATGAAGTTTATTTCCTCCGTGGCCAGATTTTATCAGTGTAAAACATGTCCTTTTATTTTATTACCATATGTTCTAAAAGGATCCTTTCCTGCTTGGAGAAAGTTAAATGTTTTTCTTGTTCCATTAGTTTTATAATACAACTTTACTTACAGACTTATCTGTAAAAACACTGACAGGTAGAGCTGTGGAGGTGCAGAAGTATGAGGTAAACTGTCCAGGATTATCCTATAGCTCAGGAACAGACTCATATGTTTCTCTGCATAGCCCAGGTAGCATCACCTTTTTTTGGGACATTTACAATTTAGTTGAATTGGCCAAGAAAAAGATTTGTGTTCAGACTCTCCTTGTCTAACAGGTGTGACTGGATGTGATTTAGCACAGGGACTTTACTGAGTTAGGGAAAGAAAGACAAACATTGGGATATCTGGTAAGTAATCATAAACTGCAATAAGGTGAAAATATTTCAGCCAAATATAAAACCAAAACTGAGAGCCTGACCTTGTAATGAGTTATGGTGGTAAAACAGTACTGTGAGATGAGATGATGAGATGAGATGAGATGGGGCCCTAAACATGCAGTGCTTTGGCCAGCTCGAGTCCCCACAAATGTGCCTGTCAGTTTAAGGAATATTGAATCCTATAAATCATCCTGTAACTAACTATACTGTTTTCTTCCATGGAATCTTCTCATGCTTAGGTCCTGCTTCTCTTTCCCTTTTATCCCCTAAGAAATGACAGACTCTGTTGGTGGTGATTGTACTTAGCCTTTCCCAAGTTCCTTGGTTCCGGATGGATGTGGTCCAGATTTCATGAGATTTTAGGTTAATGTCCTGTGAGCAGATGCCAGCACGTGTGTGAGCACTGCTGTATGCTTTTCTCCTCCTCTCATTTATTACCTTGCAGCATCTGAATACAGAGGAAATTAGAGATTCAGATTTGTACTTCTCAAAGCAAAAAAAAAAAAAAAAGAAAAGAAAAAAGGGAGGGAAAAGGGGAGAAAGAAAAAGAAAGGGGGAAGGATCCCACCAAAATTGCTTTGTGATTCACAGTGGGGTCGTGACCCTGTCCCGCTGAGGCTGCTGTTCCAAAGTAGTAACTTGGTAGCTGGACTTTTTTAAAGTGATTGTTGATTGGCTTAGCTGTAAGAAAATCACATTTCCCTGAAACTCTTAGGGATACTTTAAATGGGTGGATTATCCAGCTGCCTGATTAGAAGTTTGGGTTATGTAAACACCGAGTGTTTAGATTTAGGCTTTTCAGTTGAAGTCCAGGCAGCTGTTTGCACTTAACTCCATCAAGAAGCCCAGTTAATCAAAGAGCAGGAAGGATTTTTTACCTTCTTAAACCTGTGTCATTATTTCTGCTGTCCAAACTCTTTGGAGTGAGGCTTGTTGCAATGTAGAACAAGGTATTTTGGATGTTCTGCTGAGGAAACAGGAAAGAATGGATGGGATTTTGGTTAGTGAGATGTGGTGCCTTGTGGATTTTTCCCCCCTTTGCTGTGACATAATAATTTTTCCATTAGTTGCTGCTGAATTCAAACTTGACTTGTTGAGTCTCACTTTACTTGGAGAGCTCCTCAGAACAGAAAGTGGAGGCAGATCCACCTCAAAGCTCTGGCTCACTCCTGTCTCTCTCCTGTACAAGCACCATGTCCAGCCAGGGGGATCTGTGGAACCTCTTTATGCTGGATTTATTTTAGGGCATTCTTGACAGTGTGAATAGATAGCACAGCACATCAACTGGCTTAACACTTCAGGATCCCAGCAATGAAAGAGTCTTTGTGTAGCACAGAAACAGTCTTTCTTCTTCAGGAAAAAAAAAGAAAGAGGAAAGAAAAGAAACTTCTAAAAATTTGATCTTATTTTTCTGTGTTCTGTTTTAACCCCTGCCAATGTCAAATTTCAGGAGTAAAAAAACAAGTCAAAACATTTTGTGAACCAACTTCTCTCAGTGGCTATCTCTTTACATTCCTCTGCTGATTATCATAATAATAATAATTCTGGTATTTACTTACAAGTCACCAGTGCTACTTGTTGTTTTCTATTTCTGACATTTTAATTTGTTTTCTAAGTCTAGAGGTATCCAGAAACAAGCAACAAGTACTTTAATGTACATCTCTGCCAACATGTGTACTTGGGATTAGCTGAAATTAATTTCTGGTTACTTGATATCAGTGAAGTATGCTTCCTTGTCTGTATATGTGCTGCCTAAACAATATATAATGCAGTACAAATATTTAAAGGAGTAAACCAAATTAAGCTTTGACAAGCAAAACATATTAAAATATTTTATTTTTCTCTGAAATCATCTCCTCCAGATGTGTGCAATTGCCAGGTATTTTCTAGTTCTGACCACTGACAGTATCACCAGGGAACCCTCATGGTGCTGTTAGCACACAAGTGATGCCATGGAGGGCCCAGCTGTGATATTCTGTGGCCAGAGGGGAGCACCCAAACAACTGTGGTTTCACAGGGCAGGCAGCTCCCTATCAGTTTACTGGGTAATAGATCCAAGGCCCGTAATTCCAGCCTGAATTACTAATCAGTCCCGTATTGTAATTACAGAAAATGTATTTGGGAATGTTAATGCTCAGTATTGATTTGCTTTTAATCTATAAAACAAACCTTAATTTATATTTTATAGCGTACATGGCTTTCCCTGTAATTAGATCTAATACTGATGATGTCGTTAACTAAGAAAATGTGTGTCAAGTTATCCTGAGGAAACCCTAACGGACATGGGGATCATTCTGTTTTGTGCACTCTGTGGTGCCTGGGGACACATTTATTCCTGTAAGAACTAGAATAAACCTCACACAAATAATAAGCATATGGAGTTACAATAGTCAGCAAAGGACTCTGGTGAAAAATTGGTGTGTCTCTGCTGACATTCCACAGTGCCATGTGATACTGAGTTATTGATCAATATTTGCAGACAATTATCAGGCAGTCCTGACAGGAAGTTTAGACAGTTGAATGACCTTTTTATGTTTTCCTTCCTTTTGTTCACATTACTCTGATAATTCACCTTTCCTATGCTGGTGTAAGGTGGCAGTTGGATAGCATGCTGTGGGCATATCCACTGAAATGAGGCGAAGTTTTTGTTATTATTGTTCATTTTGGTTATTTTTAGAGATCCAGACATCTAGATGCAATATAATATTGTCACAACCTTTCACACTTCAACATGTATTTATATCTGTGCCTTTCTGATTGCCTCTCTTCCTTGGCAAGCCTTGCCTCTGTAAAAGAGCAGACAGTGCTTCAGATCCCTCTTCCCAGGCAATCCTGGGCCATTTACCATCACCAGACATGGAGGGCTCTGCTGTCCCTTCTGTAAGGAACAAAGTAGTACTTGAGGCTTGTTTTCCTTACAGCTTGTCATGCTGGAGTAATGTTACAAGGTACCACCTGGTCTCCTGGGAAATGCTTCCACCTCCTACCTGTGATTAACCCTCCAGGCCACTTTATGTCACTATTGCTCCACTTACAAATGTGTCTGAAGCAGCATTAATTGAGCAGCAGGCCAGGATGCACTTTTAAGTATGTTGTAGCCTTCAGAAATTCAGCTTTCCAGAAATGGGAACTCAGAATTGGTCTTGAATGGATCCTTTTTGTTGGAACATCTCTCTCGGTTGTTTACCAGCCAGGTGACTCTGGTTTCCAAATGCAGGAGATGCCTGGTCACTTGGGTTCCCTGGGTAATTATTTCCTTTCAGATTGTGCTCTTTTGTGGCTTTAACTGGAAGTAAGGCTGAGGCATGATCTCATGAACATTCTCTCTTTCCCCTCCAACTTTTGGGACAGTTGCTTAGCAGCCACTCAGTTGGGAATGGTAGCAAGGCAGTCCTTCCTCTCTGCAGTAAGCTGGTGGCCAATAAGTAAATGTCATGCTTGCCAAGATAAGGGTAATAAAATCTCATGCTTGAGGGCATAAGGCAATCATGGCAGGAGTCAAGCTGGAATCCCTTCCCAAACATGCTACAACACTACACGGTTACCTCAGCCAACAGCTCTTGTGAGTTTTCCATAGAGCAACTTCTTTTTACAAGGAAGGTCCCTTCAGACAGTCTGTTCCCCACTTTTGCACACTGAATCCTCCTTGTAGCTCTTCTAGTGCTTACTTGTGCAAAAAAGTAAAGTTGGAAAAGTTGGAGGTCAGTCAGAACCCCACCTTGATGCCATTTGTGCTGTCCCTGTGTGCTGGTATCTCTTTACCATGGAGGTGCTGTCTTTTTCTCTTTTCCTTGGTAGACATGGCTATGTTGAAGTGGTTTCTGCAAAACTCCTGCTGTTGTGGTGCAGCTGCGAGGGTGGAAGTGCAATTTTAAACCAGTTGTGAGTGTTTTCACCTCTATATGTTCTAGACTCAGTTTTATGTCCAGGCTTGGTGGAAAAGAACTGTGTGCCAGGGAGGAAGTCCTAGAGGTTTAAACAATCAGCTGATATAAATGGGCCTCATTCCATTTCCATTCAGCTGGGCAGTGGGAAGTGCTCAGCCTGGCCCTCCACAAAATGCCTCCCTCCATGGGCATTCAGCAGCAGGAGCGTTCTGGAAACAAGACTTTCCAGTGGGACTTTTAATAAAAGAGATGTGTGTGAAATGGTGCTTCCTTTTCCGACAAGACACTTTGAGGTCTAATGAATGCTGTGTTTGCACAGGGAATCAGATTCATCACAGAACTACTGAGCAGCAACAGTGAAGGAGAATCTGTAATTATGATTCAGTTAGGAAAATATACAGTGGTCAATAACCCACATAACTCTTCTGTCTGATTATGTGGTGCAGCAATGTAGTGTCAGTGTCCCGAGCTCTAATATGGAATATCTACATATATTGGGTTTTCCCAGGACCCTTTGTGTAGTAATCTTAAGAACACAGCCACATGATCTTTGGATTTTCCCCTTCTGAAGGGAGAAATACTGCCATGCCCTGTCTCCATGACAGACTGGAGTGGGAATAGCAATTGCAAGGGCCAAGTGGAGGTTCTGGACCCAGAAAAGTTGATCTTTGGCTTTTAAATGTTGTATTTAACTAGCTGATTCACCTCTCACATCCATTGACTTTACTCAGTCTTTGGGATAAGTACCTATGTCAATGGTAAAATTGTTTAGACTAAATAGACTAAAATAATTAGGATTATTCGTATGTTATGCTTTTCTTTTTCATTACAAACATTTAATCCTTATATCCTCCAGTGAGGAAACTCAGGCAGGGGATATATTAGGTATATATTTATAAATATATATATATTTACACATTTGTCAAGAGCTTTTCAGAAGTTAACTGAAAGGAAATGAAAAGGATCTTTAACAGAAATGCTAATCATCCATGGCCATAAAAGTGAACCAAACCCAAAGGTTTTAATGTTTCCTTTTCCTCTTAGGAGTTACATTATCTGTGTTCCAACACTCCTACAGTAATTAGAGATAACTTTAGCACTCATTAGGATAACTTTAATCTCAGGCAAAAGAAAATCACACAAAATCTCAAAACAAGTTGAAGCAAATTTGAAACAAGTAAGACTATTCTTTCCATCATTTGCAAATAATCTCTCAGATTTCAAACGAAATAAAAACTTCCTGTGAATCCAGTTCATCCTAATTTGCAGCAAAAAAAGTTTACCAACTGTATTCTGCCTTCTGCAGTGTTTATTTGTTCCCTGTGATATTAAATCTTACTGGCAGGTCACACCCCAGCCTTCAGTTGAAGGTCTTTATCTCTTGGATGACATAAGGCACAACTTTCAGGCTGTGTGCATCTAGAAAGTGTTTGGAGTGACTAAAATTATTTATACCTACAGGATATTTTGCCTCACAGGCTGTTTCAGCACAAAAGCCAGTGAGAGATGGTGGCACAGTGTAAGAAGTTTTGTTTGCCACTCAGAGTGGCATCATTACCAAAAATACCCTGATTTCCTGATACTTTATTAAGGCTTAGTAAAGTGACCTCTGTTTTTTTATTCGTCAGTTTCTTAGGATGGTGAGTCCTTCTCTATTAAAATCAAACCTGCCTAGTCCTTCCAATATCTTCTTTTTAGCTGTAGAAAGAAGAAACATGATTGTTTTTTTCAGTAGTTATTTTTCAGTAAATTCACCCATGCAAATAAACCCAAGAAAGCTGGTTGAGTGGCTGATTCAGTGTCAGGCATCTGTCCCGTTTTGCCAAGGTATACAGTGCCATGTATTTAGTGTAGAGGAGCCTGCTAATAGCAAATAATTCCATCCCCTCATTCTCCCCATGGCAGAACCAAGAGGATAACCAGCTGTTAGCAGAGGAGCTGTGGAGAGGGAAGTGACCCAAGGTGCTCAGAACATAAAGACGTGTGTTAGTGCAGGGCTGTAGTCAGCTCTGTGCTCTCCTTGCTACCTTGCGTTTTCAGCACCAGAGCTTGGCCCTCACTGCTTCCAATTCTGACAGCCAGTTCCTGACCTTTCCCTCTCTTATGATCGCTACTTGTTTTTGCAAGACACTTGGTCTCCTTTCTTGTCCAAAAATTTTAAGCAAATAGTCTTGTTAGTATGATTGCCTCTGCAGGATTGGCTTCTAGGAACCAAGAAAAATCTCCCATCACCACTGTGTATAATTACATCATCTCAACATCACAGCTGCCAGCTCTCACTCTTTACTGGAGTCATTATTTTTGCTTTAAAGAGACAGAGTGACCTCACGAGCTCCTGAAGAAACCCCAGAGCTGCCTGCCTGCCATACCGACATAATGAAGTGGTCATGTGGGACTCTGGTTGATTAATATTGCTATACAGAAGCACCTGTGCTCATGGCAAGAGATCAGATCCTCTCCACTGGAGCAGATCCCAAGTCTGAGCTCCTCTTCTGCGTCCTTTTAAAAGTGGTAGGCTGAGAATGGAAAATAATAACTTGTTCGCAGCTAATCTGGAATGTGATGGGATTTAAAAATTAAAAAGGAGAATCTGGCATCAGTTCAAGCTTCATTTTAAAGCTGAAACAGATCTCAGTGTAATTGAAAACAAGAGCATGCCTAGAAATGTGAATCTGATTCTCATTTACACTGCAGACCCTTTGCACCTCTCCAGCAATATGAAAGGTCTTGGAGCATGGCTCAGTTATTTTTACACTTCCATGAAGGGCCTGTTTATTGACTTGGAGCTCAGAAATATTTATACGGCTGCAGGATTTGCCTTTCAGAGCAGTGGAAAGTCAGCACTGTGTGACTCCCGGGCACTGTACCTTCACTTATTTGGGGTATCCAGTTGGACAGTTGAGGGGAAAATTAGGGACTGGACAATGGGTGGGTCAGAGGCCCAGTAATGAAATGAGAAGTACCTCATCAGTAGGTCATTTGTGTGAATCAAGTAGACTCTGGTTATTGGCTGGAAGTGATGTGGCCTCTCAAGGCCAGGTAAAAGCAAATGATCTCTGAGCTGTCTAATTGGCCAGATGATCTCATCCCAACTGGCTGCTTTGGACAGACCCACCCTTGTCTGATGCTGCAGCTCTCACTGAGCCAACCTAATGATGCTACAAGATAATGAAGTATCCTCATGTCCTTATGGGAGAAGACCTGCAGGTCAGGCTTCTTGGCATCCTGAGTGGGACAGAGTATGGAAAAGCTGCCTTTGCTGCTGCCTTTTCTGTGACCGTTCTGAGGACAAGCAGACACGGGCAGGCTCCTGGATGACTGAATGCTGCCTATTGAAAGCTCAAAATTGCTTAACCTTTACTAAAGGAATGGTAGAAAATGGAGAGACAAAACGAGAAAGTGAAGGAGTGGTCTGGGAGAAACACAGTCATCATAAATATAGCAGGAAAATAAGGGCTTGATTATGTAGCTCCAAGACTGCCCTGCCAAACTGCAGTGCAACAGGAAGAACCTGAGCTGGTGACAGTCCTTTCTTGGGGTGTTGACATCCTGTGTAAGGAAGGTGCTTTCTGCACGGGGCTGAGCACTGTGGGTTTTCTTCTCCTGCAGTGCCAGCCGTGCTCTGCAGCCCGGGACTGCGACTCTGCTGGGCTGCAGGTTCCCTCAGTCAGCTGCCCCAACTGACCAGGACACGAGCTGCTCTCTAGTGCTCAGGTTATAGTAGAATAAACCAGGGGTGCATCTCCCATACATCTCTTCTTTCATGTTTTTTCAGTTGTCGTGGTCTTTCTTAACACATGAACTCCAGGAGTTACAGGAGAGTTTATCTTTCCGATTTTAAATGATTGTAGATGAAACCTGGGGAACACCAGACTTTTTGAAGCATATTCAGAGTGAAATGACAAGACACAAAGTCAATGTCTTAGGAAGTTCTGTGCACTGTTTGAGGAACATGGGGGCGGGGGGAAAAGGTGGAGATGTTCAGAGTATTGCCAACACAAAGTGCTCGATGCTGTTACACAACGTCCAACACAGCAGAGCTTTGCTCAAGTGTGTTTTCACATTTTCACTTCACTTTTCAACTTCTGCAGCACTGATACCTAAATCTGTGCAGCACAAAGGAGGTCAAATGCAAGAACAAGTTCATACCTTCTGACCAAGCTAAGAATGTTTTTAAGTTCTCCCCCTCCCCAAAGGAGCCAAACCACTAGCAAATCACAGCTTCAAAAACCTTTGACTAAAGCAACAGTTTTATGAATCAGTATTAATAATAGACCTCCAGAATTGGACCTAAAAAAATTAATCCTGCTGCTCTGAATTTCCTGTCACTCTTGGATGTTGTATTAAGTTTTGATATGAAATGTATTTTCCTGAATTGGAATTTGTCCTTAAATTACTTAGGAACAATGAACTCTTTCAAGAAAAATAACTGCTTCCTTATCACAAGAATTAATGCTGTGGTTTTTGCAAGTGAGTTTCTATAGCTTATCAAATCCTTTCGTTCCTCTTAGTTGGAGGGGAACTAAAAAATGTCTATCAGTTAATTCTCTTCAATTTCATGATTTTGAATCAAGTAATATTCAACATTTTACTTTGCTCAAAGTGGCTACAGTTCACTATTCATTCTTGTTCTCCCTTGTAGAATCTTTACCCAGAGAAACTCAGTCTTTTTTTTTCCCCCCCTCCCACTAATTTTACAGCTGCTTTGACTAAGGAACCATATTAACACCAAGGCATTTGTACATATATTCTTTTGCAACTAGTTTGGCTCTGCTGGACCCCAGCGTGGCCGTCGTGTGACTGTGTTTGCCACTGAAGCACTGCCACCTGTGGGTGAATCCCAGTTGTGATTCCTCCTGGCAGGGTGAGTGGAAAGGGTAGAGTGTGTATTGCTTGGTTGATTCCGAGGGAGTCATAAAAATGGCTGTTCTGCACCATTTCAAAGCTCCTTCCTAGTTATTTAGGAGTGTCATGTTAGTTTTGTGTGAAAAAGTGACATTTCAACCCTGTGACCTTCAGGTTGATGCTGCATTAGTGTCAATAAGATTAGCTCAAGCTATAGGTAATAAAAAAGTGGAATAGTAGACTGTACAGATGGAAGGTGCAACCAGTGTCCTGGACTTGTGGCATGCCTTGAGTGGCAGAGCATGAGGGCCTTTGCATATGGACGCAGCATGTTACAGGTTTTCCTGGCAGTGCCTTGCAAAGGACAGAGATTGAATGTGGGAACTTGCCACAAGAGCACTGCATGATTTCTGCAATGGTGGCAGTGTAAGAAGAGAAATATTTCCTGAACACCTGATCCAAACCCAGTGGCAAGCAGCAGGACTTCTAATCTTTTCTTCGGTGTGCTCTGGAAGTCCCCCAGAGCCCCAGTGCCCAAGCAACACTTAACTTCATAAAATTAAAACCAGCCCCAGAGCTTAATCATGTAAACCATTTGATCCCACAAGAAACCTGGGGGTGCAGTGGGAGACACAGACCTGCCCTGCTTAGCACTGGTGGTGCTGACAACCTATCCCAGAGCATGGTCCACGTGCTCTGCTGGATGAAGGGTGAGTGGATTTCAAGGATATCAGGGTTCAGAGAGGAGAATGAGCAAGGGGTGAGTGTGAAATGGACAGAGCTTTGCTAGACAGGTGGATATAACTTGAGGCACAGTACTAGTCCTGCTGAGTCTTGCTTTTTATAGCACGTGGTTTTATTTGTGCAGTCAACAGTTTCGTGGTGGTGGGCACAGTGGGTGATTGGAGGGATATGTAAATCTGATACAAGTGATGAGGAGTCGCCTAGTTTTGGAAATACCTGTATTTAAAGCCCCTCAAATCCTTAGGAGTGTCAATAAGTACAAAAAATCACAATGTGAAGATTAGGTGAGCTGCACATTTGCAGTTCAGATAATCAATTAAGCACAATTTTATTGGCTTCAGGAACTGCAATACACCCAAAGGTAGTTGTTTCTTCTGCTGGGGCTAATAGCTGTAACTTATAACAATTGCATCATTATATATTGTTCATTATTTCCAGCACACTGAGAAATACAGGTATGTGGTCAGAGTTAATACGTATAGTTCCACACAATAATATGTTCTTTGTACTTTCATTTATGCAAAAAAAAAAAAAAAAATCTTGTTTTTCCTTAATACTGTTGAAGTATGTGCCTGAATAAGATGTCATTTTTGAAGCTGAAAGCAGATATCTACAGCAAGTATTTAAAAAGAAAAATTGGACTTCCTAATTTGTATAAAAGGAAAACCCATTAGAAGGGTACGAAGGATAATGCTCAGATTATTTTTCAAACAATAGACAACTTGCATAATCCCATTATGAACACTATACATTTCACAGCCCATCTGGCAGACAATAAACGTTGTGTCTCTGTGGGCTTGAAATGCTGGGTATTGTCCTGCCAAAAAGAAAAGCTCTGCACATATGGCATGGGGTGCAAAGGCAGTCATGGCATGTCTCTCCCCAAAACACCCATTACATTTCTTAGTTTTATGCTTTCTGCAAAATAACATGTATTTAATAACTGCTGAGCAGACCTATGTGAGTATTGGGCGTATGTGGCAAAGATCTTGGCGCTTTGTACTGCCACAAAAGTTGGATATTGTGTGCACAGCCAGGCACTCTTTATAACACCAGGCTAATGAATTGCTCGTGCAACCTAAAGAGGTTTTGCTTGCAAGAGCCAGTCAGCTGAGGGAAATACAGAAGCTGGAGTCATCAGAAGATGGCTCCTTAAGTTGTGAAATGTTTTGATGTCCTTAAAAACACATGTGCAATATTACTCTTAGATCTCACTTTAACCATTGGAAGTCTTCTGTATCAAACTATTGAATGTTGACATCTTCCAAGAGCTAAGGAACCGTCTTTGTTCCTGTTTTCTTTATCACTGGTCACTTGAGTTTTGGACCAAACAGCACACTAGTCTTCACTGTTACCCTGTCTATGCTTACATGCATTTAGGCTTTTTCTTTCTTTGCAAGCAAAAATAAGTCTTGCTCTTTGACACGGTACTGTGTAATCTCCTAGGATTACACAGTGGAGAGAAAAGACAGCCTTACACCTGTTGGATACATGTCTGTTAGTGCCAGTGTCCTTCCAGGCTGCTCATGTACGAAAGGTAGTTGCAGGTTTGTTATCCTTCTTCTGTTTGCCATCACGGAAGGGAAATCTGCTGTCCTGGGGCAGCTGGGAATAATGCCTGGCCAGTAAGATTAATGCCAGCCTTGGCTGGGGCTGCCTGTGACAGTGATGAGCCCTCACTGCCACCCCTTCCTGCGTGGTAGCTCCTGAGCACAGCTCAGGGCTGGAACCTCCTGGAAGTTCAGTGTTAGTTCACATCACCTGAGGATGTGACATAAGGTAACTGTCCACACCCGCAGCTGGCTTCCCAAAACATCTGGATTGTGTTAGACACAGGCTTGGTGCTAATTTTGATGTGAGAAATAGAAGGTGTGACCCTTTGGAGGGTCCACTATGGGACGGGGTGTATCAGCTAGTCAGTACTGACACATGTGAGTACCAAGCTTCATTTCAGATATTTCTGGCCTCCTATTACTTATGCCACCAGGTGTCAAGTTCCTACTCCAGTGTGAGCAAAGAGGAAGCATCTGCAAACATGTTATTTCCACACCTTGAAGAGTTGGAAAACCTGGGGCTTAGCTGAAGAGTTCATGAAAACAGCAGGAAAACTGAGTGTTGTTGTGTTGATGGGATTTTTTCCTTGTGTCTTGACTCATTCAACTCTTGGGGGTGTGTGACGACCAGCAGAACAGGCAGTGCCAAAAAGAAACACATTTCTACACTCAGCTGCCTTTACGTTATGATTAGCATTGCCTGTTGTGCCATTTTTGCAGCAAGATCAGATTACTTGGTTTTACCAATTCCATACTTGTACTCAGAGTGGAAAAAGTAAATTTGAAGTGGATTAAACCCGCCTGACTTTTACTCCCTCCTGATTTAATTCTCTTTAAATATTTATGAGTGCTGCAACCCCACAGTAGCCGAGTCTTCATGATTCCAGGACTGTAGGATTCCTCTGAGGCAGAGAATTCCCACTCCATTTTGTAGCTGGAGAGCTGAGGCAGGGCAAGGTTCTTCATGACCTAGTCAGGATTGCGCAGGTACCCTGAGACAGAATCAAAACCCACATTTGCATCTCTCTACTCCTGTTTCACTCATTGACTCAGCTCTCCTGAGGTGCCCTTCCTTTTCTACCCATCTGGGCAGTGCTAGAAGGGCTTTCTGTAGCAAACAAAAGCTAATGAAGCTCAGTAACTCCATGTGGGTATGAATTTGCTTGAGGTGAGAGAAGAGTTTTCCAAGAGCCTGAAACTGGCATGCTGAAGAAAACAAGCAGAGATTATTTTTTAACTAGGAAACTATTTAAATCTTAGCTTTAGTGGAGGAGTTTCAAAGGATTTTCATGAAAGAGTAGGAAGCATGGTTTCCTGCTTCTGTAATTTTGTTGCTCTTTATAGTTGATTAGAAGTTGAAGAGAGATCTGAGAAGCTCGTTGGAGCTTCCTTTTTGTGGAGATCTACAGTTGCTTTCTTGTAGGACATCCATTTGCAGCTGCATTCTCAGCAATAGTGCTGGTGGAAAACTGATATGCTTTTGTCAGATTTAACTTTCTGAAAAAGTCAAGTGTCACTTTGTGAGCTCTGAAATGTTCAAACTCTCTTTTATCATGGCACCTTTGATCTGCAGCTTGTGCCTTCACAGCACAGGCAGGTTGGGTTTTATTAGTTTGTTGTACTTTATATTCTCTGTGTGCCATGCAGGACCCCACAGTGAGCTTGGCACTTCTGTCAACACTGACAGACCTGTGAGTGAGAGTTACAATATGGGCTTTGGGTTGGAAGGTAAGGCATTCCAGCCCATCTTGTCCCTTGATGCCATTTTACAGCTCACAACCTGCATTTAAAAGGGGGGACCAGTTCTTTGGTGACTGCCTTGGTGAGATCTGTGTAGTGATGTAGGATCATTAGGGTGTGCTTGCTTTGTACTGTGACTGCTCACATCTAGACCAGACTAACTCAGGTCCTGGTCACCAGAAGTAGTGATGGTATGTCCTAAGCTCCCTTCTTCACCAGAAGCTTGGGTGTGAGCTTCTGGAAATACAAAGGTGTTTCGTATTGGAGAAAAATCCATCTTATTTCAGCAAGCCAATAGGAGGGAAAAACCTTCCATAGATGCTTAAATGGAAAACAGAGGAATTTTTTACTGTTCAACATCAATTATGTCTTTGATTGCAAGTCTGAGCATTAAAAACCATAAGCAGCTACCAGAGTCCCACATTAAACTCTGAGCAGTTGACAGTGTCCCTCAGATGCCATTGTATCCAAAGGCCATTAATTCTGCCTCTAGATTGTAAAAAAACACCTCCCTTTTTCTCAGTATTTGAATTGTTCTGTACAAATATATGCAAAAGGCTGTTTTCTCTAGTTGGCTGATAAATCCATTTTTCTTCATGTCAAGAGGCAGAAAATGAGGATGACAAATGCTGCCTCCCAGGAGCTCACAAGCAAATGTCTTCCATTCTATTTAGAGAGAGTTTCACATGTGGAAAAGCAACTGAGTGCACAGCTCCTGCTGGCTCAGGAAAGATAGTAGCCCTTAAAGAAGAATTAAGGGAAATGGCCTTAAAAGACGTTATGTAGTCTTGTGACTGGAGAAAAGCAAATGATCTTTCTAAACTGTTCTTCTAATTCTAATCTACTAAAGAAATGGAGTGGCTCTCGCTGATGTTTTTCTTTGAATCCAGTCTGTATGAATGAGGGCAGCTTTATTGTGCAAGAGTGTCCTGGCTGCACAAATCACATATGCAAAAACAGTCCTTCTGCTTTGCATCCTCTAAAGGGCTGAAACATCAGGTTGTCTGGTCCCAGCTAGAACGGGGAGTCCCATGGAAGCTGCTCCTCAGCTGGATGTCCTTGCTCTGCCAGTAGCGACTAATCTTACTTTGGGTGTTCTCCTGCAGTATTCCCCAAGAGCCAGCTTCATTTGCAATGACTTCCACAAAAGGAGAAATCCTAGGATCTAGAACAGTGGCTTTCAACTTGCCACCCACATAACCTGGGGAAGAGGCTGTTTGGAGCTGGCAAAGCTTAGCCAAACTCCCTCTTGAGAAGATCTTCACTCTCTATGTTCCATGAGTCACCGTGCTGTGCTGCCTCTGCCCTTCCTTGTGCGTGGAGTGGGAGCTCTCCAGGGCAGGCACTGCCCTTTGCTGCGTGCTTGTGCAGTGTTCTGGTCATGCCTAGTCCCCCTAGGGCCTACCACAATATAGATCAGCTTAGCTGTAACTGATGGGAATGATTCTGCATGGGGGTGCACAAACAGCCAGAAGAATCCAGCTGGCTCCTTTGTACATGTGTGTTCTCCAGTGCTAGCAGTGGTAGGAATTAAGCAATTGAAGCTGCAGATGCTTATAAAGACTTTGATTACCCACAGGAAGCACATCTTTAGAATAAATCTGTGTGGTAATTTCTTTTCAGACTAAAAGGGATATTGAAGTCAGGAACAAACTTGCAGTTGTTGGGAATATTCTGTGAGTGAAGTGGTGTTGTTTTTGGCAGTAGTTAATTATAGGCATCTTAGGATGGTAACTGCGGGATCACTGATAATACCCAGGCAGCATTCCTGCTTATTACTAGCAGGGATTTGCATCACTGCTTTCTTCTCAGAAGGTGATTATTCCAAGCAACTGAAGATTTTGAAATATGTCACTTCAGCACACTTCTGTTTATCTTAGGAAACAGTATGTTTGATCATTCTACTTAAAATAGCAGCAAGTTGTTCAGCAGCGTGTGGTTCAAAGGTCGAGTGTACTGTAAGTGCTACCTTTTTTAAATAAAGTCTTGGAGATTTCGCTGCAACTGGTGGAAAACTGGGAAAGTAGAAGTAGTAGATGACTAAGGCAGTAGATAACTTAAAATGGCTGCAGACTTTAGTTGGAAATGGTGCAGTTGGCAGGTACATGTTGTACCTTATAGGTGTTTTCAGCCCCGCCTGAGGTTTGTCTGGCATTAGTTTCAAACTCCAACCGTGTCATTATGGTGGGGGATCTGATATGCAAGAACAACGTTTAAAAAAGCACCTTACTTTTAATTTCTAAAGTGACTTAGGGATGCAGGTATGTCAGTCTGATGGGCAAGATGTAAAGTCCTATGCAAAGTAGATCAAACATTTGTTTGAGAGGTGTTTTTTCAAAATAATGAAAAAACCTTCATTTACGTGAAGTTAAAATCTTTGGCCAAAATGAATCAGTTTGGATTTTTTTTCAGTTTTTGTAAAGGAAAACTCTACTCAGCAATAAACATTATAATTGATTTCTTGAGGACTGGGGAGGGATGGAAGGGCATTTGAGTCCTATTTTTCATTTGGGGCTGGCTTAAGGGTTGACTGTGCTGAAGGTGTTGCTTGAAGTATATCAAGAAAATTAATCTAGGCCAGAGGGAGCTATTCTTCATCTAGTTCTTCTGGTCAGGCACTTCCCAAATGTCTTTACTCACCTGGCAGAGGGAGGATTGAGTTTGGATTCTGGGCCCTTAGCCGTGTATTAAAGAGGCAATCCCCTTGCACACAGTGCAACATAGGTTTAAAGTCCTGAGTCCCCTCTGTGCCACTCCAGCTCACAGTGCAGGATGGTACATCTCTTTTCTTTCTGTTTGTTTGGTTTGGTTTAGTTGGGTTTGGTTTGGTGTTTTGTTGGGGTTTTTTTCTACTTTTTTGGAGAGAGGCATCTCTTTGGTTTGGGTTTTTATGCGGCCCATTCTTGGTACCTGCAATCATTTAATGACCTTTTTCTTCCCTTTTGGCATGTGCATGCTTGCAGAAATTCAGTTTGAAATAAAATGCATCTCACTGCTAAGTATTTGAGTTATTTAGTAAACATTTTTCCACGTGTGCCTAAAGGCAAGCCTGAACAATACAGTGCAAAACAGGGCTTTCTTTGTTTCTTATTTAAACATATTAAGCCAAGCTCTATTCTGGGCTTGACCACTTTTCCGTTTTCCTTGATTTAGAAAATCTTGGTAAGGAATCATGCCACGTTATGCATTGCTCTGGTTCTCTCTTTGGAGGGGATGTACAGATAGTGTTTCTCTTTTGGAGGCATAAGGATTTATCATGTGCTAGCCCACATGGTGTATCAAAGGAGAGGAGGCACTTCTCCCACAGGTCAGCAGGGGAATCTGGACAAGCCTGTGCTTTGCTATCGACTGTACTGTCTCCTGGAGTTCAGAGTCCTTCTGTGTGTCCTCCAAAAATGAGACATGCAAATTGACTGGTCCAGTCTGGTCATTGATCTTGTAGAGCTTTCCCAGCTCAGTCATCAAAGTCATTTTGTACTGAAAAAACCCACACTTTCTATTGTCATGCCTGGGAACTAAATTAAGTGTTCAGCGTCAAAGGTTTTAAGGTACAATTGAATTTCCTACCCCACCTACAGCACCCTCATATTCCACTGGCTATAAATTATTTCCTCTTCCCAATCCTTTAAAGATTATCACCTTGCACTCTTAATTTCACACTGCCAGCATTCCCACAAATACCCCTTACTGTTTCTTAACTAGATGGTCTCACTGGTCACATGTTTAAATTAAACTCTAGGCAATACTTTTTAAAAATTTACATTTAGTTTTGAATTCTGCTGCTTGTGTTTTAGATCTGGAAGAAAGGCCTGTGAAATCCCCTGAAAGCTTGTCTGCTTTTTCAAATGATACTGGTTGGTCTAATAAGGGAAATTCCTTCCATCTACAAACCATGTGTTGCCATCTTAGATGACAGACAAGCCAGCAGACTTTGTAGTAGCTGTAGGTGTGGAACATATTGGTCCTGAATGTCAGTTTTGTGTGATTCCTCTTGGAACTCACCTGCTCTCAGCTTTTACTTGAATTGTGCTGGAATAAGGGGATTGTGCCACAGAGATGGACATGGATGGACAAGTGCTGCTGGCCAAATGTCCATATTACAGTGGACCTTTATCAAATTGCTTTTCTGCTTATCACATGGCTGTTACTGACTCACATCTAGCATAAGCACAGAGCAAGGAAAAGAATTGTAATTTCAGTGAAGAGAAAAAGAAAAGGTTAATAACCAGAAAACATAGGGTGAAAGACTAGAATATTTCTGTTTGGAAAAGCTGCCATAGTACCTGGCTCTAAACTTCTTTCTTTAAGCTTCTTTAAACCTGGCTTCTATTTGAACTGATCCTCTGTGGTCTCCTCCCTTAAAGATGATAGATATATGACATTTGAAATGTAATTCATTTAAGGAGCTTGGCTTACATGAACACCAAAGAACAAAATCCAGCTCCCATGGAACATTGCAAAGGCATGCAAAAATGTCTTTGTGCATGGCTGGAATACTTTAATATTTTGAACAATCAGTTTCTTCAGGGGAAAAAAAAAGGATCCTTTTCATGCAGAATGGGCACTTTTCAGAAGAATTGTATTACAAAAAAAGCCATTCTCCATCAAGACATCTGCAATTCATTTCCAGACCACTACTTATAATGATAGCTAATTTGATTCATATTTTCCTCTTTCTCTTCACAAGTTGGATGTGAAAAAATGGTGATTTTCACATATGGCTTTACATTTCAGCTATGCTTGTCAAACAGTCTTTGCCTATAGATTATTAACTGCCAGTTTGTTGAAAATATTCAAGATCCAAAATTTAATAGCTGTTGAGTTGCTGTGACACAGTATAGATGGTGGGATTCCCAAAATAGCTGGCTGATCTACCTTTACTGCTCCTGAAGTGAGAAATGATATCTGGAAAGGAAGATGAGGCTGCCTTGGAGACAAAGGTACCATTTCTACCAGCAAATATGAGAAGATTGGAGCTGTTCAGAGCAATAGTAAATAGCAGGGCCTGGTTTTCCAAAGATCTCACCGCCAAGTCACTTCAGAAAAGCAGTGATGAGTTCTGCCCTTCCCAGAGAGAATACAGGGTGGTGAAGAAGGATTGGGTGTGCTTGGCATACTTGAACATCTGGGCATTCCTTTGATGCATCAACCAGGGAGAACGTGTCCTGCAGTGTGGATGGGGGACTGTTTCAAAATCAGTCTTTTGGTGCTTATTTGTAGCTGGATTTGCAAGACTGGGATTTTCCAAAGGCACCTCTAGAACTCAGAGGCACAAATTCAATTGAAAGTTGAGAGTCTGTTTTCCTAAGGAATATCACATGTAAGTGCAGTTTGGAGATGTGACTATCTGCAAACATCTGACCTTAAGATACCTCTGAAATTTGTACTCTAAATGACTCAGGAGATTGCAAGTGTCATTGCCCTTTTGGTGAGGGAGATGTTGGCACTTACAGAACAGTACATACAAGTGCCAGAGTTCTGGAATTATCTTGGGCATGCCCAGACTGACAGATGTACAGAGAGGGAAGCACAGGTGCTTCCCATACCACCTTGCATGGGCAGCATGAGGTAGGTGTCTAACTCGGGATTTGAGAGTGCCCTCATTGCAATCTTGCTCCATGTTCTACTGCTGATGGGGCTGGGATGAGGGATTCAAGGGCCAGGCGCCCAGTGCCACCGAGTCCTGTCCCAAAGGGCAGGTCTAAGCACAGGCTGTGCTGAGGCTGTGTGTGTTCCTTGTGTTCCAACCCTACCCCCTGGGGGATCACCCTGCCTGTGCCTACCCACAGAGAGAGATCTTGGGGACTTTCCTGAGGAAAATGAGGTGGTGGCAAAGTCAGGATCTGGGAATGCCAGTCTAACTGGTAGAATTAGGACTGACTCCAGAAGGGGGTTTTTACTCATAACTTCCTCTTGAAAATGGGACTTTGACTCCTAAGTCAGTAAAGAGCTTTTAAAAACATGAGCTTTAACCCTTTTGAAAATCCCAGCCTTGATCCCTACCACCAGTAATTTGCATTGGTACCATGTGAATGAAATTAGCCCAGTATGTGTTCTGGCATTACTTGCTTACTTGGAAAGTCTGACTATCTAGTCCTTCTGTGTCTGAATTCGTTTTTTTTCCTTGTCTCCAAGCCATCTGGGGCAAATGGGGTTTAATCTTATGCAGACCTTTGGAGTTGGGTTTTTTCCTCCTCTTTTTTCTTTTTTTTTTTTTTTTCCCTCTCTCTCTTTTTATTTTTATTATCAGACCTGAGGCATTTGGCTTAGAGCCCAGGGTGAATAAAGAGGAATAAAGAGGAGAGAGGAAGAGTATGACTGAAGTGAGAAAACCTGAGAGAGTGATGAGCACAGAGAGGTACAGGACAGAAAGTTGGCTGCCGTGGAGGTGGAGGAGTAGTGAGTAGTGGCAACATACAGAGAGGGTGATGGCACAGACTGAAGGTTGTGTTCCACCCTGGAACTTGGTGGAGGAGAAGGGAAAGGCAGAGTGCATTCAGCCACAGGTTCTGGACAGGTCTGACATGTCCCTGTGAGGAGATAATTTAAGAATGTGCTACCATCTCTTCTAAGGATGTCACAGGGCTGACTTAAAAAGGAGGGAGAAATTATGGAGGCAAACAGGAGGAAATAGGTAAAATGATCTGAAAGGGAAAGGAAAATGTCACAGCAGCAGAACGTTCAAGTGGAATATGATTTCCTTAATTCTCCAACTTTTCCCATATGGAAGAAAACCCAGCATTTGCAGAGAGAACTGATGAAATCACAGGTTGGTGTGGCTAAGCCTTTTCATTGCAAAGCGAGCTGTAAGACAGGGACTTGAAATATCAGTTTTTATATTTATATTCCAGGGTATTTTCAGGGAAGGGCTAGATTTTGAGGGCTGATTGTCATCTAGAAAGGGCATTGTGGAATATTTAGAGAGAAGAAGAAAAGGTGAAGTCTTCTCTGTAGTCTCCATCACTTCAGTGTGGTGGGAAATATTAAGGTTGATGGATTTTTCCATAGGAAAAAAGTGCAGATATGTTCTTGACCTGGATTTGCTAACCTGAGCTACATAAGTCAGATTAAATCAGATAAACCAAAGCAATTTGAGAGCCCTCAGTGTTATTTGAACTGGAACTGGGCAGCCCCAGTTAAAAGCCCATCCTTGTAGCCTTGCCCTGTGCCCCTGTGCGAGGCAGCCATGCCCATGTCCATGTTGGCCCTGAGAAACACCTCTGTGCAGTCCCCATCCAGGGCTTGGGCTTGGGCTGTGCTGGAAGCTCCTGCTCTTGTGCAGAGCTGTGCTGGCCCACGAGCAGAGGGAGCTGGAATGATTGCTGGAGTTGCCCAGGATCAGACAGGGAATCTGGCAGAGACAGGGACTGAGTGAAGGCCTCTTGAACTGCAGCCCAGTGCAAGGGATTGGATAAGCATAACACTTAATGTTGGGTTTCTGTGGAGAATACACACAATTAAGAACACTGAATTTCTTTCCCAAGAGCATTCGCCAGTACTGATTTAAAATGTACCATTTCCACAAATATTCCTGCCAGAAAATTAATTTGTTAAAATATTCGTTGAAAGCAAATATAGAAAAGGGGCTGGCACACAGCTGAGGCAAATTAATGTTAAGGATTCAAATGAATATTAAATCTCTTTTGCAATAGTACATTCCTGTCTCTAATTATGACTCTGGGTGAGCAGACAACTGTAAAGTCACTCCTGGAAGGTGTACATACAGCAATCAGCCTGATAACAACCTTGCAGGTCCACGTGGGTGGATGACTTGAGCGCTGTGATAATACCTTATGGAACCTTCCCTATCCTGGAGACAAATCCCAATCTAGCTCTGGTCGATAGCGGGGTGGGCATTGCTGGCTGTGACAGAGACATCCAAAGGCCTTGGAATGTTGGGAGTGGGTGGGCACAGCTCTGCCAGGTCCAGGAGCAGCCCTAGGCAGGAATCCAGGCCTGAGCAATTAGAGTCTGTGTGCAATAGGCTCCTGTTGGGATACTGGCATGGATGGGAACTGCAGAGAAGAGGAGGTGACCACTCATTCAAACCAACTCGACTTCTCTTGGTTGCGTTCATTTAAGGCCAGATACACTTTTAGGTACCTGAAGCAAGCATTAGATTTTGGACTAAAAGAAAGAAGAATTTTGAGACGTAATGGCCTGTGGTACACAGGACATCAGCCTGTGTGATCCAGGGTTTGTGGGAAACCTGTCTGGGATGGCCTGGTCTGCCTGCACCTCTTGTGGTAGAGCTGTGTTGGTTCCCAGCAGCCAGACTCTGACCCTGTGTCTGCAGGCTCCTGCCCAGCACTCAGAGCCAGCTGCATGGCGTGGGGGACAGTTTGTCAGGAAAACAGCCTCCACTTTCTTTTTTCTTCCTTCCCCCCTCTTTTCTTGCTCCTGTCATACTCATGTAAATGGCCTTTTATTTTATGATAGGTGGCTTTGGTAAATGACATTATTTTTGTTCAGTCTCTTTCCCCTCCTTGCTTCCCTGCTGTTCCCATTCCTTTCCTTCCCTTCCTCCACGGTTTATGCCAGTAGATGGTGGTATTCAGCAAGTTCTTGGAGTGCCAGTATCGCTGCCTCTGTCCCTGGCTGGCAGTCCAGCTCGGCAGCAGGGAGAGCTGCTCCTGTGTGCAGGCTTTGGCTGTCACAGCAGTGCCCTGCATGAACAAGAAGCACAAGTTCTGCTAAGTTACTCTTTATTTTCCTGCTTCTTAACTCTATGAAAGAGCTGTCACATTGACAAAGAGTCACAAAAATCACCAGGGCAATCAATTATTTGTTGTGATGTATGGGATTTGGGAAAACTTTGTGTACACATATCTGTGGGGTTACTCAGCCAGCTGGCAGAGGCTGGTGTTGGTTTTGTACCCTGTTGTTTGAAAAAAAAAGGACTGGAAATCATAGAATCATTGAATGGCTTGGGTTGGAAGGAAACTTAAAGATGATCTTGTTCCACCCCCTGTCATGGGCAGGGACACCTCCCACTAGATCAGGTTGCTCACAGCTCCATCAACCCGGTTTCGAACACTTCCAGGAATGGGGCAACCTGTTCCAGAATTTCCTCCTAATATCTAATCTAAACCTATGCTGTCACTCTGAAGCCATTCCCCCTTGTCCTGTCACTCCAGACCCTTGTAAATAGTCTCTCTCCATCTTTATTGCAG